>OY811985.1:5719858-5742358 GCA_963681505.1 Eunapius fragilis | reverse complement strand
GACAAAGCCCTAGAAATATAAATTGGCTACGTGACGATCGCCAGTACGGGGATCGTTGTCGTGTTTACCTCCTTCTGATTCATATGTAGAGCCAATGGGCGGGCATAATTTGCATCGCACGTGGATATTAATTAGCCCGAGTTACTTAACTGCATTCTTTATTATCTTACACCTCTAAATTTGTATTATGACGGAGCCACACATGGATCTTGCCTCCTACCAGGATTTTAAGATAGACTACACACCGGAACTTTCTGAACTATCGAAACTGAAAGTAACGACCAATGCGCTTGGAACCGGGCTCCGAGCGAAGCTGACGGAAACGCTGCGTCAAAAACGCCTGATAGTGGCGGTCGGGTCCCAGAAGCGACTAGCAATAGAGGAAACCCGCCCAACGTTTGACGTCAACAGAGATCGGATCAGGGAGCTGAATGAACTTCGGAATATCGGTGCAGCGAGGATCCCACCGTGGGCAGAGATGCACGCCTCCAAGATGTTCAGTCGGAGGCGCACGAAGAACGTATTGCTCACGCAGGGCCACGCCAGTGCTTCACCAAGCTACGCGGCCAAGATGGTGTGCGACCGGCTGTTCAGCGAGCCTTCGAAGAAGAAGCGTGTCCTAGAACGCCTCACGTCGGATCAGTTGCATGAGATCGAGGCAACGGAGCGGGACAAGTACAAATTAAAAAGGAGACCTTTAAGCGAGCTTCTGGGACCCTGTTACGAAGGCCAAGTGCCTCAAGAAGTCAATAGCTCTTTCTTCAGGGGCGTTAGCACAGACGGAAGTGTGGCTGACGTCAAACAGCAGGAGGCGCAGCCAACGCATGCCTTGGCGGCACTTCCTCCCTCATGCGCAGAGTGGGATGACAACACAGATGTAATCCGCAGCCTGACGCCATCCGGGGTAATTCCCGCGGGGGCCCAGTCCCCGTCTATGACGTCCATCCTGAGCTACGACGAATGTGTGGAGTGCGACAGCAGCGACGCGCCCTCGCATGCAATACCCCCCGCCCCCCCCTCGCATGCAATACCCCCCGCCCCCTCCTCGCATGCAATACCCCCCGCCCCCTCCTCCGCATCCCAGCGACATCCCTCGAATTCCTTGCCTCCGCATATCGCCAACAATCCTGACTTTGTAGCTTACATAATGAGAAACAAGATGGAACCCGTGGCTAGCGCATACATATCCTACAAGATTGCAAACATAGGAGACACCATAGATGAGCAGTATGCTGACCAGATCAGCATGGCTCTTGAGAGCGTGCTTACTGACACGGTTGAGACAAAGATATCCTACGTTTCCTTCTACAAGGCAGCCCAGAAACTGATACTGGAAGGGGCCAGTGTAGCGGACAGGATATTTATGTTGGCCTGCTTTGGTCGTCGCATCCTTGAAGGGGCTCCGGAACTCCATGGCATTGTGAAGGGCTACACCCAAACAGTGATGGAGGAGTCTGTGCTCCAGTTGATAGGAAATGATGGAGAGTGGGTAAGTGTGTGTTGTTTGCATATTGTGGAGCACAATGGGTGTGCATGCAAGAATGTTAACCACATTCAAAACTTGCCCTTTGAACTGTTCATCCCAGCTCACTACTGTACATGTGGTGGTGTGTATGTTGGCAGTGTGATACAGTGGTGGCATTTTATTCATAATGTAAACTTACCTAATTTTCCCTCCTCCCCAGGCCCCTTATGCGGAAGATTACACCAACACAGAGATTTCAAGGGATTATGATTGGTGGGACAGCAGTGAGTACCAATATGTGTTCCAAGAGTTCCTGCCGCCCTCAATGCTGAGAACTGAAAGCACTACTAGTAAGGATTCAAAGGTCTTGCTCTCCAAGTCCAACAGCGTTGAGATTCTGTGCAATAAAGTGGTCGCACCAAGAGACCAAACTGATGATACAAGAAAAACGTTTTGTGATAATGCTCCATATGTTCTGACCTTGGGTAGGTATCCCTCTGTCTCCTCTAACTCATCAATTCGAATAGTTGTTCCCATTGGTAAACACAAGAGGAGTAGAAGTGACTGCTTACCAAGGCCAGTTGCTACAATTCCTACAGATCCCATGCCCCTTGACCATGGAATGACACAACCATCAGCTCCTGTTGTTCCAGCAAGGAAGAGTGCCTTTCAATATGTCTACGACACAGCAATTAACCTGGGACCCACAATTGACTTTGTACACACAGTCTGCGGGGTCGTGGCGTATTTTGCGAATAAATAGTTGACGTCCGTGTTATTTTTATTTCGATCACAAGCTAATTAATAGGGTTCCACCCTCACGGAAATATAACGCGTCCCAGCTGTGTATGTGTGTGTGTGTGCCTGTGTACAGACGTGGATGGCACAAACTCACCAGACAGCGAAAGGTGTATCGAGTCGCACACCTAGTACGAAAAGGCCACCAGCCAGCACTGTAAGTGGGTCATGACGGGGATTATTAACAACTACAATCCTTGCCCAAAGCGACGTAGCGATACATATATGTCATTTGTTGTTGGTGCCTATAAAGGATGTAGGCCTACGCCGTCTTAGTTAGACCTGAAGACGGCTATGGCTTTCCCTCCTCCCCCCCCCGTTTAGGTCACGATACCTGAACCCTTCAATCTAGCTTTGGACAGTAGAATACAGGAGAGACAGAAGTTCGATGAAGGCGTTAAAACGCGCTTGAAACTGTTGGAGGAGCAACAGCGGCTGGCTGAGGAACAGAGAAAGCGTGAGGAGGAAGAGGAAGTCAGAAAGTACAGAAATACTTTATGTTTTAAGGTAAAACCGTCCGTCCTGGTCGCTGCACTTGGCTAACTGCCTTAATCTTCAGGCCAGCCCAGTGCAACAATATCCGGGAATTAACATCACTGCAAGTCCGAAAAGACCAACGATGCCTAAAAGTCCGCAGCTTTCCTCTGGAACTCGCAGTATTAGCAAAAGCCCTCATCCGACCACGTGATGTGCGTGTTTGATAATTGATCCATGTATGTACTGTATGTGCAATTGAAATTATATTTATAAAACAATAAGTTAATAAGATTGAAAATTAGATTGATTTTACTCTAATATTACGTGCATATGCGGATATGTGCGGAGCTGTGCGACATCGTTACTCGCGTACAACAAGAAGTTTGCTTGCGTGTGCTGTTTCAGGCGTCGCATTGCTTTTAGTGGGGGAAGTACTACTGTATGACGTTTACGCCTTTACATGGAAACGGTTGCAAGGAAGCGATGCGCCGACTTCCTTGAAACTATTGTTACTATCCGACCCACATATCCAGTGTTCCTTCAATGCCTACGAACCCTGGCTGTTCCGCTGGGATTCCGACAGGTACTTAAAACAAGCTTACTCGCGTGCTGTACGCCAGCTGAAGCCAGATGTGGTTGTAATACTGGGAGATCTATTTGCTGAGGGATTCAAAGCGTCCTCCGCCGAATGGAGCCACTACCTTAAGGTGAGTGGTAGTTGATTTTCAATTTGTGTAACTGGTGTGCTTCAAATAGAATGGTTTTTGTTGATGTTTATAATGAATGACTGTTACGATGCCCCTCACAAGTGATACGTCCAAATTTTTCAAGCCCAGCATGTATGCGTGTGCCCTCTGGCCTAGTTAGCTGGGACTATTGACTATTCACAGGAAACAAAAAACTGCACTCCAAACCATAGGTTTTGTACGTCAAACACTTCGTAGTTGACTTTGGTTGCCACATTGTTGATACAAGCCAAGGTTATACCAAGTTATAAGTTAGTTATACCAGCAGTTATAGTTTGTATAACCATAGTCATGCTCGCAGTGAGATACAATGTATATTCACCACTGTGTCATTGTTGTTCACTGTTGTCCCACATCCATTTGTGTACTTTCAAGGGAAGGTTAGATCCTGTAGCCAATCAAGTTTTGAAGATAAATTAATTATGTCTAGGTAGTTGTTTCATCATTACAACCATGTGCATCATGTAGCTATTAACATTCCACATGGGAGTTCTCTAATGTTATTCACAAATGCCTGGTGTATACTTAGCACATTATATTGAGATTGCATCATGATAGATGTACACATGCACACACACGCTCGCACACGCACACACACACACACACACACACACACACATGCACACACGTGCACACACATCCCATTGATTGCTTGGTCAGTTTCTTGTTATACCAGTATATCTATATATCTCTCTCTCCCACCCCCTCTCACCCTCTCCCTCCTCTTTGCCTTCACTGCCAAATGTCTGTAGTGCTGTCAGTACGAAGCCTGTTGATTGGGAGTGGATCCGTGTGCTTATGAGAATATATTACTTCACCCCAGTGCATGGATGAAATCCTGCCCCCAGCAAGGGGGACATCGCTTATTGTTGTTCCAGGAGACAATGATATTGGAGGCGAAGGGTTGGATGGGATGAGTGAGGAGGTGAATAGGTGAGGGTTGGTGGTGATGAGTGGGGATGGTTGCTGGTGAGGAGTGGGAGGTGGTTGATGTGAGGAGTGGGGAATTGTTTGTGGTAGGCTTGTCTTGCTCACAGTACTGTCTCCCCCACACCACACCCCCCCCCCCCCCCCCCAAAACAGGAGGTACACTGAGAAGTTTGGTCCTCTCAACTCAATTATAAGGTTACAGAATGTGATTTTTATCAAGGTAATGAATGATGGTCTTGGTTTGGGTATCTAAGGCCTACCACTCTGAAGATACGCGCATTGTCTAACTGCTTCTCTCTTAGGCCAACACCCCCTCTTTCATTAACCTAATACCCCAAGGGGTTGCAGAAGGTAGTATGAGGCTGGAGGTGGAGTCGTTCCTAAGCAGTGTGGCCCGCAACCTAACGAGCAAGCCAGCCACAGCCACAGTCGTCTTCCTCAGTCACGTGCCTCTGGTTGAGCTAGCTTCTCCAGATATCAGCAGGATGGTCCTGGGCACCATCCAACCAAGTTACTTGTTCAGTGGCCACACCCATCGTCCCAAGGTGCGCTGTCATGGCTACACCATTGATGGAGTCTGTGCCTCTCAGGAGTTCACTCTCCCAACCTGTAGCTACAGGATGGGCGAGGCGTTCATGGGCCTGGGGACTGCTACTGTTGGTATGCAGAGGGCAATTGCATGTTGAATTAACAGGTCCTTTATTAACAGGTCCTTTTCTCTCCTCTGCTCACAGATGAAAGCGGACATCTCAGGTACGAGGTTCTTTGGCTTCCCCCACGGTTCCCAGTCCTCTTCTGTTACCTCCTCTGGACTGTAGCCAGTTCAGTAACCATAGCAATGTGTGTCTGTTACCCATGTGTACTGCGATATAGGATTACTGTCAGCTGAATAACTTTTAATAGCCATAAAAACACCTCTATTCTCGGTGACACAACATACAAAGACAAAAATAAAAATAAATAAGTGTAAAGACTTATTTCTGAGCAGCTGCAGCTCTGAGGCGTTCCATTTCTTCTTGGAAGCGTCTCTTCTCCTCCTCAAATTTCTGCCGCTCGCTTTCAAACTTCATCCTCTCCCTTTCCCACCTGTACTTCTCTTCATTGGCCTGCTGTTTCTGCTGCTCTATCTGTAGGCACATACAGAAAAGTCAGGGGGAGGGATTTACATATGTGTATGTGTGTGTGACAAAGGTGTAGGCACACTCACCTCTCGTAGAAGTTCCCCAAATGCTGCTTTCTTGTCTGGTGCAAGGGACGTGTCACTGAGTACCGTCTGCAGTACCTGAATGTTCATCTCTCTTTCAGCTATCAGGACCGTGTCCCGCTCAGCGAATTTCTTCTGCTGTCGCTGGAATAGGTTGACCAGTCTTTGGGTCTTTGACTCAGCATGCTCTGGGGATGCCTGATTGCTTGACCCCCTAGATGATTCATCTGGACTTGGCTGCTCACTTGCGTCCATCTGCGTAGACGTTTGTTTTGGGCCCACACTCGTCATGGTAGACCTGTGATGTGTTTCCTCGTGCTTCATTGGGTCACATGAGTCTTGTTTGTCGACGCCTCCTTGTGTCACTGACACCCTAGGACTGGCATCATGAATATCTGTTTTCTCACTAGGTACCATTTGCTCCATCACTGGGCTTTGGTCCTCTGGTGCTGAATCGCATGGCTCTAATTGGAATGACCTTTGGATGGATGCTGGAGAGCGTTGAGGAGGGGTTTCGTTTCCACGTCCACCCAACGTGGATTCGACTGCAGGTGATCTGGGAGGGGCAGGGCTTCGTGGAGGAGGCAAAGGAGAGCTGGGAGGAGCACCAGTTGGAATAGGAGAGATGGGAGGAGCACTAATTGGAACAGGAGTGACATGGGGAACGTCTGTTGATACAGGAGGGTCGCTAGTTGGCACAGATGAGACAAGGGGAGCACTAATTGGAACAGGAGAGATAGGAAGATCACTATTTGGCACAGAAGAGATGTTAGAGTCACTAGTTGGCAAAGGTAAGACAAGGGGGTGAGCACTAATTGGGGGAGGAGAAACAATGTGAGGACCAAGAGCGTCACTAGCTGGAGAAACATGGTCCCTGGAAACTTCTGAACCCATTTCCAAGGGGGCTGCTTTTGTTAGCTTTGGTGAACTAGAGCCTGGTGGTGGAGGTACAGGTCTTAGAGACTCTCGGGAAGGTAGTGGTGGAGGAGCAACCTGTACTGGCATTGAAGGGTTCCTCTGAGGTAGGGGTGGGGGAGCTGTGTTTGTGTGTTATGTGTGTGTATGCACGTGTTATGTGTGTGTATGCACGTGTTATGTGTGTGTATGCACGTGTTTTGTTTGTGTGTGTGTGTACGTGTGTATAGGCAACAAATAAGGGACAGCTCCCAGAAATGTGCGAAAAAAACACACAACACAACCCCACATACATGCACACACACTTGCAAGTAACCCACACCTGTTATCGCAACAGCACTGTTTCCATCTGGATACCTCGGTACCCCAGGCAACGGTTCCACAGGTGGTGGAGTGTCTGGAGCAACAGGTGAGAGGTCTCCCAAGATGCCCGCCTGGATGACGTCGTACAAGACCTCCTCGGAGGGCCGGGGGGCACCCGCTGGGAGCAGAGGCCTTGGGGGCGGGGATTCCTGCTCGGCGTTGTACGCAATGAGGTCGTACAATGAGTCGGCAGCTGCAGGTGGGACAACGGTACTGTTCTTGTTGTAGAGAGATTCCTCCGCGGGCAGGTGTGAGGTCTTGGTGACTTGCTTTGGTGTGGGGGCGTCTCTACGGATGGATGAGGATTTAGACGAGGGGTTGGGTTTCAACTCCACGTCTTCGTACAGCACATCTTTCCCTCCTGGTATCTCATCGTAGATGAGGTGGGTCGTCGGAGCTGGGCAGGAGGAAACCTTGAAGGGTTGCTCGGTCGTCAACTCTAACTCTTCGTAATTTTCTGTAGTACCCACTATTTTGATGTCTTCGTAAGTCGCGCCAGACTGCTCTAATGTGCTGGTTAGAGGTCCTTTGCGGTCATCCAATGACATGTCCATAACACCAGTCCCTTCCTCCTCCTCCTCCTCTTGCTGAAATCTTGGTGTGGGCATGTGACGGTCCTTCTTCTTATAATGTCTGGGTGGTCCAGAGTGAGATGCTGAACGGCTATCCGGTTTGGAGTCTCCAGCTGATCCATGGTTGGAGACAGAGCTACTTCTGTCTTCAACACTATCCTCCTCTTCCTCCAGTTCAATGTTATCCTCCCCGTCATGGTCACTGCTTTCTTCGCTTGTCTGATGCCTCTGCGTCACTTTATTTTTCAAGCCTTTTTTCTGGAATCGTTGTGGGACGGGCTTTTTTTCGCCGTCGTCGTGCGGTTCTGACGTACGCACAGAGGGGGAGGTGTGAGCCTTGAGCTTCCTCTGCCCACCGAGTCCCTCTATCATCCTCACGTGAGCCATCGCCAGCTGCTCCCGCCATTCCTGGGCCTCTTCCGCAGTGTCGGCGAACATGTAGTAAATGCGCGGTGTCGTCACTACCACCAACGTGTTGCCCAAGTCAACTCCCTTGGGCCACGAGCAGTCCGCCTTTTCGCCCTTCCGCACGGCGAACTTGGGGTCCCGCAACGATATGAGACCCTGGTGCCGCTTGCTCACGTCCTTGTAATAGTACAGACAGTAGTCGTTCTTCAAGCTCATGGCGCGCTTGTTCCACGTCTTCACTTTGCCGCCGCATTTGCTGAGCGTGCCCCGGTAGAGCTCTTCGTTCTCCGTCCCCGACATACTAGTATCGTATACTGGTTGAAGACGGTCAAGCCTCGTGGTCACCCCTGGCGGACGGAATTCAAGGAATTAAATAACACACTCCGATGAGCGTTTTTTTATTTTTATTTTTGTTGCTGCACCACAAGTTCACGTACATGCCCACATAAGCAACTTGCATGTACATGTACACTGTAGGCTATGAATTCCATACTAGCTCCATACATATAATCGCACCACTCGCAACATGAGCTAGGCCTATAGCTAGCTGGCCAGTTATCGACACGCGCAACCCACCGCGTGCATCGCACAGCCAAATCGAGGACTTACACACGGGATGCGTGAAGCATGCTAACCCTACGCCACTACAGTAGTCAGTGTTTACATATATAGCTGAACCTGCATTTTGCAGCTACATACTCTAACTCGTGTTGTCACGCCCCTAGTAACGGCAGCAGGCTCTGGTTCACCATAGCACGTATCCTAGGCTCGGTACTGTGGACTGCAACTGTTCGCGGTTTTCTATACGCTAAGTTGTGGCATACCTTTCTTCCCGGTCGCGGGATCAACAAATTTTCCGGCGAGCTAAAAAAAAATTCATGGGGCGTGTCCTCTCGTTCCCCTCCAAATAAGAGATCGATGGCTACGAAATGGCTTCCATATCTGGTGCATGTGTCTGTGATTATCACTGGGTTCATACTAGCTGGCATTATTGGTATATGGAATCCGCCTAGTGAAGTATCATGTGACGTAACAGAGAGAGCGCACGAACTAATGGTATTCACTTACTCAACCAAGTCCCCGTATCAGTTTAAAGCACCTGCTAGCAACGAAACGGCCCTGGGGACGTGCAAGACAGTCACTGTAAGGGTTGAAATGATGTAATCTTGCATGGTGTAAGTGTGTGCGTCTTCCCATTATGGACAAGTAATGGTTTCTTCGTATTCTCTCCCATTCACCTGTAAGTTGTATGGCTTGATCAGACATGGGACGCGCTATCCTCAGAAAAAATACATTCAGAACTTCAACACCCTCTTCCAGTCTCTCAGCCAGAAGCTTAGAAGTGATCATGGTGCTGGTGGGAGTGGAAGTGGTGGTGGCCAGAATAAGTCACTGCTTTCTGTGCTTCGTGGCTGGGAGAACCAGCTACACGAAGAAGATGGCAGCAAGCTGACTCATCATGGATCCAGGGAACAGTTTTGTTTGGCTAAACGCCTCGCTCAAAGGCAAGTTGAGTGTGTAGACATGCGTGTGTTTGGTTTGTGTGTGTGTGTGTGTGTGTGTGTGTGTGTGTGTGTGTGTATGTGTGTGTGTGTGTGTGTGTGCTTTGATTGAAGAAACAACAGTCTTGATTTTGGTGTTTCTAGGCTGCCACCTTAAGTTACTATATGGTGTTTCCAAGAACAACGTGGGGATTGCACCCACACCTCTGCATACAAGGGAAATTTTCAGTGTTATTTATAACCCAACTGATGCATGTATCTGTGATGGAGGGCATAATGTAATCATATAACTGCTTGCATGTGCCCTTAATTAACCACATTTTAATTAATAATGCCCCTAACAAAAAATTAGCCCACCAAATGTGGTGTGTGCTTGCACTTGACAAACATTGATCAATGTTGGTACAAGCCTCTGACTGTGTTTTTCAGATACCCTTTTCTATTGGGACAGACGTACAGTTCATCGACTTATGCATTTACAAGTACCAATAGTTCAAGGACTATCGAGAGGTAATGTGTGTGTATGTGTGTGTGTGTGGTGTGTGTGTTTATGGTGTGAGTGTGCTATGGTTGATGTGTGTGGTGAGATGTGTGTGGTGTCCATTGTGACCTCATGCTCCCTCACACACACACACACACACACACACACACACACACACACACACACACACACACAGTGCACTTTCATTTGCCCATGGTCTGTTCCAGGGCAAGGGTCCCCTCGGTGGATACCAGCCCATCACTCTGGACGTTATGGCTGACCATAACAACACACTCCTGAGGTTCTTTGACCATTGTCCGCGCTACATGAGTGAAAAGAAGGAGGAGTTGGTATGGGACAGTGGGAGGGGGATAGGTGGGAGGGGGAGGGTTGAAGTGAGCTGGCAGAGTAGTTTGTGTGATGAGTGAAGGAGGAACAAGGGAGAGGAGGTTGACGGGTTCAGTGTGTTGAGGGCTAAGGAATGCAGGGTGTTGATCAAACTGCAGGACTATGTAAACAAGGTCAGGCTGAGTGCCCATCTCGAACAGGTGGTTGCTAGGGTGCAGGCCAAAGTGGACCCTGGTTCGTTGCTACGGACAAAAGTTTAGCCCAGTTTTAATGAGTCTCTCTCTCTCAGAGCAGCGGGTGTGGAACATCACCACCCAGGAGGCCATAACAGTGTTCCACCTGTGTCATAGTGAGCATGTGGCACTTGGTGAGAGCATGTGAGTGCAAAAACACTAGTTAATTCAAACCCATGTATGCAAATGTTTGTGTGTGGGAGGGGGAGGGGGGGGAGGGAATAGCACTGTGTTTTGTGTCATTGGAGCCATATTACCCACCACCATTCAATAGCTGGTGTCAACTCTTCTCTCTCCCTGGTGATGCTGCTGTTATAGAGTATCTTGCTGACCTCAAGCTGTACTGGAAAAAAGGTTATACGGGCGTACCCCCCCCACACACACACACACACACCCCTGTAACCATCTGACACCTGTGTGTGTTGTTTTATCAGGACATGGGCGTGACATCAATTTTAAGATGTCCACGCACTTGGTAGAAGATATGCTGACACACCTGCAACATGGCCAGGATTCTGTGTTGAATCACGCCAGAAATCCAAAGAGAGCTGCAACATTTAGGTATTTTGTATGGAGAAGCCAGCAGTCAGGGGCGTGACATCCCTTTGGGGCCAATGTGGGCCCAGATTTGCACATGCAGAGACACTTCTTCCCTTTGTAGCATTCTGGGGGTTAATGAATGATTCCCAACCACTTCGACATGACAATTACCAAGGTATGTCTCACGCAACCCCCCCCCCCCCCCCCCCCCCCCATCCCCACGCCAAGGTATGTTCCACCCAACCCTCCCCCCCCTCCCTGTCTCCTCGCTCACCTACAACGAGCATACAACATTGTCGTTGCAGAAATGCAGAGCAGGAGGTTTCGTGGCAGCCATATAGCTCCTTTTAGTGGCAACATGCTGTGTGTTCTCTACGACTGTGGCATCAGTGTGGCAGGTTTGTTACTGCACTTTAAAAAAAGAATGCAATTAATGATGTCCCCTGTAGCTGATGAGCGGTTCAGGGTGCGCCTTCTGTTGAACGAAGAACCCATGGCTCCTCCATTTTGTCGCAACCCTGATTCCTTCGGGATGTGCTCACTGTCAGAGTTTGTCAGCCATTTCAGAGACATGACTGGTGGCAGCCATTTCTCAGATATTTGTTCTCACCCTGACTACTGCCCAGTTTGATGGTGATTGACACACTCACAACCCTCCCACATTACACCATCACAGTACCATTGTCACAAAATGTCACTGACATGTACTGTATGACTATAATAGGCTGATTATTAAAACTACTAATCTAAGATGACATTGAAGAAGTCATGGTAGTTGACCTTCCCTGACAGCTTGGGGTCCAGCTCTTGCATGAGGTGGAACATCTGTTCACTGTTAAGAGCTATTCCACTCTGCTTTAGGACTGCCTTCAACTCGCTTGTGGTGATGTTTCCTGTACGGGCCTGGTCCATGGAACTGAACAGCCTCCGGAGTGAGCGCCAATTAGAGACCATCTGCAGGAGACCACAGGAGTGACTCATAATTCACACATTGCCCATTTATACTAAAATTAAAAATAACAGTCACACACACACTGGTACACCCCCCCCCCCCCCCCCATTGGTACACCCCTGGTACCTCCATTGGTACACCCCTGGTACCTCCATTGGTACACCCCTGGTACCCCCATTGGTACACCCCTGGTACCCCCATTGGTACACCCCTGGTACCCCCATTGGTACACCCCTGGTACCCCCCCTTGGTACACCCCTGGTATCCCCCCTTGGTACACCCCTGGTACCCCCATTGGTACACCCCTGGTACCCCCCCTTGGTACACCCCTGGTATCCCCCCTTGGTACACCCCTGGTATCCCCCCTTGGTACACCACTGGTATCCCCCCTTGGTACACCCCTGGTACCCCCATTGGTACACCCCTGGTACCCAAAATACTTACACCCCTCCCCCTCCCACTGGTACCTGTTTCTGTAGTTCTGCCTTTAGTCCTGGGAGGCCATACTCTGGTTGCTGTGCCAACAGTGGGGGAGGGGCTGTGGCTGATATGATGTTCCCTGTCCTCTGTGTCAGCAGGCCTCTGATGTCATTCCCAGTGCGATATACATCAGTTGGTGGATTCACACGGGCCATCATTGTCTCATAATGGACCAGGTCACCATCCAGCTTAAACTTCTCAAGTAAAGCAGACAGTGCATTTGGTGTGACATCGGGACACAAGTCAGCGAGGACCAGCTGTATTGTGGCAAAGGAAAGGAGCAAAATGAGAGGAGCATCAGTTTGTAGTGGGGGAGGGGCATCAGTTAGTAGTGGGGGAGGGGCATCAGTTAGTAGTGGGGAGGAGCATCAGTTAGTAGTGGGGGAGGGGCATCAGTTAGTTGTGGGGAGGGGCATCAGTTAGTAGTGGGGGAGGGGCATCAGTTAGTGGTGGGGAGGGGCATCAGTTAGTGGTGGGAGGGGCATCAGTTAGTAGTGGGGAGGGGCATCAGTTAGTAGTGGGGAGGGGCATCAGTTAGTAGTGGGGGAGGGGCATCAGTTAGTAGTGGGGAGGGGCACCAGTTAGTGGTGGGGAGGGGCATCAGTTAGTAGTGGGGAGGGGCACCAGTTAGTGGTGGGGAGGGGCACCAGTTAGTAGTGGGGAGGAGCATCAGTTAGTGGTGGGAGGGGCATCAGTTAGTAGTGGGGAGGGGCATCAGTTAGTAATGGGGGAGGGGCATCAGTTAGTGGTGGGAGGGGCATCAGTTAGTAGTGGGGAGGAGCATCAGTTAGTGGTGGGGGAGGGGCATCAGTTTGTGGTGGGGGAGGGGCACCAGTTAGTAGTGGGGGAGGGGCACCAGTTAGTGGTGGGAGGGGCATCAGTTAGTAGTGGGGAGGAACATCAGTTAGTAGTGGGGGAGGGGCATCAGTTTGTGGTGGGGGAGGGGCACCAGTTAGTAGTGGGGGAGGGGCACCAGTTAGTGGTGGGAGGGGCATCAGTTAGTGGTGGGGAGGGGCATCCGTTAGTGGTGGGAGAGGGGCATCAGTTAGTGGTGGGGAGGAATGCTGGTGATGGTTAATAAGGAAGAGGTGGATTATAGTGAGAGTGAGTGAAAGTGCAAGTATGAGGCAGTGTGACACTGAATAAAGTGATGATAAAGCATGCGAAAATTACATCATACCTGCATGGCAGCCATGGGAATGCGACCACTGCTATGGCTGTCAAGGGTTTTGAACTTGTTGTACAACATGGGAGCATTAGCAGCCATCTAAGGGCATACAATGTGTGTTAGGTTCCTGCTTTTGCCACTTGCCTCCCCTCCTCCTCCTCCCCTCCTCCTCCTCCTCCTCCCCTCCTCCTCCCCTCCTCCTCCTCCCTCCTCCCCTCCTCTTCCCCTCCACCCCTCCCCTCTTTTATCTCACCTTGGCTTTCAGTGCATTCAGCAACATGTCCTCATCTCTGTGCAAGGTCTTGGACCTCATAAAGCAGTGATCTTCAGTGAGAGGCTTGGTTGTGGCTGTACGTGTTGGGTGGGGTGTAGAGTATAGGGGTGCCATAGGACGAGTGAGGGTGTAGGGTGCCATGTAGGATGAGTGAGGGTGCAGGGGTGCCATAGGATGAGTGAGGGTGTAGTGTGCCATAGGATGAGTGAGGGTGTAGTGTGCCATGTAGGATGAGTGAGGGTGCAGGGGTGCCATAGGATGAGTGAGGGTGCAGTGTGCCATGTAGGATGAGTGAGGGTGTAGGGTATCATGTGGGATGAGTGAGGGTGTAGGGTATCATGTGGGATGAGTGAGGGTGTAGGGGTGCCATAGGATGAGTGAGGGTGTAGGGGTGTCATAGGATGAGTGAGGGTGTAGGGTGCCATGTGGGATGAGTGAGGGTGTAGGGTGCCATGTAGGATGAGTGAGGGTGTAGGGGTGGCAAATGACAGAGATGGCAATACACATACTTACTACTCACTCTTAGGGTTCCTTTGCTGTCCCAGGTTCCTGATGAACTCATGGTAGTTGACTGTTCCATCCTTATTCTTTACCAGCTTGGCCCAGAGGGCTTGCAACTCCTGTTTGGTTGCACGGATCTCATGCCTGGATAGTTAAAGTGGTTGTATCTCAGCTCACACTTAGGGGCATAGCTGCAATTATCTGAACTCCACTACTGCATGGGCGTACCCTGGATTTATGCTGAGTAGGGCAATTTTGATTTATTATTATTTTGTTACCTTGCTGATAAAAAATACTTATATGTAATGCAGCTAATCTCAATTTCAATATGATTAATATTGCAAGCCTAATATTTGTGTACCACGTTTAAATTAACATCCCATTATTAAAAAAAAGGTGACACCATTATTACCTCATCAATACATTATTCATGACTGGCAGAGTCATTCTTCCAGTGTTGTTGGTGTCCAGTGCATTGAAAGACTGTAAACAGATGACGTCCAATTGAAGAGTGTAAGGACACTACAAACTAATGTCTCTCCATCACCTCAAGAAACTGGTGTGGCCTGTTCCAGACAAGGTCCCTGATGTCTTCCTCAAGCTGCACATAATAGCAGTAAGCCACAGACCCTCTTAATATCCCAACAGTATCCCAAAAGTATCATCTTAATATCCCAAATGTACTCTATCCTCTTAATACCTCCAACTGTTACCTTCTTAATGTCCACGGCATCGTGTAACTCCAATTCAACATGTAGCTTTTTTTCTTGTGGTTTCCCATTTTCAAACATAGCAAGAAACTTTGAATATGGTACCCAGGTGCCATCTTTGGGGCACAGCTGTTCCATCAACCTGCTGATCTGGGTGTCCATTGAGTTGTCCCCAATGTGGTCATGAATACACTTGATGAAGTCGTCCCTAGTGACATAACCGCAATTCTTTGGGTCGTGAGTCCTAAATTAGCAACATACATAGTACAGGGGAATATATTGGACAGAAATTACTGGAATGATCCCAGGAGACCAAGGAACTTGTTGTGAAGGTGGCAAACTATTTGGAACTCTGCCTCGTCTGCCGATGTACAGGCCCTGCCATCCTTTGATTCCCTGAAACTGAAGCGATGTGTCAGGGAATCATTGCAGGTGGAGATTGCTTAATTTTATCCACCCAATGTGCTTTGAGGTTCATTGCATGCTGCACTGCCTGCTACTGTTAGGATGTAGGCACATGCCTTGAGAGGGGATCTCCCTAGTTAAACTCACCCCTTGTGTGGGTCCGAAACCAGGCTGTGCGCAAGTCCATCTCTGGAACGTGATGTGAACCTATCCATGAAGGACTTGTAGTCCACTAAACACCCATCTTTAACCCCTGCCCTCTGCAGCAGCTCAGTCATGTGATACGGGGTAATTCTGACTCCCACAGTGGTCAGAACGTCTCTCAGCTTTTCAGCAGTTATCTGTTTGAGAGCAGAGCTTTTGAGATGAGACATGGCCGTTTGAACATACATGTATATGTGTGTGTATGTATGTATGTGTGTGTGTGTTGTGTGCATATGACATGTGTGCATAGTATAGACTCACCATTCCGCAGTTCAAGGTATCACAAGCGCGCAATGCCTGAAGCAGTGAGGTGAGGTTCTTGTTCAGTTCATTCTCTACTTTCTCAATCTCTGGTGATCTGACTTCACCCACTGAAGCACGGATGACGTGTGCAGTGCATACGTGTGGTGTTGAATGCACAATACGTTTGCAACATCATGGTTTGTGTGCATTTTTAGGGTTTACCCAAGGAAATGGCACACCTTTTGAGATGGAACTGTGCTTCCCTCCATCACCACCACCAGTAAAGCCCAACTCCTTGGACAGCTGTGACATGGGTACAGAGCCCTTGTCCAGCTGCTTGTACCTGATGTGAGAGGGAAGTGACAGATGACAGGAGGAGGGAGGGGCAAAAGTAGGGAGGATTTACTGAAGCAGTGCCCACCTTCTCCATGCAGACTCAAGTTCGCTATCAGGAAGCTCAATGTCCAATGATTTGAGGACACTCCTAAATTCTTGTTTGGTAACAGCAGACACCACCTCACTGTTGTGTGTAGTGTGGATTAATCTGGGCAGAGGCAGGGAGCTGCTACTAGTGATCCAAGCCAAAGAGTATAAACAAAAGATGGCATTAAAAAAAGGTTGTCACATATTTTACCTGTCCTTCACTTTTGTCTTGTGAGCATCAGCAGTGGTGATATGGTGGGGAGGGCACAGGGTTTTCTTTCTCAGGTGGGGGTCAGTCTTGTGGAACTTTGAGTAGAAGTCTTCGAATGATATGAGCTTCATATCTGAGAGATTCATTCTGAAAAAGCGTGGTTTTTCCTGTAAAAATGCAATTTGGAGTGGGAGGGGGGAGGACCTGTTAAGGAGGGCCGAATACTGTCTCTGCGTGATGCCCGCGAGTGTATTACACAGGATTCTGTAGAATGCCTCCTTGGTGATGGTGCCGTGACCCCGGGGGTCAAACGCCCGAAATGCTTGTCGCAAAGAAAGGAACTTGTTGGCTTGCATTTTGGTTCCAATTAATTCCATAAGCTTCATTAAATTGCAGTGCATAAAAGTGCATAAAAGATGATTAAATAAATTCGCGACTTAAAAAAATAATAATGCAGTAATAAGTATGAATTCAGTTTTGCGAATGCATGCCCGCGAACAATTTAATTTTAACACTAATACCTCATCAGTTTTGAGGTTTTGGGCTTCCGTAGCAGGGCGCCTCAACTCCTCTGGGGACATTCGCGGCAGTACCGCGCCATCCACGCTGGTGGCGGGACGTTTTGCGTTATTACTGCGCCTCAAGTCTTCTGAGGTGGAGCCTCGCACCTCCAAATCCTTGCAATTCTCCGCTTTGCGGCTTGCGGAGTGAGGAAGGTGAGGGAGCAGGGACAGCGGGGTGCCGCGGGAAGCAGTAGCTGTAGCTGTGGCGGGGCAACTCATGAGCGCGAATGGCAAAAGTGAAGTGTGAAATATTATTAGGTGTCAAACTACTTGCGAGCTCCGCCCGCAAAACCTGCTTCAATTATCCGTTAGAGCAGAAAATTCGAAGGGGGGGGTCTGATGGATGGATATATTGAAGGAGTTACAGTTGTTCGAGGATGCTTCAAATGACGTGGAAACTAACACCTTGCTAGGTGAGGGGCATTATGGCAGTCTTTTGAAATATGCTATATGAAGAAATTTGACGTTCTAGGCCAACGGAACCTTACTCTCCATCGGAGCAAGTCAACAGAAGACCTTCATTCCCCAGAAGAGAGGCATTCTTTGGACATATACAGGCACGTGGTGATTGTAGTACGTTAGCATGGTTTTATATCTTTTTAAAAAAAAAAAACAGAACCGCTTTCCCAGCGTCGGCTGTGTTTACCGGTGCTTCCGCCGCCGTATCCGGAGAGTCACATGGCGGAGTCCGAGCGGCCAGTGTCTCCTTCACGGGCATCGAGGCCCCCGTCCCCGAAGTAGACCTGGGCAGCGTCTCCCACGAGATGCCCATGTGCCTGTTGCAGGAGGATGAGGGAAACGAAGAGGAACTGATAAGGCTTCTCTCCGGCCACGAAAAGGAGTGGTTGCTGCAGGCTGCATGCGCGGGCCAAGGTACGAACGAGGGGACCGCGAAGGACGGCACGGAGAGCACGTGGTGCTCCGAGTCGCAAGGAAGCCTGTTGGACGACTCCGGTATCATCCTGCCCGACGACCTTCATCTCCTGGTGGGGGGGGTTCCCGCCATGAGCGCGCTGGACTTCCACCTCCAGGGACCGGCCGGCGAAATCGCTGTAGCAGAAGTTGACGCGAACCACCACCGCCAGCCGAGGTCCCCCAGCGTGAGCAAAGCGGCCGCGTTGCAAGCTGCTGCCACCATTCAGGACCAGCTGCTTCGGGAACTGGCCTTGCATCTGTCTGGGGGTGTGGCCGTTGCCAAGGACGCGGGCGACGCCACCACAGCTGGCAATGCCTCCGAGTGTGAGCTGTCGGCTGTCCTAGAGGCAGCTGGGGTCCCAATGATGTCGTCATCCGTTTTGTCCCCCAAGATGCCTGAAGAAGTGGCCCCTTTCACATCACCTCAAGCATACAACCGTCAGACGGCAGGTGCACAGCAGCACCTCCACCAGCTGCCTCCTCTGTGCAATGTACCTCCCCCCTCTTCACGCCTCTCTCTGCTCCACTCCTCTCAGCCTTGCCCTCATCCCCAGACCATCACTCTTCCGCAAGCAATAAATATCCTTGCAGCAGCAGTCGCTATGGGTACTCCGACTACACAATCACCAGAACTGGTCCAACCAGTTCATGTGGCAAGTCAAGCAACACTAAGTGAACTTTCCAGATGCCTCCGACCACATCCTCTGACAACAGGGGGCCTTGCAGTGAGACCAACCACAGGTGCCAACCTGGTACCACCACGGCAGACAATTGCTGCCAACTTAATGTCATCAAGACAGACCAACACATGCAATTTGACACCATGTACATCAAAGATCAGCATAGCCAATTCAACGTCACCAGGACAGTCCAATGCAACCAACATCAAACCTTCACGACAGACCATCACAACCAATGCGACACCGTCAAGACTTATCAGTGTGGCTTCATTGTCTGCTTGCAATTCTGGCCTGTCTGCACATGATGTGCCATGGGACCAAGTGACCCTGAAGTCACCAAGTAGATCCCCTGCTTCTAGTACCTGTCAGAGAACATCTACCTCCTCACCTTTGCTCGGTGGCACCCTTAACATCCCCACCTCCTCACCTTTGCTCGGTGGCACCCTTAACATCCCCACCTCCTCACCTTTGCTCGGTGGCACCCTTAACATCCCCACCTCCTCACCTTTGCTCGGTGGCACCCTTAACATCCCCACCTCCTCACCTTTGCTCGGTGGCACCCTTAACATACCCACCTCCTCACCTTTGCTCGGTGGCACCCTTAACATCCCCACCTCCTCACCTTTGCTCGGTGGCACCCTTAACATCCCCACCTCCTCACCTTTGCTCGGTGGCACCCTTAACATACCCACCTCCTCACCTTTGCTCGGTGGCACCCTTAACATCCCCACCTCCTCACCTTTGCTCGGTGGCACCCTTAACATCCCCACCTCCTCAACTTTGCCCCGTGGCACCCTTACCTTGCCCATATCAGGGGAATGTCAGAGCAATATTGCAGCTGAGAAGCACCACACCTCCATATCACATGCCTCTGATGTTCCCCTCCCACCTACCTTCGAAACAGACAATGTCACCCCACCCTCCTCTGCTGATGGGGTATCTCCGGGACATCCAGTTGAAGGTATATCTCTCTGCTTTCCAGTAGTTGACTGGACCTCCGGAAAGGTGCAGGGGAGGATGGTCTCCATGTCAGCCACGCCCATCACTTTGCTACCGCCTAAACCCCCGATACCAGAGAAAGACACCCCAGCGTCATGCAGCGGCGAACCCAAGGTGTGTGCACTTGGTTGATATGGTGACGTACAGAGTTATGTTTGCAAATGTTTCAGCCTAAACGTGGGCACTCTGGAGGTTGGCGGAAGGGAAAGAGGAGAAAAGTAGCAAGTGTTTTGCCCCCCAAGCCTCCAGTTACTGCGTACGTTCTCATACCTGCTGTTCACCTGCTTTCAAATACCCTTGTTCACATTTTACACACACCTTGCACGACAAAAGGTATGGCATTTTCCTATCTGAACACAGGGCTAATCTCACAAAAGAAATGGGAACTCTTTCAATGTCAAGCCTTTCAAAGCAGCTTGGTGCAAGGTGGTCAACCCTTGATGAAGAAAAAAAAATGGTGAGGGTGTGACTAGGATGTGAGATGTGGTCTGATGTCATTTATTGTGGCCTGACCAGGAGTACCAGACGAAGGCTGATGGGGACAGACAACGTTATCTGCGTGAACTAAAGACTTATCTTTGTGAAGTCCACCAGGGTAAACGTGTCAGTGGGATCAATGGTGTTAAGTGTGATGATGGATTGTGCATTCTGATGTAAAAATTTATGTACTTGAGAGGAGGGGAAGGAGGTGTAGTGTTTGCATTATGAGTGTGCCTGCATCAGATAAACCTGTGGTGCCATTCTAACCACAGCTACTGCAGAGGACCGTATAGGAACTTTAGAACTCTTCGTTTCCAAAAATGTTTCGCAGGAGGAAGACGACAATCTCCTTTTCTGCCAGATATGCAAGCTAACCTTTATCTCCTTGCATAACAAGAGGACTCACTACTCAGGGAAGCTGCACATGGATGCCCTCCTACAGTGCATCAAAGAGGCCATGGCCAACAGATCAGACAGGAAAGTACCACCGCAGCCTGATGCTGTCCAGCCTGCCAGGGGTAGACGTGGTGACCACAACAGCAGAAGGGCAAAGAAACTGAAGGGTAGTAGCAGGAGTGATGTTCCAAGTGGCTCTTCCGACAGTATGGACAGCCAGTATGAAGTCGTTGATAACCAGCAATCAGAGGATGACAATTATACTGGTTTGTCGAAGAGTATGAACACTTTAGACAGCAACGAAGAGGACAATCAGGCTGACTGTACAGATGCTCACTCAGACACTGGCCATCAAGGTGCCAGTTTGGACTGTGAACACCCTATGGAGGAGGAAGGTGGCTACCTAAAGGCTGGTGGCGCCTGTGAAAAGCATCAGAGATGCTGTGATGGCAATGATAGCTGTGGGCAACAATCAGGTGATTGTCATAGCATTCAAGGGGGCCACCTGGGGCGGTGCCATCCCCCCCATACACCTGCTTGTCCAGAGGACTGGCATCCTGCTGCAGAACAAAACTGTGCCGCGATCACTTCAGACAACCATTCACCACCACCATCATCATCTACAATGGGTCGCGAAGCACAGCCCCCTGTGCAACGTGACGCGGGGAGGGCGTCTGAGCGCCCAACTGCTGTGCAGAGGGGCGTGGCAAATGAGCATCCGCTACAACGGGGAGCGGTGGGTGTGGAATTGTATTCCACTATAAGCAAACAGATGGCTGACTTTGCTATCACCTATTCTTGTAAGTTCCTCCAATGGTAGTATTACCGTGTGAACTGTGGTGCTATTTAAGGCTCCTTTTGCACAACAGGTTGTGCCAACACAAAGGGCAGTAGCGATACTCCTGGATACATGGCAAGTAGCCATAAATGGGAGGGATATAGTGCTAACAGTTTTTGTCTTCTCCCCCCCCCCCCCCCCCCCACCCCTAACTATGCAGCTTCCTAATGATCACTATGGCAACAATCTAACTGCACTAAAGGAACGGGCAACACAGCTAAAGGATTCTATTACACACTTGCTAAAAGCACTGGACAATGTGTAATGAAGGTGTTTTTGAGTCAGATCCTCTGAATCAATTTACGTGTAATGCAATATCACCTCACAGACCTAAACGCAAATTTGGAGAGTCATAAAGCAATTTTCAACCTAAGCAGGTGATCAAAACTGTTTTTCATGATCAAAAGGATTTAATGTTGTCAACACAAAGAGGTGACACAAAACAGAAAAAAGTGTTGAAGAACGTAGTTTTACTGCTTGTCAGCAGTACTGCCACCACCACCACCTGCTTGCATGATTAGTGTAATGTTATCCCCTCTTAGAAGAATACGTCCTACATAACAAGTGAGCAACGGTTTTTTTTTTAAATTTTACACACACACTGTTGACACAACCCACCGATCTGTTTTCTCGCATCTGTTTTAACAAAAACTTCTTCAGAATCGTCCATGACGACATTCATAAATTCGTCAAAGCCCTGTGGACAGAACAGCAAAGCAAGATTGAGCGCATGAATGGTAAATAGGGCCTTACAATAATCACTCCCTCCAGTCTCATATTCGTTCGACCGTAGAGCCACACTTGAACTCTAGATTTCTGAAATAGGTCAGTAGCAACAGAGGTTATTTGCATCCATCTTAAACGAATGTGACTTACACTTTGTAGGTAACGAAATATGAGGTTCTACATAATGTCAAGGATACAAGACATGCGTGGTATGCAGCTTATTTACGCATCTTAATACAAGCATGCAATTTTTGAGGATACTATGGGTTGGACCATAACCTTCTGGACTTTTTGAGCACGGTAGGCCATTCTACAACAGTCTACCACCACGGAATCGATACTCTAATTAA
>OY811985.1:5692358-5714858 GCA_963681505.1 Eunapius fragilis | reverse complement strand
TATCCTTGGTTGCATTTTATCTATGTTCTCAAAGCCCGGTATAGCCACCACACCTCAGCTGTTACATGTCTTGGTATGCTGTTGTTATTGCTGTCAGCAACCAAGAATCTGGTGTGTGGGTGTGGTGTTCTCACTCAATCCTTTGAAGAGGGAGTTTTTTGTCAAGTGGTCTTGGAATTAATATATATGTGTGTGGGCTTGCTGCAGCCCACTCTTCTGCCTTGTGTTTTTTGAAAAACTGCATAGCTGCCTTTGGGCAGACCCACACGTTGAACTGGTACATTGTTGTCCATAGTTGCCATGGCTGCACCTCCCTTGAGACCATGCGATGAAGTTATTTGTATGTTCTTGGCCTTTTGTGTAATGTGCTAACTTGGCAATGCATGCAGCTAGCTATTAATGAATTATGGCACAACTTCTAATTACTATTAAAATTGCAAATGGCCAGTACCAATATACCTACTAACCTGTTTACTGTCTCAGTTCTTGTATTTAATATTCAGTACCTGTGTAAAAAACAACCTCTCCATGTGCAGTTGTGGCCTGTCATTTCTGACATCTGTGTACGCTTCAAGCATGACCAGAAAGTCATAGAGCGAGCTTGCAGGTAAACCGTCCCTTTTCCCCCAATGCACTTGTACTTGCATACATACATACATACATACATACATACATACATACATACATACATACATACATACATACATACATACATACATGCATGCATGCATGCATGCATGCATGCATGCATGCATACATACATACATACATACATACATACATACATACATACATACATACATACATACATACATACATACATACATGCATACATACATACATACATACATACATACATACATACATACATACATACATACATACATACATACATACAATCACACTGCAAGGGCCTCATGTGTTATACTTGATGCAGATGCTTGAGGTTCATAATCAGATGTGTGAAGAAGTCAGCGTTCATTTTACTGGAGCCTATAATAACACTGGTAAAGAAAATTTCATCTTTGAGCCATGTCTTAATTGTGGCATGTTTCTGTTACCCTCTCACTATCCCTCTTCCTCACCAGGCCATATCTATCTATCGAGACCATCACCACTCTTGTTTTCTCTACCTGGGTTCTATTATAGTGGATGAGTTTGGTTCCGAACCATCTTGCCTCCAGGGCTTGCTACAGATGCTTCATATGTTCACAGAGCTAACTCTGCCCATCCTCAGTGGGGAAGGAGGACTTGTTAACCATCCAGACACTGTGGATGACCTGTTTAGACTATGCTACAGGTGTGTGTGTGTATAGTCTTAATTATTTTAATAGTGTGCAGTGTCTGGTTAATGTGGCAATTTGTTTTTCACCCAAATGTTACATACTGCTGTTCTTTGTTTGTGTGGTGCTTTAAAGGTTCCTTCAGAAGAACCCGTTAGCATTTATCTCAAGCCCTGTGGCAAATCCGGTGATCCAGTGTGCCTTGGCTGCTTGCACTCTTCACCACAGAGATGCCTTTGCATCCATCATGAAGTTTATCAAGGACCTTGTGCACTGCCCTTCAGATGCCGACCAGGTTCATTGTCCTGTGGCACTTTTTTGAGCTAGTCATCATTGAGTTGGTTTGTTCCCTTCTCCTAGGGAACTGAAGAGCAGCAGCTGAGACTGCATGCCGTGCAGTCAATTTTGGCACAGAATGGGCAGTTGCTGATGAATGGTGGGTCCTTTGTGATTGCCATGGTGTCTCTATGAAATCCTTGTGTTCCCTGTTAGGATTGGTTACTGGTTTCGTCCACCTGCCGTCCTACATGCAGGCTGAATCAACAGAGGTACTTTGGGAGCTGCTGGAGTTTGGAAGAGAGGTGGGTGTTATGCTAATAATCTGTAAATAACTAATATGTTTTGGCATCTTTCCTAGCCTATGTGCCAGATGCTTAAAGTCTCTGTAGATACCATACCGTCTTCAAGCACCATTAATGTCACGCCAGATCAGAAAGCAAAATTTATTAGCGATGTCAAAGAGTAAGTGTTTCTATCCACAATGGATAAGTATATAATTTGTCCCTCACACTATTTATATAGATGTGCAGATCAGCAATCTCTTCCTCCTATCGTCAAGAACTTTTCAAAGCTTTATAGATAGTTTCAATTCGACCAATGTCTCAGATAATATTTTTAGGTGTTGCCCGTATCGCGCTAACAATTGCGCATGCGCGCGTGATTGCTATGGCTACGACATTATGAAAATGGTTGTTTTTTAAAAAAATGTGGCGGTAACGGCAGGCGTACGATGGCTGTTGCTCTTTACAGCAAAAGTTCCGTGCTTGGAAAGTCTCGAGAGAGCTCGCAGTTGAGCTCGAGCAGCACTCCTCACGCTCCAAGAAGGAAGCTGTATGCACCCGGGTACCAAGCACAGCCTTCTATGCGCACCGTTCTCAAGAAACACAGCTACCTTGACGAGGCTCAAATTCGGCTAACAACGAATAATAAACGCTATGTCTCACCTAAACCGGTGGAAAAGGTGCAAGCTTGGGTGGAAATAAAGCAGGCAACTCCTCCCACTTCGACCAGTGCAGCGGTTAGGCAATACCATTAACGCTGGTATGTGCTCGCAATGCGACCCTTTCCCCTTTTCTTTGCTAACGCACACCGTAGGTAGCGACTGTGAAGCCATTTAGAAGAACGTTAGGTCCGAAACCTCCAGAGGGGTGAGCAATATTATTTGGCTGCGTACTTATGACTAGATGTGTCTCATTGTAGCGTCTCACCACTGGATTTGAGTCACCTTAATGAACCTGATGATACCATGCAACCTATTGTGAGTCCTTCTTTGTCAATTATGATTTTTATTCAACCTGCATGGCTCTGCACCCGTTATAAGCAACTATTGGCACCCCCATTGGCTACTGAGGACACCCAGAGATCCAACATCAGGTCTGCCTCTGCATTGCTTTATCATTTATTTGAAACCTGGCATGGTGTATGTGTGTAGCTGGGGGTTGGCTGCTCCCATTCGTGGTTGCCTTGAACATTTGGTGAGTGATGCAGAAAACAGAATACCTACAATTCACCAAGGTTGTGAGATTGTCGAGGATTTGGAATGCCCTATCAAAACAGAGGTCAGCTGTTCTCACACACTGCACAGAAGGGCAGCATGGCTCTTAATGCTCATCTAGAGCCATTTGAGTTCTGTTCAAGAAAGAGTAGTGTCTCGTGATAGCAGTAAAGTGGTGCAGACCTTGCCAGCCCCTCCCCCTGCTTTACAGGAGAGAGTGCTAGGTCAGGAGGCTGTGGAGGCAGCCCTAACCAAGAGAATTTCGTTTGGTGCGAGGATACTTACTCAGTGAGATCTGCATGTAAATAATGTAACTGTTCTGTTAGCTCCAATTACTCTTTTAAAGGAATGGTCGCAATGCGCACAAAAAGTTGTGTGGCTATTTCTTTCTCACTGACAACTCCATTGCCATATATGAGTTTAGGCAGCTGGGTCCAAGGTTTGCTCAGTCTATGTTGCCTACCTTATAATACATTCATTATTATTATTATTAACCAGGTCTTCAGCATTGCCTGTAATTCAGAGGGGCATATATTATCATCTGCTTGGACGCAAGAAAGGACAACCTTACCAAATCAATTCAATCAAAAATGTATGTTCTTTTCTAATTATGGATCAGTCGCCATATATCTTATTCTGCACTGTAAAGGGTGCAACTCTGTACTTCAATGCTAAGGACCATCCATCCTTATCTAACAAGGGAGGTAACAATCTTTTAGGCATTAGGATCATATCAGTAGACGAGGACATCAAGAGGCAAATGCTGTAAGTATTTTGCACTACGAGCCAGTTGCACTGAGTGCATCTGCCAACAGCTTTGCAGACAAAAGTTTGGCAGAGCAGCGAGCTATGGAGCAGTACTTTACTGAGCCCACCTCTGATCTGGATGTAAAGGATGAAGGCTTGTTGCACACACTGCAAGGTGAGGATGTAGAGCTTTGAAGCATAGTGATGTGACGGGACTCTCTTGCTGGCTAGGCATGCTAAGAAGCCGGCTCCAAGGTCGTGCCAGCAAGACACTAGTTGGATTAGGAAGGCACCTTGAAAAGATTGCAGATTGCAATGGTATTGTGGGCAAAACTGTGCTCCATCAGGCTTTGAGAACTTTCCACATAGGGTTGACGCACGAAGTAAGCTGGGGGTGGGTGGAGGTATGAATCAGATGCAATCACCATGTGCTGTTCTAATCCAGGACTTTGAGCATTTGTGGGATATACTTAAGAATACAGGAATTTGCAGCAATGAGGGAATGTATGTAGATAGAAGTGTACATGCACTGGTTGGAGAAATGAACGAAGAAAGGAAGGGTCTTATCCTCAAGGTATGATGCTTGTACATGATACTAATTCGTCTTTCAGCATCCTATCATACTTGTAGGTATTTCAGAAGTTGGATTCACGCAGAACTGGAATAGTTTCATCGGATGAAATGCACAAGATCTTCAACCCACATTCTCATCCGGACGTAATTGCGGGTAAAAAGTCACCCGAAGAGGCATGGTTTGCATTGTTCAACTGTTTGTGCCCATCGACTAATGACACTAGCGTCAGCTACAGAGTAAGTTATCTCCTTCCCCTCCCCGGCTTTCACGAACACTCTTCTTGTATTTAAGGACTTTGAACATTACTACGAAGGAGTCAGTATTGAAACCAAATCGGACACCTCATTTACGTCGTCAATCAAAAATTATTGGAGTTTGCATTGATATTATGTCTAAATAATGCGCATGCGCTGAGACGACATTTCTAAATTTAGCGCTAGTTATTGCATGTATAAATAGTTCGAGTTGGCTCGTTTGTTTAGCAATTATTGAATTTGTACTAGGAGTGGTTGGCCTTAAAATCGGTAAGTCTTACTACGCTGCTGGCCTTTGAAACATAGCTGGGTTATGAGAGGCATCTAGAAATTGGCCGCATGGCCATTACGTGTATATATATGGATAAACTGGGCAGGTTACTGGGTTAGCCAGTTACTGTATAGATGCATATAACCAACATAGACGCCCGGGAGACGTTTGCTTGCTTTACATAAGATGGCATAAAGTATGTAGCTGAGAGATGTTGGAAGGCCGTATTTACAACCATCTGTCACCTATCTGTTTTCAATGAATACAGATGGCGGCCAACAAAGACCTAACCGAGTATAAGCTGGTTGTGGTTGGTGGAGGTGGAGTTGGCAAATCGGCGCTCACCATTCAGTTCATTCAGGCAAGCCGGAGAGAGTGTGTGTACAGCGGGAAATTCACCTACCCTCGTTCCTCCTGTAGAGCCACTTTGTCGAGGAGTATGACCCCACGATAGAAGATTCGTATCGGAAACAGTGCGTGATTGACGATGAAGTGGCAGTCTTAGACAGTAAGGAATTTGACCATCTGTGGGAGAGCGGTTGTGACTCTTGTACTCTTTTAGTCCTGGACACCGCGGGGCAGGAGGAATTCAGTGCAATGAGGGAACAATACATGCATACAGGAGAGGGATTTCTTCTGGTGTACTCAATTATAGACAGAAACAGCTTTGACGAGATCAACAAGTTTTACAGACAAATTCTAAGGGTGAAGGACAGGTCAGTTTAGTTATTGTATACGCGTTCGCGTGCTGAACCGGAGACTGGCCATACAATAGATCAGAGTTTCCAATGATCCTGGTTGCCAACAAGGCCGATTTGGAAAGCGAAAGAGTGGTACGTTATCATAGTTTACATCTTACTATCAGCAACCTTAGCATGCCAGTAGACAACTATTGCACACCAAGTAATAGCTGATATTTTCCTTCTAAATGATTACTATGTTTCTTCAGGTAAATTATCCTGAGGGTGAGGAGCTTGCTGCCCAGTTTAAGGTACCGTGTAATGGGATTGCTGCGTGTGATGCAATTTTTTGACTTGCTATGAACCCTCCCCACAGATCAAGTACATTGAGACAAGTGCTAAACACAAGGTGCATGTTGACAAGGCATTTCACGACCTTGTGCGAGTCATCAGGAAGTACCAGAAACCTGGCCCAGACAAGAAGGAGAAGAAGAAGAAGAAGTGTGTTATTCTGTGAACCTTTTCCTGTCTCCTCGAACCACTGTGTGTGTGTTTTTGTGTGCACAATTTTCGTTCGCTGTTGTGTCTTTAACAGCCTTTAGTATGGCTGTTAGTGATGCAATCAGTTAACTCCCCCACCACCTCACCCACCTTTAGTACAATCGGAGCAGAGCATTCACACATCACCCATTTAACAACCAAAAGTGCCTTCCCAAATCATTCTGCTGTCTAATGATGGTTTGAAATAAATGTGTACCAAAAAAATGGTGTAATGTGTTCTGAGAGTGCACATGCATTTTGCACCACTAACGAGAGAATGAAGCTAGGTCTGTGGAGTGGGTTAGGATACAATTTCTCCATAAGTGCTTCTGACTTTCTCCTTCAAGTCTTCCTTTGAAGGTGGCTTATGAGGGTCACCACCTCGCTCTAAGTACAAATTGTCAAAGGGAAACTGCCTGGGAACCTAAGGATAACCGCACCTTTAATGGATTATATCTATGTGTGTAAAGTGTGTGTGCGCATGTATGTGTGTTAAATATAATAGCTTACAGCTGGATTTCTAGAGGGGGCATCAAACAGCGTGGAGAGCCAGTAAACACCTCCAAGGAATCCAAACATGGCAAGCAGCTGTCCTAGTGCCTGCCACCTGTTTAACCAGACAACAATGGTGACTGACCTCACCAGCACAGAGCCGGGGAAATGCCTAACCGCGTATATATGCCATTGTTTTCAACAGCATCGTACATCCACACGCTGAGAGCATCCTCCTCCTCATGTATCTACAGTGAGCACATAACATATACTCACAGATACCCCACGTTGCCGCCTTTCCAAATGACTTACTGGATCCTCCTTGTTCCTCCGGTCTTGGTTGTCCCACCATCCTCGAGGAGCATTCAACTGCGCCGATCTCCATGGCAACACCGGGTAGTCACCTAATTTCAGCCCTTCGTCGATTTCGCCTTTACCTCTAGAGCTTCCTCCGGTGTCAGCTATGGCACACGGTACGAAAACATCTGTTATTTCGAATGCACGTATAAGTTCAAGGTTCATATTATGTACCCGCTCGCATTACTGTACTACTCGACCACTGATTCAACGCACCTACCTCTGGAGGCAACAAAACTGCTCGATATTAATCTACATTCGCGCCACGATACAAGACTTCGGGATGTCAACAGCCTTTTACACAGAAAGGCCATCGCAAGTCGGGTCACGTGATTTAACTTATTAGCAGTGTGACCACATGCTATTAAGTGGCGGGGAGCATTGTTTTGTGAAAAAGGCGAAGCAGGTTTCCACAGATGTCCTCTGAGCTGCCGTGCTACACTATTATAAACAATTCCTCAGAGTCAGAACCTCCGAATGAACAACAGCTGAAACACGACATTGGTGCGTTAAGCATGGTGGGCGGGTTCTTTGTTATAAATAAAACGGTTTATCGCAGAACATGGAGATATCAAAGTGAAGATCAGTACTCTGAAGAAAATCATACAACTGGTTTTGAATGGGGAGCGCCTTCCCGGACTGCTTATGACCATCATTCGTTTCATTCTGCCTTCGAATGACCACCAGATTAAGAAACTTATGCTTATCTTCTGGGAGGTGTGGCCCAAGTCGTCTCCCGATGGCAAGCTGTTGCCCGAAATGATTCTGGTTTGCGATGCGTATCGAAAAGTGAGCGCAGCCAATACATTTTTGTTCTAAAAAAAAACTGGCCCACTTATTGCGTAGGACCTTCAACACCCTAATGAGTTCATTCGTGGATCAACGTTAAGGTTTTTATGCAAGCTTAAGGTGAGAGATAGGGGGAGGGGAGGGGAGGGATGATGTAATGGAAGGAGAGAGGGATATGCGGTGGGGGTAGTTGAGGCAGGCTCAAAATTTTCTGTCACTTCCTTTTAACTAGGAACCAGAAATACTGGAACCACTGATGCCTACTATTCGAGCCTGTCTGGAACATCGCCATGCTTACGTGCGCAGGAACGCTGTCCTAGCCATCTACACTATCTACAGGAACTTTGACTCCCTGATCCCAGATGCTCCAGAGTTGGTTCAGAGTTACCTCCAAGGGGAACAAGATGCTTCCTGTAAAAGGAATGCCTTCATTATGCTAATCCACGTAGACAGAGTGAGTACATGTTCAACTTACTTTTCCCATTGATTGTTAAGTTCTGGCTCCCTGGTAACTTATCTTCTTATTTTCTCCGGACCTCTGTCTTAGAGGGAGGAGGAGGAGGGAGATGAATGGGCTATAGTGCTGTTCTTTTTCTGTGTTGGGCTCCTGTTGCCATTCACACATTGCTCGTGCACACACACACACACACACACACACACACACACACACACACACACACACATGCCACACACACACACACACACACACATGCCACACACACACACACGCCACACACACACACACACATGCCACACACACACACACATGCCACACACACACACACATGCCACACACACACACACACACCACACATACCACACACACACACACACACACACACACACACACACACACACACACACAGGAGAGGGCGCTTGAATACCTGAGCACTTGTGTTGATCAAGTAAATGACTTTAATGAAATATTGCAGCTGGTCATTGTTGAGCTAGTGTACAAGGTAAGCTGATGAGAGGGTTGCACTGGTGAAGGTGAAGAAGGGGATTGATTGGTGGAGGGGGTGAAGGAGGGATTGATTGGTGTAGGGGGTGAAGGAGGGATTGATTGGTGGAGGGGGTGAAGGAGGGATTGATTGGTGGAGGGGGTGAAGGAGGGATTGATTGGTGGGAGGGATTGATTGGTGGAGGGAGTGAAGGAGGGATTGATTGATGGAGGGAGTGAAGGAGGGATTGATTGGTGGAGGGAGTGAAGGAGGATTGATTGGTGGAGGGAGTGAAGGAGGATTGATTGGTGGAGGGAGTGAAGGAGGGATTGATTGGTGGAGGGAGAAAATAGTGAGGGAATGAAATGGAGAGGATGGCTGACAAGAGGGTAGGGTGGGGTGAGGTAATCATAAGGCCCACGTGTGTGACTGTGAGGTAGCATGTGGCTCAGGTTAATGTGATGTCAGCCCTGCTGTCATCAGGAAGGCTTGTATTCTCTCTTCCCCCCCCCCCTTCCAAAAGGTCTGTCACGCTAACCCCAGCGAGAGGTCTCGTTTCATTCGTTGCATCTACAATCTTCTCAACTCCACGTCACCCGCTGTGAGGTATGAAGCTGCCGGTACTCTGGTCACCCTCTCGTCCACGCCCACTGCTGTGAAGGTAACCACACCTCTCCATATTTGGGATAGCTCTGTTGTATCACCTCCTTTGCCTTCTCCTACCTCTCCCTCCCCCTCCCACCTCACCAGGCAGCTGCACAGTGCTACATAGAGTTGATTGTCAAGGAGAGTGATAACAATGTGAAGTTGATTGTCCTTGATCGCCTAGCAACCCTGAAAGGGAACCCTGCACACGAGAAGATCTTGCAGGCAAGACTTTACTCCCTCCTTTAGGGGAGATTTTAAAAACGTGCACAAACTGGATACCATAGGACCTTGTGATGGATCTGATGAGGGTGCTTAGTGCACCTGATGTCGAGGTGAGGAAGAAGACGCTTGGTCTTGTGTTGGAGCTCATCACTTCTAAGAGTGTGGAGGAGGTATGCTCACGTTGGGTTGGAAGGGAGGGGTGGTTTGCCCTGTGGGCTGAGTATCATGTGATTGCTTGTGACCTGCAGGTGGTGCTGGTTCTTAAGAAGGAGGTTGCCAGTAGCAGCAGCAGCTCTGGTGAATCTGAGGTGGGCGATTTGTCCGGTTACAGACAGAGTCTCGTTCGCACGCTTCACGCCTGCAGTGTTAGGTTCACTACTGTTGCACCAGCTGTCGTCCCGTTGGTGAGTTATTGGGGGTAGGTTTTTATTAGTACAGGGGTTAAAACATGGAATATACCCTGGACAACATGTACTTGACAGCTTTTCTTGGGAATACTCATTTTTCTTGTTAATGAATAATTTTATTTTCCTTTTTGCACAACCTTGGCCTTCAAATCCTACATCCCACCAACTTTCTCGTTAGAGATGGTTTTTATTAATTGTTAGATTGCAATGGTACCAACACATAGACTTCCAAAGATGCTCTTTTGTAATGTCCCATTTTGGATGTCCTCCGAAGATTTGTGCCCCCCCTGCTTCTACTTGAAGTCCCCTTCCCCTTCCTTACAATCATATCATGTGTCTCTTATGATGTTGTCTCTTATCTGCTTCAGTTGATGGAGTTTCTCACGGACAATGATGAGGCTACTGCTGAGGATGTGCTTGTGTTCATACGAGAGGCAGTCCAGAGATATTCCCAACTGAAGCCCACCATTGTCGGCAAGCTCCTCGAAGTATTTCCACACATTAAATCAATCAAGTATGTTACGTACACCATCTGCTCAATCACAGATGAAGTACCACCTCTGATATTGTACCATCTCTGATAACGTACCATCACTGTTCTATGATTCCATGCATGTCATCAGTATCCACAGAGCAAGCCTCTGGATCCTTGGTGAATACTGTACCTCACTGGAAGACATATCAAGAGTGATGGTTGAAATAAGAACAGCTATTGGAGAAGTGGGCACCACATAGAATTCACCACTGGTTTGAAAATACATGGTCACTATTTCTTAGGTACCCATTGTGGAGTCTGAAATGAGAAAAGCAGCAGGAGAGAACCCTGAGGCAAAAGAAGGTGTCTGTCCTCCTTCTGTCACCATCTTCATTCATCATCGCCATCTTCTTCTTCTTCTTCTAGATACCACCAAACCTGCTGGAGCCACTTTGGTGACAGCTGCAGGAACCTACGCCACTCAGAGTGCCTTCACGACTGTTCCAGTTAAGAAGGAAGATAAAATGTGAGCCCATTTGGTGCCCACCTGATGTCTTGTGATTCCTTTCTATCCCTGATTTCTGTATTTCTGTTGGGTGCCCACCATGTGTTCCCCCTTACCATGTGTTCCCCACCATGTGATCCCCTTTCCATGTACCGTGCAGTCCACCTCTAAGGGCATACCTGTTGGAAGGGAACTTCTTCATTGCAGCTGCACTGGCCTCCATGTTGACAAAGCTCTCCCTGCGCTACCTTCAGCTAGCACCTGACCCACAGAGCCAGAATGTGAGGCGCATTTTCACACACCCGACACCTTTGGTTTGTCACTCAGCTTGTTGTCTTGGCAACTGCAGGCATTCTGCGCTGAAGCAATGCTTATGATTGCAAGTGTGCTCCATTTAGGAAAGTCTGGTATTCCAAAGAAGGTGGGATGGGAAGGAGAGTTGTGGGACACTTCTTCTTTTTGCGTTTGTTCAGATTTTACACCTTCCATTTGCAGCCCATCACAGAAGATGACGTGGAGCGTCTGTGTGTGTGTCTGCGTGCTCTGGCTGACAAGAGCAAGGTGCTGGGACAGGTGTTTGGTGAGCAATCACGGGAGGCCCTTGTCCACATGTTGTCAGTCATGGAAGACGAGACCAAGAAAGACAAGGTGGGACACTCTAGAAGCAAAAACCCTTGGTCATGTGGTTGCGATGATGGCTGGCTGGTGTGTGGTTGCAGATGGCAGAGACAACAGTGACGGTGCATGCAGACAGCTTGATAACATTCCTCCAGCTGTCCACCGGGACAGAGGAGGTTGGGGAAAACAAGTTCGATATGAGCCTGCTTCAAGCGACGGGTGCATCTGGAGGCCAGAAGGAGGATGGAAAGTTTGGGTCCAAACTTAGCAAGGTAGGCTGCCTCCATTGTTTGTATCCAATTGGCAACTGTGCTTTGGTGTAACCAGGTGATCCAGCTTACTGGGTTCTCGGATCCGGTTTATGCGGAAGCCTACGTGAACATCAACCAGTATGATATAGTGTTGGACGTACTGGTTGTGAACCAGACATCAGATACCCTTCAGGGGCTTAACTTGGAACTGGCCACCCTGGGTGAGTTGTGTCAGCCCTGCTGAGTGGTTTTTTTCTGATACGAATTAATTTAAGTGCTCAATGCGTTTTTGTTAGAAAAGCTTAGATGTTAAACCCCACCAAAGGTTGGTGGGGTTTGAGTTAAATGAAGTATGGCAGTCGTACTGTCACCATCACATTCACAAACACTTCACATCCCCAGGTGACCTTCGTCTGGTTGAGAAGCCAGCTCCTTGTATTGTTGGCCCGCACGATTTTGTGAACATTAAGGTGAGGGTCAGGTGACAGTCATGTGACGAGGAAATAGCTGGGTTTATGCTGCCTAACGTTTTTATTTACCAGGCCAGTATTAAAGTGTCATCAACAGAGAATGGCATCATATTTGGAAACATTGGTGAGGTTGCCTTCAGGGTTGTAATGTGGTGTTAATTGGTGGCCCATCTTTTGTCAGTATACGATATTGTTGGATCCACTGCGGACCGCAACTGTGTGGTACTAAATAACATCCATGTTGATATCATGGATTACATCCAGCCAGCATCCTGCACTGATGCAGAGTTTAGGAGGATGTGGGCGGAGTTTGAGTGGGAAAATAAGGTGCACACACACGACACGCACGCATGCACGCACACACACACACACACACACACACACACACACACCAGTCATCTTGGTAACTTATACAGATTACTGTCAATACAAATATTGTGGAGTTGAATGAGTATATGGAACAGTTGGTCAAGAGCACGAATATGAAGTGTTTAACCCCTAAAGAGGTGGGTGTTTTGCATCTTAATTGACTATTAAGATAACATTTCATATCATTGGAATTATGCAGTTATGTAGGTGTGATATTATGCACACCAGGGGGGTGGCATGTAAGGTTGCTCTTCTCTTCTCTTCAGGCCCTAACAGGGGAGTGTGGCTTTCTTGCTGCCAATCTGTATGCCAGGAGCATTTTTGGTGAGGATGCTCTTGCTAACTTGAGCATAGAGAAGCCGGTGGGATCAGCTGAAGAGCCGGTACAGGGACACATTAGGATACGTGCCAAGACTCAGGTAACCATGGTCACCTGGCTGTTGTACATTAAGTTTTATTTATGACCCGCTCATCACACTCGTTAGGGCATGGCGCTTAGCCTTGGAGACAAGATAAACTTATCTCAAAAAAGTTAATTGTCACATGTCACGTGATGTCACATGATGCAGAGACAATTGTATTTCCTTTTATAATTTGTGAATCATCCTATACATTAAGGTTGGAACATGTTATTTTAATTCAATAGGCAGCATATTAGCTGTGGGCTGGCAGAGTCATGGTAAATATTTTCAGTCATGTCAACAGTGTGTGTATGTGCTTGGTTTGACTGGCATTGTTTGATCTTTCCAGCCCATGTGTTCACGGACCATCCCCACCTCCTGGGGGGGGGGGGGGGGGGGGGGGGGTAAATATATGGTGAGAACCTGCAATTGTCACATTGTGATTGGTCCAGTTACTTAACGCACCGAAGGATCACATCAGTTGCCTAATGCACAGAATGATCACATCATACTCTGATATGATGGTGGTTACCTCCTAAACAAAAAAACAAAACTTCCTAGGTTATCTCCAGCCAGCTACTATACCTGAGCACATGGTAGATGCATGCATGTGATTGCACCCTCCCCACAGCTACTTCAACCTCATTGATCCAACTTTATACAGCTTTCAAAGGGTGCAGAAATTTGAAGCGTGTGAGGATTGTACTCTCATAGCAAAGCTTTGCCCTCCTATGGTCATCTGATGTGCGATTAATAGTATAACATAATGGGTTTCAGGTGCTCGTTGTATAATAATGGGTGTGGATTCCCGCCCATTATATATTTACAAGTGATAAAAACATTCTCTATGCGAGAAGGTTGGTGGTATATAGGAATCAAAGGCGGTGGTGGTGTAAAAAGCAAGGGAACAAGGATTGTGATTGAAAAGGAAAAAAGAAATAGACCTATATTAGCAGCATGTCGTCATGTTTAACTGTGTGTGCTAATATAGGTCTATTTCATTTTTCCTTTTCAATCACAATCCTTGTTCCCTTGCTTTTTACACCACCACCGCCTTTGATTCCTATATACCACCAACCTTCTCGCATAGAGAATGTTTTTATCACTTGTTTCCTACATTTTTTGGTAGATTTAGTATTGTATTTAGTTCTTGAAAAGTAACCATGTAGCAAGAATGTCAAATGACAGTTTTATTTTAGAATCTCGTGGCCATGCAATTTTTTGAGGTGTGGGTGTACCATTAAAACACACAGTATTACTATTTAAACAATAAGTACAAGTATTTCATTTATAACCCAGGAGCATGTCATCTTGTATAGGATATACTGCTGTATATTCTGGACCAGGATATACTTCTGTATATCCAGGATATATAGCAGGTAGAGCAGGTGGAGCTAATCCTGCAGCTGGACATGGATGGAACCACTCGTGGACCTGGACCTGAAACAAATCCTCCACTGGCAAGTGAAGCCATATAATACATCAGACAAAGATTACATGTACCCACTGATCTCACGCTATTATCAGATAAACCACAATACGTTGTCATCAGCAACTTTGATACTATTAGATATAAATTATGCACCACAATACACATTAACATTATTACGAAATTGTTGTCAGCGAACAGCGTGCACATATTTCAAACAACAGCACGGAGAGAGCTGCAATATCTTCCGCTGTAACTGTTGCATAAAATATTTTAGCGATACACTTTTCATGCTATAATTTATGTCCAGATCCAACATTCATGGTGTAACGCACATTCGGGGTGGTCGCTTTGATGGTCCTTTCAGTAGCGCGCTTGACACCTTGTCGTGTCTTGTATTGCACTCGTTTGGCATATCTGTAGGTGTACGAGTGGCTAGTTGTTGCCGGGTTTTTTTTTTCTGTAAGGGCGGTGGTGTGGGGGGGACACATTCTAATTGGAGCCTCTTACTTCACATTATCTGCTGTAGACTGTATACCGTAGTATCTGATCGCGTATGTAGTTCCACCGACAGAATTCGAAAGTTATGCTATATAAGAAGCTATAGTATAGAAATCAATTCGGTCAAAACAATTATATGCGATAGTGTCGGGTACTTACGTGTATGGTAGTTTTGGCTTTCATTTCAAGCTGCGTAACGAATGATAAGAGTTGAGAGTAACGCACAGGCGTCATGCAGAAAATGATACCTTGAATATTCGTCAGGAGCCTTCCTATAACGTTATCGCTGCTCCATTCCGTTTCTCAACCATTTGGCATTATGGTTGGACATTTATACATGGAGCCGTAGGGACCCGAAAAGGCTCTTGGATTCAGTGCGTATACCTCTTCCACAGCGTGCGGGAATATTAAGAATTTGAATCACGCCCACGACACGTGGCTATTATTGCATTTAAAAATAGCTAGCTGATGTAATTGGGTATTTTTAACCGAATACCAAATGAGGTACTATTCGCTTTAGTTAATTGCCCGAACAGTTAGGCGTCTAACAGACCCCCGAAGATAACCTGCGGACGCATCCTGAAGCGATTGGTACACTTGGCGTGCTTTACAAACGTTCCTGTCGTGAGTTATACTCTCCGGAAGGAAGAAGAAGAAGAAGAAGCCGACGGAGGAGAAATTTTAGGTGGGACTGGGTACGGACGATGGGGACGAGTATTTTTGTTCTCTAAAAGTACACCGTCTTGTGACACAAATACAACGCAGAACTGTTGTCCTTTTTTATATCGCTCGAATGCCACTAAGAGCGAAGTGACCCGATTCTTAAATGTCCCGCTAGACGTGAGTGACGTTTTTTTAATGACATTCATGATACTGTTGGATTCCTATATGGAACCTACTCGCGTAGGTTCCGATTAACGGGGGCTCTGAATTTCACGTGACCTGTTTGTTTATATGCTTTGAAGAAAAATGCCTGGCAAAAAACGTAGCGAGGATAAAGCGGGCGACAGGAAGCGCAGTGGTGGTGGTGGTGGTGCTGGAGGAGACATGGCTGCGCTCTTCGGACTGGGGATGTACGGTGGAGGAGGTACGGACGAGGAGCTCATGGACTCGTTTGTGACGTTAACAGACGATTTATTTTATTTTTCCTCTGGTAAGATGACGGAGGAGACGATGCAGACTTGGAAGCTGAATTGGCGGCTCTTGAAGGTAAAGATTCAGGGTCAAAGAAAGGAGAAAAGAAGGACAAGAAGGCTGCCATGTCGGCTCGCGAAATAGACGCCATGTTGGCCAGTGCAAAGAACATGGGAGAAGGGGGCGAGAGTGGAGACGAGGAAGTACCCGACGAGGAACTGGACGAAGAGGACCTGGTTAAACAACTGGCAGAATTGGAGGACGATGGTGTGGATGATGAGGGCGGGGAGGATGAGGTGAATCAGATATTACCAGCTATTCCAAAGAACGGAAGCTCCCCCTCCAAGCAAGCTGCGCCTGGCGGTAAGGGGTCACAGTTGGATATGGTAGCTGCCCGTCTCAAGATGTACGAGGGAGCGCTCTCGGATGCGAAGAGCAAAGGCGACTCTACCAAGGAGCGTCGCTATGTTAGGTCCATAGCAACGCTGAACGCAATGGTGAAACAAGCCAAGGCTGGAAAGCCTGTGAATATGGAGGAGCTGCCACCACCTGTTAGTGCTGGCGCCTCCAATGCAGCAGGTAAAAAGGGTGATGCAGGTGGTGAAAGTGGTAGGGATGGAGGAGGTGAAGGAGGAGATGATGGCGAGCTGGATAGCTGGGTGAACCAGCATCAAGGTGAGCATGCAGTGTGGGGTGAGTGTGTGTGTGTGTGTGTGTGTGTGTGTGTGTGTGTGTGTGTGTGTGTGTGTGTGTTGTAACATCAGTCCCATCCATATGCTGTCTATCTTGTCTCTCCTCACTGCTTGCAGCTAATCCCACACAATCCTCACCAGTGACAAAGCCAAAGCCATCACCCCGGGGGTCAGTTACCCCCAACCCTGATGCAGACCAGGCAACGTCTAAGCCCACGCCATCACCCCGGGGGTCAGTTACCCCCAACCCTGGTGCAGACCAGGCAACGTCTAAGCCCACGCCATCACCCCGGGGGTCAGTTGCCCCAGACGTGCAGGCAGCTCAAGGCGGTGATGGCGGCACACTGCAGACAGTGTTGGAGCGCACTGCCCTGTACAAGCAGGCTTTGTCTGAAGCACAGGGAGCAGGGGACGCCTCCAAGGTAAGACGATACAAGAGGGGGCTGGAGACACTAGAGGAGATGGTGAAGAACGTGAAGGCAAAGAGGCCAGTGAACATGGAAGACCTCCCGCCTGTTGTCATAGTGAAGACATCTACCCCTGGTCCTAGTGCAGTACAGGTAATGTGTCCTAAGGTGTGGTTGGGTTAAGGAGGTTTTTTTGTTGCAATGGTATGAGCTGTGAATAACAGCATTGATTTAGTTTAATTTGTATTTGTGTTTATCCCTGAGGAACATAAAGTACATGAGTACTTTATAAAACTCTGTCTTAATCCACACTTCCTGCAGGCAGTTCCACTCAACTCCGACCCGCCTGTAGCCATGGTGGCATCGCAACCTTCAGCAGCAGCCCCTAAACCTCAACCTCAACCACGTGCACAACCAAAGCCTCCTCCCAACATGATAGATCTGAATGCACCTGAGTTTGATGAATTCAACATCTCTGAAGCTGACCTAGCCACCTTTTCAAACAGCTTTGTCGACGACCGTGCACCAAAGCAAGAAATAGCACCAGCGGAAAAACCTAAACAAGTATCACCTTCAACAGCTCCTAAACCTCAACCACATGCACAACCAAAGCCTCCTCCCAACATGATAGATCTGAATGCACCTGAGTTTGATGAATTCAACATCTCTGAAGCTGACCTAGCCGCCTTTGCAAACAGCTTTGTCGATGACCGTGCACCAAAGCAAGAAATAGCACCACAGCAGCCAACCACCAGCACTGCTCTCGCCCCTGACCGCGCCCCTCAAGTGAAAGTGACTATGAGCCTTCCAGCACAGCTGCCCACCAAGGACGTTGCTAAGGCCCTCTTGGAAGAGAGGAGGACCCAGTACCTGGCAGCCATGAAGGATGCCAAGGCTCAAGGGAAGGAGGACCTAGCCAAGGAGTACGGTAAGACTGCTGTTCAGTTCAAGAAGATTCAGGGAGCACTTGAACAGGGTCAGCCAGTGGACCTCTCACAGATGCCCGGTCCTCCCGAAGGGTTCACGTCTACTTACAGCCTGGACACATCGCTGGTCTCACAACCCGCCCGTGAGAAGGCTCCACCCCCACCAGGTCAGACCACCCAGCCCTCTGTGCCCCTTAATCCTCAGGGGGCACCGGGCGGTGAGGCTGGGGAGGAGGCAGACCCCGTGGATCCCAGCGTGCCTGTGCCCAAGACCCCCCTGGAGGCCCTGGAGCAGAGGCTGGCCAAGTACAAGGAGGCGGTGGAGAGTGCCACACAGAAGGGAGACGGGTCCCGGGCCAGGAGGAACGGCCGCATCGTGAAGCAGTACGAAGATGCCATCAAGTTGACCAAGGCGGGAAAGCCGGTTGATTACGAGGAGCTTCCCGCACCCCCGGGGTATCCTCCCATCCCGGTGAAGCAAGGCGCGGGGGGCGCAGTGAGGGCAGCACAGCAGCAGCACCAGCAGGCCCTGCCCCTTGCCAGACCTACCCAATCCCTCCCCGCGATGAGACAGCCCGCCGCCACCGCCCCCGTGCAGAAGCTCCACCCCTCTGTATCGGACGTGCAGCTCCAGGTGATCCAGCAGCGGTCCCAGGAGCTCAAGATGGCAGCCAAAGAGGCCCAGGGCAAAGGCGACAAGGAGACGGCCATCAAGTACATGCACCTGTTCAAGGGCGTGCAGACGATGCTAGAGGCTGCCCAAGGTGGGTTGCCTGTTGACATGTCCCAGCTCCCGTCCAGTCCGTACGCTAACCTCAGCGCGACGAAACCCTCCGCCACTGCAATGGCGCACCTAAAGCCTGCTGCCGAGGGCGACGGGACGACCTTTGACCTGATCGAAAAGCAGCTGGAGAGGCAGAAGGAGTTGTGTTCATCGAATGCGGCCACCTATGACGAAATGGGTAACACAGCAACAGCCTTGCAGTACAAGAACATGTGCGAAAGTTGTGAGAAGGAACTGTTGGCCATCAAGGGCATCAGGTCAAAGGGGCTCTCCCCTCCTAAATTCACCATGGAGACGAGAAAGTTCTCCATCGTGCACAGCAATGTCCACCTCGGGAGCAACCAGTGTGAAGTGACTGTGTTAAGGGGCCTGGACATACAGACCAGCCTTGCCGGGTGTGACGGTAAGGACCTGAACGTCTGTGTAGAGCTGGAGTTCCCCCTGCCGTCAGAGAGCCCACAGAAGGCCTCTCTAACTGGAGTGAGAGGGTCCCAGAGCCCTGAGATTAACAGTACCAAGCTGTTCATGATAGACAGGAAGTCGCTTCGTAACATACAGCGGGTCATCAAGCGTTCCCCACTCACGTGCACGCTGTACCACAGGCGGACACTGAGAAAGGATATTTTTCTCGGAGTGGCACACGTGAGTTTAGAGCAGCTGGACACAAAGAGCGAAGTGAAGAGCTGCTTTGACCTGCTGGACGAGAAGGGAAAGAAGCCTGTGGGGGGTAAGCTGGAGGTGATGGTGAGACTGAGGGAGCCTCTGTCGTGTCGGGACGAAGAGGAGAAGGAGGAACAGTGGCTTGTGTTCGATGAACCCATTGCGGCCCCATCACAGGTTAGTATGCCCAAGGCTGCACCCGTCAAGAAGCAGGGAGCCGGCGAAGCCTACCATTTTGTGGTTGATATCGCCAAGACGACGAGTATGGAGGCACTGAAGTTTGAGTACACCTTTGCGCAAAAGTTGAAGTCTGGGGACCCAGCTGTGGCTCAGAGGCTCAAATTGATCCAAGGCAGGCTGGGTGCCATTAAGCAGCGGTACCAAACGGACTCCCAGTTCCAGCAGAAGTACCCTGTCCAGGTGAGGCTAGAGATAAGGGCAGAGCAGCAGCTGGAGCAGAAGTGTCTTGCTGAGGGCAAAGCCACAGATGTCAGAATATTGCAACTTAGGAGGCAGGTGATGGAGAAAGAGTTACAGTCCCTTGAGCAAAAATAGTCAGCTGGATGTTTTGGTGTGTGTGTGTGTGGTGTAATGTCAATGTTGTACCATATGCCTGTTGTGCTAGTAAGTACAGTCAAACTTACGCATGTTCGTCCCAGAGATAATATATAGAAATTAATTATAATGTGTGTGTGTGTGGACACCGTCCACACACACACACATTATAATTAACTAACCCGCGTTACTAAGTTATTGGTAAGCAACGAGTATTACATATAGTGTTGAATAGTGCATTGCCTACAGATATTTGTTGAAATAGGTATGACTACTAGTTGGTTTGTCCGCGCGCGTTAGGATTCCTGATGTGCAGTGGCGGCGGAGGGGGAGGGTCAATTGGCATTGCCCTAAACATCGAGTGTTACATAATGTATAATTAAAAGTCAATTTAGTCCGTACGCACACTCATTATCATAAGTGACCGCGAAGAGGAACTGGTACTGCCTTAGCCTCGTCCCCAGGCCCTATTTTTATATTAAAGTTAGCGGGGACAAAAAATTTTTGTCCCCGCTAACTTTAATATAAAAATAGGGCCTGGGGACGAGGCTAGTACTGCCTGCACTCGTGCGGGCAAAATACCTAATTTAATTCAAATTATTATCATATCCAGAAATCTAGCACATGCAGCATTGTCATCTTATTATAAGTGCACTGGTCCTGTCACGTACTTGTCAACAATGTGAAGCAAAAGGGCTTGACAATGTGAAGCGAAGGATTGTTATGTGATCGTCGACGAAAACATGGCAATGTTGCAAACGGCTTACTATCCTAACCTACAATTGATTGTTAGCTGCCAAATGCTAACTTAGTCTCGTTCCACAGCCTGCGCAGCTGTGATGTAAATCAACCCGCAGCTGCGTATATTGGGTCTGGGTACGAGACTAATGCTTATCGAGAGTTACGTTAGTAACTCTCATATAGGATTTGACCCCGATTATGAATGTCATTAAAAAAACGCGACCCGCTTCTAACAAGACTCCCGACGAGCGGATGGCTTACCTTGTTATCGTCGTCGTACAAGAAGGCAACAACAAGCAGTTTCGTGTTTGTTTGATGTCACAAAACCGCGTGGTTGTAGAGAACAAAACAATTTTTGAAACTCGTACCCAGTCCCACGTATTTCTCGTTCTTCTTCTTCTTCTTCTTGTTCTTGTTCTTGACCACGCATAACTCGGGATAGGAACACTTTTAAGAAATGAAAATCACACCAATGGCTTCAGAATTCACTGGCATTTTCGCTTCTGTGGTCAAAACGTCTCGAGGCTACATGACATTTATCGTTGTGTTAGCAAATCACGTATAGCTTACTGCACTGACACGACTCGGATAGGTCCTACGTCGCTCTTTATACGAAGTACTAGCAGTATACATCAAATGTGTACGGTCTGGGCACTACACGTAGTGGTAATTAACTTTGGCGGTTATGTATTTTTAATAACGTGCACGTGCGTACTATAATCATTCTATCGTTTAGGTTTGACGTTCTTTGTAACTTAGTGAAGTTTTTTTTTCTCAAAATGCTTCATGCACGTCAGGATAAGAAGAAAGCCAAACGACGAGCATAGTACCTCAAAACTAGAGACGACGTATTAGATTCAGCCCGAGCGGAACTACAAAGCAGAGCCTGAAAAGAAGCGGGCCTCTCAAACGTGAAAACTATCGAGCAGAGCCTGAAAAGAAACGGATCTCTCCACGCGCAAGGTATCGAGATGCGATTAGTAGGGGGGGGGGGGGGGGGGGGGGGGGGGGGAGAGGGTGCTGTCTGCTTCTGGCCCGATACAAAATGCGTTTGTGGGTTCGATCGCGCTGGGGCGACAATTAATAACCTCTCTTCTATTTCGGCCGCCCCTTAAAAGCCCCCTCAGATCCTGAAAAGGAACGGACCTCTCGACGTGCAAGGTATCGAGCAGATCCTGAAAAAAGACAGCGATATTGCCATAGTCCTGAACGTGCATCTCGCTCGGCGAAAAGAGTTAAGGTCACTCAATGGTATGTCGTACCTTTACAACCTCCCTCTCATATCAAGATGGATTACTTAACGTGCTATACGGCTCATAATCGGGTATGAATAAAAATCAATGAAACAAGTAAATAAAAACATTCTCTATGAGAAAGTTGGTGGCATATAGGATTTGAAGGCAATGGTGGTGTAAAAAGGAAGGAAACAAGGGTCTAGTAATAAGGAAAAATGGAATAGTCCTATATTTAGCACATTTCTATATGTAGGATATAGTATGTTGTTCGTGTGCTAAATATAGGACTATTCCATTTTTCCTTATTACTAGACCCTTGTTTCCTTCCTTTTTACACCACCATTGCCTTCAAATCCTATATGCCACCA
>OY811985.1:5620510-5692158 GCA_963681505.1 Eunapius fragilis | reverse complement strand
GAACAACCTGGCCCCTCATCCCCGGGCCACTGCACGCGCGGTTACGTAACACGAGCTGGCCATGTATACAAAATAAAAGAGCACAGATTCAAAACCACACGACGATGGACACGGAGTGTTTCAGTACAAGTAAGCCGTCTTGTGTTATTAAGCTCAGCAGTGATTTACTGGTCGACAAATCTCAACTCAGGCAGTAACAGCGTCTCTGGAGACGAGAATGAGAAACCCTCCGCATCTGAAGGCTACGCGACGGAGAAGAGATCCGAATCCACGCGTACGGTGCTCCACTGGTTCCGAATGAACTCCTTGCGGCTACACGACAATCCGGCACTACACCAGGCCATGATCGACCCTGTGAGACGTTTCAGATGTCTTTTCGTTATTGATCCTTGGTTCGCAGTCGGCGAAAAGAAATTCTGCGTAAACCGTTGGAAGTTCCTCCTGGAGTGTCTTCACGACATTGACAAGAGGCTTCGCTCCCTCAAGAGTCGCCTGTACGTCGCAAGGGGTCACCCCATCGCCGTGCTGGAGAAATTGTGCATAGATTGGAACGTCGAGTCGATAACGTACCAGGTGGACTGCGACCCGCGCAGCACCGCCGAGGAGCGCGCGCTCGACAAACTCGCGCAAAGTCTGAACATCCAGTCGCAGAAGTTCTATTCCCACACTTTGTACGAGCCGGCCAAGGTGATGTCCTGCAACGGTAATAGAATTCTGACTACGTTCAAGGACTTCAAAGCCATCCTTCCGCTCCTAGGGGTACCAGAGTCACCGCTGAACCCCCCGATTTCTGACATATTGAGGGCCTTTGCCGGTGATGATGACCACAGTGATGACTTCGCAATACCCACCCTTGCTGAACTTGGCTTTCCAAATGATCTTCTTTACACCAGTCATTGGATTGGTGGCGAAACAGAGGCTCTTAGGAAGTTACCCATTTATTGTCAGCAAAGGGTCAACGCGCCTTCAAAGCCTGTGGACGCACTCTTTGACAAGTCGTCTATGAGCCCTTACATAAAATATGGCTGCCTTTCTGTTCGTTATTTCTTATGGAACGTGAAATGGATGGCCAAGAGCAATCCTGCTCTCGAAGTTTTGGCAAAGGAGGTGTACTATAAGCTTCTGCTCAGGGAGTTCTATTTCGTTGTGGCATCTCAGATACCAAACTTTGACATGTCGCAAAACAATCCAATATGCATTCAGTACCCGTGGGATAGCGACTACACTGCTTTAATGTTGTGGAAACAAGGAAAGACTGGATACCCTTGGATAGATGCTGCAATGAGGCAGCTGAACAAAGAAGGATGGATACACCAACATTTGAGGTAAGCTTGAAGTATATTTGCGTGCTGCAACAGCCTATAACTATGAATATAATTATGAGCGGGTGACTTAGATTTGTGCATACTCTGAAGTTGTGTCTGTGTGCGCGTGTGTCATGTGCAGGGAGTGTGTAGCATCCTTCCTAACACGTGGAGATCTGTGGGTTTCTTGGGTGTGGGGGAAAGATGTGTTTGAAGAGCTGCTGCTGGACTATGAGCCTAGCGTTGCCTGTGGAAGTTGGATGAGGAGTTCCTGTTGCGCGTTTTTATCTGTTCCTGTGGAACACTATTGTCCAGTAACGTTTGGCCAGAAGCTTGATCCTGAGGGCCTTTACATAAAGACTTATGTACCAGAACTTAAGGACTTTCCAGTGGAGTACATCTACTGCCCATGGCTAGCCCCTCTGGAGGTGCAGATGGCCAGTGGGTGCCGCATTGGAGTGGACTATCCCTTACCTGTAGTGGACCACAACACAGCTGGGGCTCTGTGCTGTGAGAAACTCAAGACCATTTTGTTGTCTGTGCACTGTTTGTCTGTTGAACACACTCAGGTGCAGTGATCTTCATACAGAATGTTTTTTAGTATGCATGTGGACGCTCGCCTTTGTGCATTTTATGATATTCTGTACGTATCTCTCAAGTCTTAATTGGAGGACACAAACTTAAATAAGTTGCGACGCGCAAATTGAAAACGGTACAGTATGGAAGTATTGAAATAAGGCATCTTTCGATGTCCAAGGGCGGATCCAGGGAGGGGGTCCTCTCATGTTGCCGTTTTCATGTGATAAAAGTCGCGCCGCAGTTCATTTTATAACTCAAAATCGGGTTCCCAGTATTCGGGGGCCCTGACTGCCCGTGAATACATTACCGTTGCCAGCACGGTTTACGGTATATGTGCGTGATATACTTGCGCGTATTTGGAGGGTGCTGGGTTCCGCCCATCGGCGCCGGGTAGTGTGAGGACCCGCCCCTACCGCGATGGGTAGAAAGGAGCAGCTTCCCAGACTAGGTCATGATGGAGTGAGGCAGCAGAGGTCGGGGTGGGTGATAGACTTTCAAATTTGTCGGCTAGACGTACTGCGATGTAGCGTAATACTGCGATATTACACGTGGAACGACAAGCCTCGGCGGAGAGTGGCATGCATAAATAGACACGGGTTGCGCGGCCTGCGGAGCCGGCTGCCCGATTCAGCCACACGCGTGCGCCAGCCGGCAGCTTACGTCATCTTCTGTTCATCTAAATTCGCTACGTGGCAACGCCCCCATTGTTGAATACGGTATGTAATAAATATTCTGAGTTGAGCTGAGTGGTATGGACGAAAGCATTCAGGCAGGTAAGCGAGCTAGTTAATGGCATTCTGTTATAAAAATATCGTGGGTGACTAATTAAGTTATGGCGATAAAGAACGTTCGGCCGCTAACGAAGGAGAGAGGAAAGAAAGAAGGAAGACGAGTTCCTTGGAACGTGTGCTATGATTGGGGCCTCTGGAAAGCGCACCAGCACACCTAACTGGCTGGTGCCCAGCTCGATTCCCGTGGATATAAAAATCACCTTTATTTAATACGCACCTCACTTTGTAAATATAACTGTGAACGAGTGTTGAGTATGCTACTTATGCCGTAACGGCTGTAATACTTACTGCAAGGACCAGTATTGGCATTTGTCATCGCTATTTGTTCTGTTGTATAGTTGGGTTCGCTTATAATGTGTCACAGTTGACACCAAGATTTCATTTCAAAATGTACAGTTGTAAATTGATCAGGAACATTATATAGATTGTAATTAGGTTTTGTAAAGGCAAGAATATACATTATAATAGATCTACCACCAAATATACTATGATAGTTCATATTTAAATGCACAATGCATAGAACCATTAGATAAAGAGCTGTCTTTTATGACTGGAGTGTTCTATTTAAGCACTTTAGTCAAAACATAAAATAAAATATAATTTGTGCCAGGCTTTTTCGTCATCCTATTCCTGGGGACTTGACATATTCATTAACTCCCTCATGTTCATTATAATAGCATCCGCATTAGATGATGGAAGTAGATTATATACTTACAACACACCACCAAAAATTTGTCAGATTTGAATACCAGGAGTACTATAAATGAGTACACACACTTGTCTTGAAATGCAGCATAGTGTATGAATGTGATTAATGAATCTGTTTAACCCCTGCAGAAGCTGACCCGTTGGCACAGTTACTTGGCATCAATGCACCGCCTGACAGAACCAAAGCAGTCTCCTACACTGCTGTGGTGTCGTTTGCTTTATTCGCACTCTCGTATTTTGTTTCGTTCGTTTCTTCCACCTTCCGCTCTTTGAAGACAAAAGAGAAAGTGTTCTGGTGTCTCTCTGTTGTGAGGGCTCTATTTGGAATATTTTGCACCTTTATTTCTTGCTGGCATATCTTTGTGGATACCACTCTCTACAAGGATGTGGTTGAGACCACCACATTTTCCAGCCACTACGCCATATATATCACAGTCGGGTTCTTCATCTTCGAGTGTACCATGTTATTCTCCTCTAATATTATTTTTCGAGAGTTTGACAGCTTTCTGGCATCTCACCATTTGCTCAGCTTACTAGGGTACGGCGCGATACTGTATTCAGGGAAGATACACTTCTTTGGTACCATTTCGCTTCTGAATGAGATGACCACGCCTTTCTCTTGCTTGTGCTGGGTGCTACTAAAAGCTAAGATGGCGAACACCTACGCTTGGAAGGCCAATCAGATTGTCCTCATACACCTCTTCCACTGTCGCACTCTGCTGGAGGGTTACCTGTATGTGATGTCGTATCGCCATTGGAACAACATTGTCACCAACATGCCCTGGTACAACTTTCTTGTGCTTTATATATTCCTTACTCTTGCCTTCTTCGTCCTAACTCCATACTGGACGTACAAGAAAACCAAGCAGCTGTTCAAGCCAGAAGACTGGAACCATCGTGACGAGCAGCAGAAGGGAGAAAAACATGCCAAGAAGAATTAGACTATGGATAGATGTGTTAGCTTTTTACTATTTGTACTCAAATTGGTATTGTTTGGAAATATAAAACCTGCGTTGTTTTATTTTCAAACTTACAAGCTTTGCATGCGCACAGCATCACCATGTTTACATTTTGTGACCTACGTGCACTTGTGGTTTGTTTGTTTTTTAACCCCAGCGGAGCCGAACCAGTAAACATGGGAGAGCGTAAGGTTTTAAATGTAAGTTGGTATCTCTTCTCCAGTTAATTTTGAAAAGTACCTGCACCCATCGATAGAAATACTACCCGCCGGACTTCGATCCAGCAAAGATACCAAAGATATCCATACCCAAGGACCGGCAGTATGTTGTACGTTTGATGGCGCCATTTACAATGCGTTGCTTAACGTGCGGAGACTACGTGTACAAGGGAAGGAAGTTTAACGCTCGTAAGGAAACAGCCATTGGGGAGACATACCTTGGAATACAAATATATCGCTTTTACATAAGATGCCCGAAGTGCCTTTCTGAGATTACCTTTAAGGTGAGTGGTTTTATCATGGCGTTCTGTGAATGGGGGAGGACGGGGTTGTGATCTGTCATTGGTATCGCCACTGGAAGACTAAGTGAAAAGCGGGAAAGTGGGCATTAGTTAGGGACGACGGGGTGAGAGTGGGGAGGAGGGAGGGCTACTCGCGAGGTAGTAAGTTACAAGGCTACAAAGTGACTTAGTTTTTTTTTTTCTTTATCTTTTTTTTTTGGTTTTTTTGTTTTTGGGTAAGGTGTCAAGCTGTCCTTTGCCATGACTTAGGCCATTTCACTATGCAGACAGATCCTGTCACTACAGACTACATTGCAGAGCAGGGTGCGTACAGGACCTTCCAGGCAGGGAGGTTAGCTGAACAAGAGGAGGAGAGGAAGCAGCAGGAGAAGGAGGAGGAAGAGGCTGGGAACCCAATGCTGGTGAGCCTTCTCACGGGCAGAGACTGGGGAAGAGGGGAGGTGGGGAAATTATCGGAGAACGGGAAGAAATGTAGGTATGGGGAAGAGAAAACGCAATCGTGGTGCCTTGTGTGTGTGTTAGGTGGTTTGTGTGCATATGTGATGATTGAGGGGAAGGATCATAGGATATGATATGATAGCGCATGCTCAACCAGATGTGCTGGGAGGTGAGACCAACTATTCCTCATTCAAACACAGGCACTAGAGAACAGGACGAAAGAGTCACGCCGAGAGATGGATGTCCTTGATGCACTGGAGGAGATTAGGGACCTCAATGCAAGGCACGCCCAAGGTATAGAGGGAGGCAGGTGTGGTGTGGGAGATGTAATGTGGTGTGGGAGGATGTAGTGTGGTGTGAGAAGATGTAGTGTGGTGTGGGAGGACATAGGTGTGGTGTGAAGATGAGTGTTCTGTGGGAGGATGTAGGTGCAGTGTGAGGTGTGGGAGGATGTAGGTGCAGTGTGGGAGGATGTAGGTGTGTGAGATGTAGGAGGATGTAGGTGCAGTGTGGGAGGATGTAGGTGTGTGAGGATGTAGGTGTAGTGTGTGAGGATGTAGGTGTGTGAGGTGTAGGAGGATGTAGGTGCAGTGTGGGAGGATGTAGGTGTGGGAGAATGTAGGTGTAGTGTGCAGACTCCGAAATAGCGTGTGGTCATCGGTCATTTTACAATAATGACCGACTGATTACGGTCTAGGCAGGACAAGTTGACCGTTCAATTTTATTAAAGCACAAGCGCAATAAAAGTTAGTAACAATATGCTCATCTTCGTTGAGTATTATCGTTTGGTACTTTATAAAGCTATAAAGTTCATAACGTAGGTGCCAACTATTGGAGTGTAATGTTACACCTCCCATGAGTGGCGCTTCCGTTATAGGCCTTGTAAACATGTGACAGCTGCTCGACTATATAGCTATGAAAAGAATTAGATTTGAACCAGTTTGGTGATGCACATTATGAAAAGTGCAGCCAAAAGAAGGACTCTCTGCATGGTACATTCCTATAGAGTGGAAAAAAAATTGATCACCATTATAGCAAAATGTCCAGTCATATCTTACATCGACTGGACATTTGCCCAGACATTATGAAAATGTTATTTCTGACTCTGTGTGTGGGAGGATGTAGGTTGTTGTGTGGGAGGGTGTAAATGTGTGGTTTCCTTGGTAATATATGTGCACAATCCCTCCAATATGCAGTCAACCTCCATGAGCTTATAGAGAAGCATGCAGAGGTTGAAAAGAGGAGCAAGGCAGAACAGGATGAGTTGGAGAAACAGGAGGATGAGTCTCTCATCATGGCTGTCTTCGGGAAGGCAGAAAATTTAGTAAAGCGTGTTGATGACGAAGAGGTAGAGGAGGAAGAGGAGGGGCAACTGTCTTCTATCAAAAGTGACCGTCAGAGAGAGGCAAGTTCGTGTGTGTGTGTGTGTGTGTGTGTGTGTGTGTGTGTGTATGTGTGTGTATGTATGTGTATATATGTGTATGTGTGTGTATGTATGTGCCTGTGTATGTGTGTGTATGTGTGTGTGTGTACGCGTCTATATTAATACTAATGTGTACTATTAATGTGTGTGTGAACTCTGCCTGCCCAGGAGCCTGCAGCCAAGAAATCAAAACTCACAATTCCAGCCCCCAGTAAGAAGACATTGTCTGGACTGGTGAAGAAGAGGCCAACCACAACCACAGAGCCCTCAGGAGGCACTAATAAGAGTTCTGTACCAGCGTGCTCTGCTGCCTCCATTAGTTCCTCCTCAGAGCCCTCAGGAGGCACTAATAAGAGTTCCTCACTGACATCTGTTAGACAGGGTGTGAACTCCCTTGGAGCCCTTTGTGCATATTCTGATGATTCTGACCAATCCGATTAATACATGTCTGTCAATATGTCATTTGCTCAATGGAGCACACTTACACTGGGTTGGTTGGGCGTTGTCTCTTGTTTGGTATCTTACAAGGTTTAGGGCGTGTACATTAGATCACGAGCAGTTAAGGTTTGCTAATACGAAAGCTAACGCTAAACATTTCCAGTAGTTGTGTGCGTGTGAATGTGCTAATTAAATTCTTGATACATTTGCGTAATTAGATAAGTCAATAATTGATTATATATTGGGCGGAAAACAGGTGTGCAGAGAAGACGTAGAGGTAAGGGGACCAGAAAAAAGTTTTCACCTCATCTGTTATATTGCACCTGTGCCACTATTTTCATCCAAAAATAGTGTGATGAATATATGGCTGAAGTGTTTTGTATGCAGGAGGCTAACAGTAGCCAGCCAAAAACATACCAATACTTCAGCCAGTTGTTCTAATGCGTGCCGATGAGACCGTCAGAATTTTATCCTATAGCTGGGCGTGGCCCGACCTTAGCGTGCCGTTCGGGCCACGCCCAGCTAGCTTTGTTATTGGTTAGTGGTACGAAAGAAACATGTCCTGTAACTCACGACTACTTGCGCCTCGAACTGCTTATGTTTAGCGTTTTATCCCCGTACACACACACACACACACACACACACACACACACACACACACACACACACACACACACACACACACACACACACACACACACACACACACACAACAACAACACATAACAACACCAACACACAGACTATCAGACAGTAGTGATTATCAGCTTGGATTTCATTTAGACCGTCATTTTTATGTATGCGTGGAATCAAGTTCAGATTTTACAGAGGATTTTAAATCCTCTGAACAATTGTTGCGTGATCTTACTAGTACACAAAATATCTGACATTCCCCCGCTGTGATTGTCATAAATTGTGCGCAAGAGAGTTGTTGTGCCCAGGGAGGGATTGTGGCCACTGACCATAATATGTTCTTCATACATTTATTTTACTTGTGTTTCAGTTTTGATGTATGCACTCATTCCAGAATTATGCATCTTTTGTACTCTAAATCTGGACACATTTGATGTCTCACTATCCCAGATATGGAAAGGCCGGAGCTTAGGAATATCTATAACATTCATATCGATGACTGGTATTCCCTAGGACTGAAGTTGGGTCTCTCTGACAACTCACTAAAAACAATCCAACGGAACAACACTGGTGACCTCAATGCATGCAAGAGAGAGATGCTCTCACAATGGCTGCGACAGGACACACAAGCCACATACCAGAAGTTAGTATATGCACTGCAGGAGTGTGACGAACATGTGGCTGCCACAAAGATGGCCGAAGAGAGAGGTAACTTATCTAAATAATTGCAACCATAGCAACTAAGGACCTGCCGTTTACAGGTTGTCAGCTAAAGGTATTAACCACACAAGCTCCACCTCCTCCAGCAGCTCAAGCTCCACCCCCTGCAGCAGTACAAGCTCCACCTCTTACAGCAGTTCAAGCTCCGCCTCCTCCAGCAGTACAAGCTCCACCCCCTGCAGCAGTACAAGCTCCACCTCTTACAGCTGTTCAAGCTCCACCCCTTGCAGCAACTCAAGCTCCACCCCCTGCAGCAGCACAAACGCAGAGCAATCAACCACCTGTCGCAAACACAGCCAACCAGGGCATGCCATCATCAGGTATTTATGTTATTTGCATGGAGGGTGTGGCCACACAAATTGTTAAACTTGCTTTGTCGCTACAGTGTTAATTAGTGCTACTCTAAAGTCTGTCATGTTGTTTGGTTTCCTTTTCACAGCAGGCATCATGGAGCACTTACTTGAACCTGAAGACTTGGATAAACTATTTGATCTTTTAAGACTTGCAAGCAAGCATTGGAGGAACATAGGCAGACAACTGAGGTTCACGCTACAGGAACTAGACCGTATCACGACAAAAACAGGACTGTCTCAAGACGAGCACTACTTCCAGGAGCTGCTAGACCTGTGGTTGAACAGGGCGCCTCCCTTGCATCAGTTCCCATTTGCTGAAGACCTTGCTAGAGCTCTCAGAGAAGTCAAGTCTCACCGCCTTGCATTCAAATTGGAAAGTTCAAAGGACCTTATGGCGGACAAAAGGCTTTATGCTAAAGAAGGTATGATACAGGGGCCATAGGTTTTAATGATACAGTAGTACAATGTAACAGGCCCAAACTTTTTTTTTGTACATTAGTGAAAGTGAAACAGTGCTTGCTTTTTCTATAAGGCATTTGTTGAAGTAAACTTGTCTATTGCTCCAACAGCGATAACTGCACAGGGTAAGGAGACTGAACCACAAGAGAAAGAAGGGAAGACTGCACCACAAGAGAAAGAAGGGGAGATTGCACCACAAGAGAAAGAAGTGGAGGCTAAACCACAAGGGGAAACTAAACCACTAGAGAAAAAAGGGAAGACTGAACCACAAGGGGAGAAACAAGGGAAGACTGAACCACAAGGGGAGAAACAAGGGAAGACTGAACCACAAGGGGAGAAACAAGGGAAGACTGAACCACAAGGGGAGAAACAAGGGAAGACTGAACCACAAGGGGAGAAACAAGGAGAGACTAAACCAGAAGAAAAAGAAGGGGAGACTGAACCACAAGAGAAAGAAGGGGAGACTGAACCACAAGAGAAACAAGGGGAGACTGAACCACACGAGAAAGAAGGGGAGACTGAACCACAAGAGAAACAAGGGGAGACTGAACCACAAGAGAAAGAAGGGGAGACTGAACCACGAGAGAAAGAAGTGGAGACTGAACCACACGAGAAAGAAGTGGAGACTGAACCACACGAGAAAGAAGGGGAGACTGAACCACACAAGAAAGAAGGGGAGACTGAACCACAAGAGAAACAAGGGGAGACTGAACCACAAGAGAAAGAAGGGGAGACTGAACCACGAGAGAAAGAAGTGGAGACTGAACCACACGAGAAAGAAGTGGAGACTGAACCACACGAGAAAGAAGGGGAGACTGAACCACACGAGAAAGAAGTGGAGACTGAACCACAAGAGAAAGAAGTGGAGACTGAACTACAAGAGGAGAAACAAGTTAAACCACAAGGGGAGACTGAACCACAAGAGAGGCAAGGGCTACAACCAGCCAAAGCAAAGACAATATGGTGTACGTGGTGTTGTTTCAGTATTCTAATATTGCTATTGTCTTTGTTAATTAGCTTGTGTATGATATATTTTAATGTGCACTTATAATTATGTATTGTGGGACATTAAACCCAACTGCCACAGGTTCTAATTAAATAATTTGGCAGAAAGGTGATTTTTTTTTTTTGTCGTTTGTATCTTGTACATTGTTTACTATTGGGGGGAAGGGGGTATGGATACCTCCTTATCAGAGGGTGGGATAAGGGAGGCCATGGACGTCACTGTCCCATGTGATATGGGGGTTCTCACTTTTTAAAAAGCACTGATGCTGTTATTATAATCTCCTATTAGCTAGCTTGATGGAATCCCCAGCTGTCCCATAGAGATGGCCAGAGGTTGCTAAGAGAGGAAGATTATAGTGTAGGTGATGGTGTACACCGGAGGCCCTAGGTAGCAAAATTGTTTGCTCAAAAAAAACACCACCCCAAGTTTGCACAGCTCCTCTTTTTATTGAAGCTGATTACATCACACAAAATAATGATCACCAATGGCAACACCAAAAACAATGGCAACAGCAGTCAAGGGTTAGATATAACTGATGTGAAGCAGAACGTTCTTTTCATTTCCTGATTACTAATTTTGCTTAATTTGAGTTAGTGCAAAAACCTTTTGGGCAAGAGCAGCGGCAGAGATAGAGAACAGGAGCAGTAACTTCAATGTGTTGTTGGACGTCCCTTCATACTGGATCCACTGTGCGTACGCTGCCTCTGCAAAGATGGCTGTGACTGTTGCTGCGGCAACTGTGGGTTGGATCCAAAGCTAGACGTTCGGCCCTGGAGAGGTGAAGGAGATGCAAAGACGTTTCCTGCTCCAACATGAGCTGGACGATAGATAGGCAAAGTGTGTTTAAAAAAAAAAGTAGGATGAGCATGTGCACAAATATTTAACAGTGGGCATCAATTAGGGAGGCAGGTGAAAATACATTCATCAACTGAGCATTTATTTTGTTGCATGTATGACTTTCAAATTACAAAAGGTTTAGGTCAAACATACGGAATGCTGGAGAAATGGAGCGCCTAGTTGGAGATGGAGATATAGGAGCTGGGCTAGATCCATGGTGTTGGCGACCAGCAGCCATTTCATTAAAGTGTCTGAGGGAAAGGACGTAAAGTTAAAATATGGTGTTGATAGACTAGCAAATGAAGTGAAATGATTATATCTAGCCTTTCATCGTCCATCTCAAGACTGGACTCAGACTCTGACAGCTGGCGAGTCAGCTGTTCACGACGTTCAGTCTCCCTTAACAACCGGCGCTGAAGCCGGACATTCTCCTCCCTCAGTGCCTTTTCTTCACCCTCTACTGCTTGAATCCTTTCACGATCTGAACAGATCCAAACAGAAGCTATATCACTTCCAGGGCCATTTTAATATTATGTCCTAAGCCTTTATGCGATACTTTACACAGTTGTCAGCAAACCTCTACTATTGTGTATGTATGTGTACAGTAATCATGGTAACAACAACCTAAGAGCATGAACCAACAAATTCTGCCCAAGGTTGGGCAATGTTCTAGTTCTGTACATGTTTTTTTAGTGTCCTGCGGTCCAGGGTTAGCCCTAGATTAAGGAGTTAACCCTGAATAGTTAGAACTTGAATTACTAGCAAATAAAACTAAGGGGTTAATACCCTAATTTTTGGGTTTAAGGATCACAAGACATTAGATACATCTAGCCACTCTACCAGCATATGAACTGACAAAACCTGGCCCATCCTTCCTTGAATCCCCCCCCCCCCCCCCCCCCCCCCAAACACACATAAATTTACCTCGGTGCATCGCACAGTTTGAGGAATGCAAACTTCTCCCTCAATTGTGGTACACAATTTGCACCCCATTTTCAAGCATACAATCTAAAGATCACACACCATGTCCACATCATGCATTTCAACCTGTCAGCATAAACGTAAACCCACTCAATTCCAAGCTCTCGGTACAAACACACACTTCAAATCTACAAAGCACATCAGGCAACAGCTCTGAGGAATTAATTATAAATGTGAAAGGACTACCAAAACATTCCTAAAAGCTGGTAAAGAACCAGAACCCTTCACTGAGGTTCCTTAAATTATTATGTGTAAGCAAAACGAAGGCCCAAGTACAATAGATGGTTGGAGTATGACACACTCACTTTTTGCTTCAGTTTCATTTAGCTCTTTCTTAAGTCTTTCCACTTCAGTCGATAGCTGGACAACCCTGGAATTAAGGGCAGCATCAGTTGTCCTGTCTTTTGGTGAGGGGGGTGGAGTTGCTCCTACTCGAGTCTCAAGTTCTCTGAACCACGAAGAAGGGAATGCATGCAAAGAACACATTTGTATCACCAGTGTTATGGAAACACATATTTTACTGTAAACAGGATCACTCAAAAGAAAGTGGTGCACAGACAATCAACAAGAATACAACTTTGATCATGAAGCCATGCTGTTAAAGATCTATTTATAGCGCCAAAATGCTATAAATAGTAGACCCAAGTTGGCAAATGCATACATTTACAGAAATAGCAGCATTTAAATTTTCCTGACAGTTTACTCAAACCATAATAATTATAGAATGTGTTTTTCAGAACCAATTGTGTGGGGGCTTGTATTGCCTGTCTACATTGCCCTGTCTACTTAGCCCTCCATTAAGATTACTGTGGTGGGCCACATCACTGCCTAAGATACAAGTAGCTTGACCCAAGTTATATGCTTAGGGTGGGGCCAAAACCCCTCACAGTTCAATCCTTTAAAGTCAGCTACCTTAAATTTTAGTTCCTCATTGTTGGTATGCGGCACACCGCTGATTCATTACTACGACTAAAGAAAAGCCCTTCCCACATGGTGCAGGAAACATCCAACAGCAACTGAACAACAATGGATACAATAGATATTCATAGAAATATAATCCAAAACAGCTTCAGGGTGGAACCACCTGTACACACTACAACCTAACGTTGGAGATCATTTTGTTCTATCCAGAACACATAGCTAACATGGCCACACATGCAGAAGAGGTGTACAATGATAAACTGCACATGAAACCGTTAATACCCCAGGCTTGACAACAGAACAGTGGAGGGTGTGTGTATGTATACAACTGGTACAAAGGACACAGGACAAAACCGTCACGCACACACATGTACACACCTCTTTTCCTGCTCAACCTTGTCCATTCTTTTCCATAGTTTATTGACCAACATCTCCTGTTCTTGTTCTAGGGTATTCTCTAGGTCAATCTTCTCTCTCCGCAGCTGCGCGCACACACACACATACAATGAACTACAACACAAATACAATGTTACCCGCCTCCTCACATCATTCTTTACACATATACATGCATAGCCAACCTGTTCAAGGCCTGTCTGTTTTGTGGTGGTCTCTTTTTCCAAACGTTCTATCTTTTTCATCAGTTTGGATACCTGCTGTTCCTGCTCCTGTTCCAGTGTCTGTTCCAGCTGCACCTTCTCCTGCCGCAGCTGCACAAGCAGGAAAATTATTTTAAACACACACATACCCTGCAACATTACCTCCCCCCCCCCTCCCCCCATAGCACACGAAGTAAGATGGTGCTGACAGCTTTTACTTTGCTGCACACATATTGTTTTAAAAACAACACACTAAAAGTCTTTACGGTTTAAACATATTGATGTATGTTTTTCATTTGAAGAGATCATTACATTTCTTTTTTTAAGGATCCCCATAACAATACACAAAGAAGTAGTAATCTAGTCCCACATTAGAATAATGCAGCTGCTGCAGTTCTTGCCCAAGCTTGCCCAAAGGTGATAACCACGTTAGCAGCTGTCAAAATTAAAATTAGCAAATAAAAACGTTTTTACCTGAGCTAGCTTTCTGGAGAGATCATTAGTCAAGTATTCCTCTTCTTGTTCATAGTTCATAGCCAACGCTTCTTTTTCCTTCTTAAGGGAATGGATCTTTTTAAGAAGAGTGTTAGAGATGAACTCCTCCTCTTGTTCAGCTTGAGCTTGCTGAGTGAGGGAGTTGCGTATGGCAGATACTAGTAATTTACACTGTCACATATCAATGAAACATTCACATGAACAGGAGAAGTATTATTGCCAACCACTAAGCAACTTAACCACTACATCATGTTTGATAACTACGAATACAACAGAATGCTGATGACGCATGTTGCCGTGGTTGCAAGAGTGCGCAAGTCACATGAAAAAAGAAGTGTGCCAGCAATGAAACAGTGGTGTCAGCAAACGTTTTCGGCGCTCAAATCATACAAACGTCTCCAACTCACGATGGTAACCGAGGCCTGCCTCAAACGTTTGTTTTCTTCAACTAAATTCTTGCACTTGAGTCGAAGCAGTTCCATTTCAGACTTTAGAACCGCGTTCTCTTGCATAACAGTCGCAAGACGTGCACTCTCTATGTCTTGAGACAAATGCAAAGACAACAGTATATGAATTAACCTATTGCCCGTTTGGTACCTCGTACCTGTTGTACTTTCCGTTGTAGACATAGAACTCTCTAAGCTCTCCATGGAGCTGCTCTTGGCCGCCTGGAAGCTAGACATTCCCGACGAGTGGTTTTTAGTGTTGGTACTCATACCGAGTCCTTCATCACCGGTTCCCTATCGAATTGCCGCTACACGAAGAACGGAAAATGCGACTTACAATACGAGAAGTGGAGTGCCACGTGACTAACACCTGAAAATTATTTTAGAACCTGTTTATTTAGAAACCATTAATATCTGATGTGTGGGAGTAGGAGAAAGTAAAGTTATGTGTGCGTGTGTTCCTTCCACAGTACGATTGTCACCAACCCTCCAGCCTTTCAAGCGACACTATGAGAAAGTATTGCGTAGCATGCAACATTGCTGCTACCTATTTAGGTGGTGAAATTAATCCACAAAATGGATAGATGACCTTCCCAGGGTGACCACTAAGCTATGAGCTATTGCACCATAAGTAACAAGGTGTGCAGTCCTCTCATTGTACTGATCTTCAATGTAATTATGGCCAAGTGTGTCTTCCTTATTCAGATTGTGATGTAATAAAATAATACAAAAGAAGGGCAAAGCCGTTACGTTGTACGAAGCAGGTTTCCAAAGAAAAGTTTTGGTGGGGGTGCACCATTAGCAGGGGGTCCAGAGGGACGTAGAGGGAAGGAGGCATTATGAGGGGTAGAAGCAGCGGTTGAGACAGATGATGCATGATTTCTGGTAACTGTGGGTAAGGCGGAGTGTGAAGGCTGAACATGGTGGCCACCAGAGGTAGATGAGAAGTGAGGAGGATGAGGCTGAGTTGTGTTTGCAGGTGAAACGGTGCTGCTACTAGGGACCTGCCCTGGAGGATGGCAAGACTCATGGTGAGGAGGCAGCGAGGTGGTCGTTGTGTTGGAGACCAGCCCAAGGACAGGCTTCTGAAGATGTCTGCTCTGTGCTCTTTCAAGAAGTCTCTGTCTATGGGTGTCTGAAACAAGTACTGGGCCAGGAGGGGATGAAGTGGAGAGTGATGGAGATGATTGCTGTAGGGGGGTTGAAGTGGAGAGTGATGGAGATGATTGCTGTAGGGGGGTTGAAGAGGAAAGTGATGGAGATGATTGCTGTAGGTAGGTTGAAGTGGAGAGTGATGGAGACGATTGCTGTAGGGAGGTTGAAGAGGAAAGTGATGGAGATGATTGCTGTAGGGAGGTTGAAGTGGAGGGTGATGGAGATGATTGCTGTAGGTAGGTTGAAGTGGAGAGTGATGGAGATGATTGCTGTAGTGAGGTTGAAGTGGAGAGTGATGGAGATGATAGTGGAGAAGAAATAAGTGAGGAAGAGGTAGTTAAAGTTGGTGGTGCAGGTGTCGTTCCCTCAAATAATAATGACTTTCTCCATGTGACTTGGGCCATAGCTTTCTTTAACATATCAGCCTTCCGCTTTGGAGAGATAAGATGGTTTTCTGCAGTAGATGGGAGCGACCCTTGATTAGTAGGGCTGCCTTGATGAGTACCAGGGGATTGGGGTAGGCTACCTTGATGAGTACCAGTGGATTGAGGTGGGCTACCTTGATGAGTACCAGTGGATTGAGGTGGGCTACCTTGATGAGTACCAGTGGATTGAGGTGGGCTACCTTGATGAGTACCAGGGGATTGAGGTGGGCTACCTTGATGAGTACCAGTGGACTGGGGTGGGCTACCTTGATGAGTACCAGTGGACTGGGGTGGGCTACCTTGATGAGTACCAGTGGACTGAGGTGGGCTACCTTGATGAGTACCAGTGGACTGAGGTGGGCTACCTTGATGAGTACCAGTGGACTGAGGTGGGCTACCTTGATGAGTACCAGTGGACTGAGGTGGGCTACCTTGATGAGTACCAGTGGACTGAGGTGGGCTACCTTGATGAGTACCAGTGGACTGAGGTGGGCTACCTTGATGAGTACCAGTGGACTGAGGTGGGCTACCTTGATGAGTACCAGTGGACTGAGGTGGGCTACCTTGATGAGTACCAGTGGACTGAGATGGGCTACCTTGATGAGTACCAGTGGACTGAGGTGGGCTGCCTTTAGAATCATGAGTGGACTTGGTAGTCCTGGTGTCTTGAGAGGTGTCACCTGATGGAGGCAGGACTGGGCTACCTGGATGTGCTTGATGGGAGAGGCTGTCCTGTGGAGGGTAATTAGCACTAACAGAGTACCCAGCAGCAAGGGTCAAGGGGATGGTAGAGCCTGCTGCACCTGGATTGGAACGTGTTTGAGGTTCCTGTTTCACTGCACAACACAGCACAACACCAGCCACCACAACATCAGGGCTCGTTGCTTCCAATTCAAAGTTCCTTGCACTCTTAGACTTCAGGGGTGTTAGATCATCACCAGTATTCTGTGCTGTTGGATAAGGCTCTTTTGTTGCATCTGTAGGACTTGCTTCCTTGATGAGCACAATAGATGTTTTCTCTGTAGCCTCATCTTGTATAGTACCATCCAGTACTCTAACTACCTCTGAACTGTTTGATGCTTTATCATTCATAATTGCCTCCTTCATTTCATCCTTCTGAGACTCCTCCTTCACTCCATGTGACTCCTCCTTCACTCCATGTGACTCCTCCTTCACTCCATGTGACTCCTCCTTCACTCCATGTGACTCCTCCTTCACTCCATGTGACTCCTCCTTCACTCCATGTGACTCCTCCTTCACACCATGTGACTCCTCCTTCACTCCATGTGACTCCTCCTTCACTCCATGCGACTCCTCCTTCACTCCATGTGACTCCTCCTTCACTCCATGCGACTCCTCCTTCACACCATGTGACTCCTTCACTCCATGCGACTCCTTCACTCCATGCGACTCCTTCACTCCATGTGACTCCTCCTTCACTCCATGTGACTCCTCCTTCACACCATGTGACTCCTTCACTCCATGCGACTCCTCCTTCACTCCATGTGACTCCTTCACTCCATGTGACTCCTCCTTCACTCCATGTGACTCCTTCACTCCATGTGACTCCTTCACTCCATGTGACTCCTCCTTCACTCCATGTGACCCCTCCTTCACTCCATATGACTCCTCCTTCACACCATGTGACTCCTCTTTCACACCATGTGACTCCTCTTTCACACCATGTGACTCCTCCTTCACACTATGTGACTCCTCCTTCACTCCATGTGACTCCTCCTTCACTCCATGTGACTCCTTCACTCCGTGTGACTCCTTCTTCACTCCGTGTGACTCCTCCTTCACTCCATGTGACTCCTCCTTCACTCCATGTGACTCCTTCACTCCGTGTGACTCCTTCTTCACTCCGTGTGACTCCTCCTTCACTCCATGTGACTCCTCCTTCACTCCGTGTGACTCCTTCACTCCATGCGACTCCTTCACTCCATGCGACTCCTTCACTCCATGTGACTCCTCCTTCACTCCATGTGACTCCTCCTTCACTCCATGCGACTCCTTCACTCCATGCGACTCCTCCTTCACTCCATGTGATTCCTCCTTCACACCATGTGATTCCTCCTTCACACCATGTGATTCCTCCTTCACACCATGTGACCCCTCCTTCACTCCATGTGATTCCTCCTTCACACCATGTGACCCCTCCTTCACTCCATGTGATTCCTCCTTCACACCATGTGACTCCTCCTTCACACCATGTGACTCTTTCACTCTGTGTGACTCCTCCTTCACTCCATGTGACTCCTTCACTCTGTGTGATTCCTCCTTCACTCCATGTGACTCCTCCTTCACTCCATGTGACTCCTTCACTCCATGTGACTCCTCCTTTACTCCATGTGACTCCTCCTTCACACCATGCGACTCTTTCACTCTGTGTGACTCCTCCTTCACTCCATGTGACTCCTTCACTCTGTGTGATTCCTCCTTCACTCCATGTGACTCCTCCTTCACTCCATGTGACTCCTTCACTCCATGTGACTCCTCCTTCACTCCATGTGACTCCTCCTTCACACCATGTGACTCCTCCTTCACTCCATGTGACTCCTCCTTCACACCATGTGATTCCTCCTTCATACCATGTGACCCCCCCTTCACTCCATGTGACTCCTCCTTCACACCATGTGACTCCTCTTTCACACCATGTGACTCCTCCTTCACACCATGTGACTCCTCCTTCACTCCATGTGACTCCTTCACTCCATGTGACTCCTCCTTCACTCCATGTGACTCCTCCTTCACTCCATGTGACTCCTCCTTCACTCCATGTGACTCCTCCTTCACTCCATGTGACTCCTCCTTCACTCCATGTGACTCCTCCTTCACTCCATGTGACTCCTCCTTCACACCATGTGACTCCTCCTTCACACCATGCGACTCCTCCTTCACTCCATGTGACTCCTCCTTCACACCATGTGACTCCTCCTTCACACCATGTGACTCCTCCTTCACTCCATGTGACTCCTCCTTCACTCCATGCGACTCCTTCACTCCATGTGACTCCTCCTTCATTCCATGCGACTCCTTCACTCCATGTGACTCCTCCTTCACTCCATGTGACTCCTCCTTCACTCCATGTGACTCCTCCTTCACTCCATGTGACTCCTCCTTCACTCCATGTGACTCCTCCTTCACTCCATGTGATTCCTCCTTCACTCCATGTGACTCCTCCAGTACTCTCACGTCTTTTACTCCATTTAACTCCACAGGTCTGTCTGTCTTAGCTTTTGGATCCACACCAGGTCCAATCGTTTCAACTTTTGGATCCACACCGGGTCCAACCATGTCAACTTTTGGATCCACACCAGGTCCAACCGTGTCAACTTTTGGATCCACACCAGGTCCAACCGTGACAACTTTTGGATCCACACCAGGTCCAACAATAGTCACACTTTTCACGTCAGCAACATCGGCACGTTGGCATTCTACCCAACCACTCCCTTTGTTTTCATTGCCTATCAATTCCTCCATAATCAGCATGCTAACACGCTCAGGAAATTCCCTTTTTGGAGCCATGACCACCGTAGGCTGGATTAAGAAGGTATCTGGTTGCTTAGACCACCCAAAACGGGGCGGTCCTTCCATGACCACTTTGTTCATGATCCTGGAAAGACCACCTTGAATTGATTCCTGGACCTGCGCCAGTATGTTCTGAGATGACAGAGACAAAGAAGGAGACGCCGAGAGCATCTTGCTACGCGCCAACAGCTGGTCGGAGCGGCATCTGCCGTCGATCGACGGCGAAACCTCCTTAGCCCCGCCCACAATTCCGGGCGGAGCGTGCGACATTTCGCATTCCGACGAATCGGAGCTTCCCTGGTCGATGGAATACCGCTCGACGCTGCAACCGTCCGAGCGCGCTACAGGATGACAACACAGTTACATGGGTGAACCTACCGCCTGGGGTACTCACCTTGACGGTCCGCCGGTGCTGTCGTGCAGACAGTCGGCTTACGGCAGAGGACGAACGAGCAGCGAGTTTGCTTGTTCCAGCGGGCTTGCATTTCGCTAATCAGGTCGCCCTCACTAAGTGCCCTAGAATGGCAGCCCTGGTCATCCTCCTGGGTCTGCGGAGATGATGTCTTGTTAGATGCATGTTAAAGAAAGAGCAGCGCCCGTTTAATTCAGTAACCATATTCAAACAGACCTCCGTTAAGTAAAAGTTCTGCGGACTCTGGTCTTCCATTTTTATGGCGTACTTTTTCACCAACATGCATATTGCATCGTAGGACGTAGTGCTCCCTGAGCAAGCCAGCGTCTTGTAATGAAAGGTGGGATCCAAAACTGTAGCTACCACCCGCAGAAGCTGAACGTCCTGCAGGTCACGACTGACCTGTTGCATGGGATGGAAGCAAGCACATAAAACCTGCCCCCTCAATCGCGTCGGTTACGAGCAAGCTGCATGGACATGGGGCCAAGCATTAGGGGGAGGGGGAGGGGGAGTGAAAGGTGGAATGCGTATAACGACCCCAACTCTGAAGGCAAAAATAGGATTTCCCACTCGTCGCTCTCGAATTACTTACATGCTGCGTGCTTTTCGCAGCCGTCTGTGTCATATCGCTTTCAAAGTCCACTACTGGTCACGCCTACCACATCACGTGTGACATTATGGCTGCGTTGAGAACAGTGATAATTTGACTTGATACAGATTCTCATCGCTGCCTTGACAGATCCTACCTCCGAACTATCGCCTTGTAACCAACTAACTGGTATGGCCGAACCCGCTATGGAAACAGAGAATTCCGACGTTACCAGTGACTCGGCACTGCCCACTGGAGATAAGAACTCGTGCCAGGCTCTAGAGCTGCACACTTATAACGTATCGACGGAACCCAACGTACATTGCGTTGCATCAGACGAGACAAGTGTCCGTGCCAGCCGTTATTTCGTGACTCTCTCCCATTCATCATGTGTGTCCGATCTGTACTCGGCCGTTTCTAAAGAAGCTGGTAAGTGTGAATTTACAAACAAAAAGTGGCACAATAAGCGCCACACACGTTCGCACGAAGGAATACACACACGCGCGCGTACGTACACCATGCTGTCATACATGAATCGCACACCCACACATACCCGCACTCACACGTACGCACGCGCACCTCTATCGCAAGTACACAACGCATGCGCAGATGCACAGCAAACACCATTTCGTGCACACACACACACACACACACACACACACACACACACACACACACACACACACGTTCTCTTTACCTATCCTTAAATTAGCCTGCCACGTGACATGGTTATGCCATACTCCTCTTGACAATAGAGATGCGACCACCTTAGTCATGCCCTTCCAATGAGTGGGGGATTGGTTTATATTTGTGAAGTTGCACCATGTACATATTAGCTAGGGAATATTAGCTGGGGAATATTAGCTAGGGAAGAAAGATTGGAAGCAAGAATTATGCTTCTGGGGAAGCCAATAGATAAGTGACCACCACATTGTATGCTGCGAATTGTTTTAAAAATAAACAGCTGACTTAGAACCCTCAGTAGTGATGTCATTCAGCTTCGTATGCGATACTATTTATAATGTGATGACAATGCTAAACATGTGTATGTTTGCCCCTCCCCTCCCCCAAGTACAGAATGCCCCTCCCCCAGACGTTGATGGACCCTGTAGTACAGAATGCCCCTCCCCCATACTTTGATGGACCCCTGTAGTACAGAATGCCCCTCCCCCATACTTTGATGGACCCCTGTAGCACAGAATGCCCCTCCCCCATACTTTGATGGACCCCTGTAGCACAGAATGCCCCTCCCCCATACTTTGATGGACCCCTGTAGCACAGAATGCCCCTCCCCCATACTTTGATGAACCCTGTAGTACAGAATGCCCCTCCCCCATACTTTGATGGACCCCTGTAGCACAGAATGCCCCTCCCCCATACTTTGATGAACCCTGTAGTACAGAATTTCCCTCCCCCATACTTTGATGGACCCCTGTAGCACAGAATGCCCCTCCCCCATACTTTGATGGACCCCTGTAGTACAGAATGCCCCTCCCCCATACTTTGATGGACCCCTGTAGCACAGAATTTCCCTCCCCCATACTTTGATGGACACCTGTAGCACAGAATGAGGCTTTACTTGTGGTACTATGAGCAGAATGGGGCCAATGGTTTCCTTTTTATGATGTACCTGTCAGATATAGGTAGTGACTAATGGCCGACAACTATGGGAGTTGCCTTAAGCCATCTAAGCTGGGGGGGGGGGGGGGAGTTATCCTTTGTGTTGGAGCATTTCTTGTACCTCGTGATGTAGAGAAGGTCCCTCCATTTGGTCCCTTCCATTTGGTCAGTAGAGGGTATGGCACTAACTCATTCTGTCTTTGCGCTGTGTGTGTCTTTCAGGGTATGAGGAGGGTTCGTTTTCACTTTACTGGCGTCGCCATGACAACAAGGACGAAAACGATGAAAAAGATGAAAAGGATAGAAATGATGAGCTTTTGGAGTGGAAGTCGTCTGCCACCCTCCATGAAATCAATATGCCAACAGAACCTACCAAAGTCAAGACTTTTATCAGGCACAAGGAAGATGGTAGTTTGCCAGTCAAGACCATTGTGGTAAGTTTTCCGTAAATCCACTTGTGTACATTTTTACCTTTATACCCACTACATCCTCACATGTAACCTTCACTCTTTACACCCCTCACACATACACAGGCACAGGAATCTTCAAATGATGCTTCTAGTGTTTCAACATTTGGTGGGAGTGGAACCTCTGCATCCAATGGAACTAGTGGGTGGAGCTCCAATGGAAATAATGGGTGGAGCTCCAGTGGAAATAGTGGGTGGAGCTCCAGTGGAAATAATGGGTGGAGCTCCAGTGGAAACAGTGGGTGGAGCTGGAACAACAATTACCAAACAAAACCTGAAACAGGTGTTCATAGCACGTGCACATACACACGTATCAGACATGTACACACATACAGCGTACTATACCCGGTTATAATTAACTTGCCTAGTCGATAGCACTTCATTGTGTTGGTATGGATGAGTTGGATCACATCACAGATTTATTTTGTTCCCTGAGGGCCCATTTGTGATGTAGCTGCAGTAGTGGGTGTTATTGCAGCAGTGGTGTGAGCTTTGAAGTGCTGTTATAAATAATTTGATGCATGAGCTTTGCACATTTTAAGCCCCTACCCCCACCCAATGCCTTCCCCCATCCTCTCCTCCCTAAATAACAAAAGCTGTTCTGAGCTGGTAATGAGGCTACAAGCCCCATGTATGTACGTGGCACATGCATACACTCATGTGGGCATGCGTGTACACACATGCAATGCATGTGTGACGATGAAATACCTTGGGCCTTTAGGGTATGTTGGTCTTGTCAACCAAGCCATGACCTGCTATCTGAACAGCCTCCTGCAAGCTCTCTTCATGACACCAGAGTTCAGAAACGGTTTGTATAGGTATGATGAAATATATGGGGGCTGTTAATAAAAGTGTTATTAACTTAACTTTGTGGGGATAGCTACTGCATTTTTGGGGTGCATCATAGGATCCATGTGACTTTTGTTGCTTATGTAAGGAAGAGAGTTAACTTTGTAATTAAGAGTGTTGTTATTCTAAGATGGTTGGCTGCAATGAAAAGGTTCCCTTCTGCTTAGAAATTATGGGCAGGGCAGTGCCTGTTTTAAGCAACCAAACTTTATTTTGCCACCTACCATCCCTTCCCTCCACATCTCCTTCACCATCTCCTCCACCTTCCCACCACTATCTCCTCCACCTTCCCTCCATCTCCTCCACCTTCCCTCCACCATCTCCTCCACCTCCCCTCCACCATCTCCTCCACCTTCCCTCCACCATCTCCTCCACCTCCCCTCCACCATCTCCTCCACCTCCCCTCCACCATCTCCTCCACCTTCCCTCCACCATCTCCTCCACCTCCCCTCCACCATCTCCTCCACCTTCCCTCCACCATCTCCTCCACCTTCCACTGCCTATTCTGTCTCTCATCTACTCCCCATTTTTTGCCTCTCCCCTCCTCCCCCTCTTTTGTACCCATCTGCCCAACTACCTCTTATTTAGCTGGAACTTTGTAGGAGACAAGTCAGAGGAGTCAAAGACAATACCTTTACAACTTCAGAAGCTATTTCTTCAGCTTCAGGTGAGGGTAGTGTTCACTTAGGTGGTAATGGTGGTGTTCACTTGAGCAATAGTGTTCACTTAGGTGGTAATGGTGGTGTTCACTTGAGTGATAGTGTTCACTTAGATGGTAATGGTGGTGTTCACTTGAGTGATAGTGTTCACTGAGGGGCAATGGTGATATTCACTTGAGGGATAGTGTTCACTTTGGTGGTAATGGTGGTGTTTACTTGAGTGATATGGTATGCCCACAGACCTCACACAAACGCTCAGTTGAAACAACTGATCTGACCAAGAGCTTCGGTTGGGACAGCTCAGATGGTACAGATCCCGCCCCTTCCTGTAGGGTGTGGTTATATTGACATAACCTTCTCTGTAGCTTGGCAACAGCATGACATACAAGAGCTCTGTCGTGTTCTCTTCGATGCACTGGAGCGCCAGTTTAAGAAAGACAAGGCACCCAAGGCTAACCTGATCAATGAACTCTACCAGGGCAAGATGAAGGACTACGTAAAATGCCTCAACGTGAGCCAATCATGTGTGCATGTACAACTGGGTATGCATGTGTGCATGTACAACTGTGTGTGCATGTGTGCATGTGCAACTGTGTGTGCATGTGTATGTGTGCAAGTGTGTGTGCATGTGTGCATGTGCAGGTATGTGAACATACTTTTATGCTAAGCCATTGGTGTGCATGTGAGTAATCCTCATCCCTCCCTCTTCTCTCCCCTCCCTCTTCTCTCCCCTCCCTCTTCTCTCCCCTCCCTCTTCTCTCCCCTCCCTCTTCTCTCCCCTCCCTCCCTCCCCCACCCTCCGTCCCTACCCTCCCTCCCCTTCCTCCCCTCACCAGTGTGGTTATGAGAGTGCAAGGGTGGATGATTACTTGGATATCCCCTTGGTCATCAAGCCGTTTGGTTCCAACGTTCCTTATACCACTGTGGTACGTGGTGTGTTTGTGTGTGTGTGTGTGTGTGTTGTATCACATACATGTACCCTTCTCCCATCTGTAGGAGGATGCACTGGCCGGCTTTGTGCAGCCTGAGACTCTCATAGGGGCTGACCAGGTTAGGCATCAAAGTGTGACATGCGGGCAATGCATATTACCTATTGTGTGTGTGTGTGTGAGTGCAGTACTTCTGTGAGAAGTGTAACAAAAAGACGGATGCACACAAGGTAAGTGGAATTAAGTTGGTGTTGTGCATACTCATTGTTTGCATTCCAGAAATTCACCTCTCCTCCTCCTCTCCCCTCCCCCACTCATCCTCTCCCCTCCTCCTCCTCTCCCCTCCTCCTCTCCCCTCCTCTTCCTCTCCCCTCCTCCTCCTCTTCCCTCCTCTTCCTCTCCCTCCTCCTCCTCTCCCCTCCTCCTCTATTCCCCTCCTCCTCCTCTCCCCTCCTCCTCTCCTCCTCCTCCTCCCCCTCCTCCTTTCCTCCCTCCTTTCTCCCTCCACTCTTCCCCTTCTCTCCTTCCCTCACCACTTCAGGGGCTCAAGTTCACCACTTTTCCCTACCTGCTGACGCTACAACTCAAGAGATTTGACTTTGACTACACCTCCATGCACCGCATCAAGTTGAACGACAAGTGGGTGTGGGGCGTGGCGTATCTTTGTTCAGTTGGTGTGGGTGGGTGCGTCTATGGTTCAGTTTTTAACCTGTGTATTAATGCTGTAAGGCTTCTTGCTATGGGAGAATGTTGGTGTTATGTTTACCTTTCCAGTGTGTCACTCTCACCTTCCCACCCTTCCCACCTTCCCCCTTCCCATCCTTCCCACCTTCCCCACCTTCTTCCCATCTTCCCACCTCCTTCCCACCTTCCACTTTCTTCCCACCTTCCCACCTTCTTGCCACCTTCCCATCCTTCCTACCTTCCCACCCTCCCATCCTTCCCCCTTTCCACCATCCTTCCCACCTTCTTCCCACCTTCCCATCCTTCCCACCTTCTTCCCACCTTCCCATCCTTCCCACCTTCCCATCCTTCCCCACCTTCCCATCCTTCCCCACCTTCCCATCCTTCCCACCTTCCCATCCTTCCCACCTTCCCATCCTTCCCACCTTCCCACCTTCCCACCTTCCCATCCTTCCCACCTTCTTCCCTCCTTCTTCCCATCCTTTCCCACCTCATCAGGATGACTTTCCCCAAGGTCCTTGATCTGAACAGCTTTATTGATTCTCCTGATAAGGTTAGAACACACAGCAGTGTGATTGGCAGCTGGTTGCCTTAGGTAGCTTTTCCAGCACCGCACCACTGTCACCAATGCCACAATACCACCTTCCCACTCACCATCATCACACCCACCCTGTAGCCACCCTCAGAGTCAGAGATGGACGAGAGTCTGAGCAGCTACTGGATTGACCAGTTCGACAATCCCCCTTCCTACAACACAGCTGTGAGGTACAACAATGATGCAAGGTAAAAGGCTTCGACCGTTGCATGCCTAATTTGGTGACATGTTCTCTCCACCTCCCCGTACCCTTCAATCTCTCCACAGCCATGTTGCCAAGGACAACAAGGATTCGTACAATGAGGTTGAGACCAGCGTGGATGCTGTCAGGCATGTTTTAGGATTCTAATTATTGCCTTCTTGTTATAAAGGGGATGGCAGTAGTAGTGGAGTCATGTAGGGAGGGTGGTGGTCAGGTTGCCATGGTGATTAGGTTGCTTTATGTCTTTGCCCACAGTCCACCTGCCAACACAATGGATGTTCGCAAGCTGTTATCCAAGGTAATGAGGTGTTCTAGGGGGTGGTGCTACGGCATATGATGTCGTGTGTTCTAAGGGGTGGTGTTACAGCATATAGTGGTGCTACAGCATATGATGGTGCTACAGCATATGGTGGTGCTACAGCATATGGTGGTGCTACAGCATATGGTGGTGCTACAGCATATGGTGGTGCTACAGCATATGGTGGTGCTACAGCATATGGTGGTGCTACAGCATATGGTGGTGCTACAGCATATGGTGGTGCTACAGCATATGGTGGTGCTACAGCATATGGTGGTGCTACAGCATATGGTGGTGCTACAGCATATGGTGGTGCTACAGCATATGGTGGTGCTACAGCATATGGTGGTGCTACAGCATATGGTGGTGCTACAGCATATGGTGGTGCTACAGCATATGGTGGTGCTACAGCATATGGTGGTGCTACAGCATATGATGGTGCTACAGCATATAATGGTGCTACAGCATATGGTGGTGCTACAGCATATAATGGTGCTATAGCATATGGTGGTGCTACAGCATATGGTGGTGCTACAGCATATGGTGGTACTACAGCATATGGTGGTGCTACAGCATATGGTGGTGCTACAGCATATGGTGGTGCTACAGCATATGATGGTGCTACAGCATATGGTGGTGCTACAGCATATAATGGTGCTACAGCATATGGCGGTGCTACAGCATATGGTGGTGCTACAGCATATGGTGGTGCTACAGCATATGGTGGTGCTACAGCATATAATGGTGCTACAGCATATGGCGGTGCTACAGCATATGGTGGTGCTACAGCATATGGTGGTGCAACAGCATATGGTGGTGCTACAGCATATGGTGGTGCAACAGCATATGGTGGTGCTACAGCATATGGTGGTGCTACAGCATATGGTGGTGCTACAGCATATGGTGGGGCTACAGCATATGGTGGTGCTACAGCATATGGTGGTGCTACAGCTTATGATGTTGTGTGTGCTAACAGCATATGACATCATCTTCTCCACACTTCTATGCACATTATGTATGTGTGCCCACCCCCCCCCCCCACACACACACACACACACACACAGGGACCTCATGTGTATGAGCTCTTTGCCATCATGGTCCACTCTGGCAGTGCAATTGGCGGCCATTACTATGTCTACATCAAGTAGGACCCGGGGTCCGGGGTGGAGGGGGGGCCAACCTTCTGTTCACCACTTTCTCTCTTGGCAGGGCTTTAGCAGGCAAAAAACAGTGGTACTGCTTTAATGACCAGTCGGTTTCCATGGTAATTGAAAATACATAAATGAAAGCTGTATTTAATTTACATGTGCTCCTCCCCAGGCCAGTGAAGAGGATATTCAGCAGACATTTGGAGGGGCCACCTCCAAGTCAAAAAGTTATTATTCATCTGCCATGTATACCAGGTTAGCTGCCATGTATACCAGGTTAGCTGCCATGTATACCAGGTTAGCTGTCATGTATACCAGGTTAGCTGCCATGTATACCAGGTTAGCTGCCATGTATACCAGGTTAGCTGCCATGTATACCAGGTTAGCTGCCATGTATACCAGGTTAGCTGCCATGTATACCAGGTTAGCTGCCATGTATACCAGGTTAGCTGCCATGTATACCAGGTTAGCTGCCATGTATACCAGGTTAGCTGCCATGTATACCAGGTTAGCTGTCATGTATACCAGGTTAGCTGCCATACATTATATACGAGCTAAAAAAATACATTCATTTTCACTAGCACAGTATAGGTATAATTTAAACTTCTCCTCCACCCCACCCCACCCAACCCACCCCACCCCACCCCTATGATCGACTGTATTTTGCAAGGGGCGGCATATTAAGCACGCTGCTTTATGTCTAGATTATTCGAGCATTGTGTGTGTGGCTATTTGTCTCATCTCTTTCGCACAGCTCAACAAACGCCTACATGCTGATGTACAGAAGAATTGACCCAAAAAGGAATGAACGTACGTACATCCTTTATGTCTATGTACACCCTCTATATGTACACCCTCTATGTACACCCTCTATGTACACCCTCTATGTACACCCTCTGAGTACACCCTCTGTGTACACCCTCTATGTACACCCTCTGTGTACACCCTCTATGTACACCCTGTATGTACACCCTCTATGTACACCCTGTATGTACACCCTCTATGTACACCCTCTATGTACACCCTCTATGTACACCCTCTATGTACACCCTGTATGTACACCCTCTATGTACACCCTCTATGTACACCTTTCATCCACCCATTGTCTGCTTCCTTCTCACTACTCAGCATTCACTGATACCAAGAGCTTACCTGCCCACCTCCTCAAGGTGGTTGAAGAGGAGAAGGATATGGAGAAGAAGGAACAGCAGAGGCAAGAGGAGGAGAAGAACTATTGCAAGGTTTGCATCTCCCTCTCAACACAGCTTCCCCTCTCAACCAAGGCTCCATATCATCCTATAGTTCAGACTGTTCTGTCGGCGCTCCAGTTCATCTGAAATAATTGAAAAGAAGTTTGAAGTTCACAAGAACCTCACCATTCCTGAAGCCACAAAGGAGGCATACAAGGTGGGTGTGGTCCATGGATGTGGTCCATGGGGAGTGGTCTTTTTAATAATTATTACTGTTGCAGGTGTTGGAGTTAAGGAATTGTGTTCCTTTGGAGCGATGTCGATTGGTCAGATATGATGAGTACACAGAAACCCTTGACCAATCGTTTGATGATCCTGAGGTGCAGTCCTACGTGTTCATAGTCCAAGTTTAGTGTTGGTGTTAATTGTTGTCTAGGGAACTACATTTGGTCAAGCAGTGGGCGGAGTCAAATCGTACTACTCGTTTGAACTTTTCATGGAGATCAGAAGTGAAGATCAAAAATTCAGAACTTATAACAAAGGAGGTAGCCCCGAAGGAGGATGGGGAGGAGAGGGAGGACGTAGAGGAGAGGGAGTATAGTATGTACATTGGACAACTCACATACATGCACACACACACATATACACACACACCCAGGCATTTCTCTCAAAATATATGTTGTTGATGTTGCTACAAAGACAGCCAAGGAACCAGTTGTGATGCGTGCAGAAACAGGTTGGACTGTTGGAGGACTCAAAAAAGAGATAGCAGAGGTGAGTGATTGGAGGGAAAGAAAAAACATGTGCATTAAGGCAGCAGCCCAAAGAAGGTTGCTAAGGGCAACATCCCAATACTACATGTATGTATAGTTTGAAAGTGTCTTGCCCACACACCTACTAATGCTCTTGTGTTACATGTAGTTACACCATGTGTCTTATTTTCACCTCTCCCTCCCCTCCTCACCTCTCCACTCCTCCCCCTCACCTCACCACTCTTCTCCTTAGCAATTCAGTCTGAACCATTCCACCATGAGGTTGACCTATGAACTAGGCAGTAGTGACTCCAGACAGCTTGCAGTGGACACCACTACACTGAAGAGCGAAGGCCTGTACCGCAAGCACACGGTACCTTGATAAGCCACACCCCCACAGTAGCCGTTATCTTACCTCCTCACACCTCTCCTCACAACTCACACCCTCCACACATCTTTTCACACCCTTCTCACACCTTTCCTTACACCTCACACCCTCCACACACCTCCTCACCTCTCCTCCTCACACCCTCTCACAGATATTTGTATGCAGTGACCCAGCAGACTACCAGCTGCAATACCAAATGTCCACCCTGTATGCTGTTGTGGATAAACATGTTAACTCTGTCCTGCTGTATGTCTCCTACCCCTTGCCTGTGAGCCAAACACCGACGTCCACTGAGGGTGACGTACCTAGCAGAGAAGAGAAGTCACCCTCTCCCGCACCTACTGCCACGCCCACTGCCACACCTACTGCCGGGCCTCCTGGCCCCTCCTCAAAGGCTGATGTCCAGTTATCTGATGGGGAAAAAAAGCCTGTTGTGTATGGCTGTGAGAACAGGCCGGGCAGTCTGTCAGCCGGCCCATCTTGCAATGGTGAAGGGACAACAGTGAATGGCTCTGATAACAAGAAGGAGAAAATGAAAAGTTGGTTGGGTTTTATTTGTTGTGTGGATAATTTAGATTTTGTGTTGTCGTTCTGACCTGTAGCTATACCTCTGAGGGTGGACAAGAGAAATACAGTTGAAGGTTTAAAGAAGATTCTGGAGCCACATGTCGGCTTGGGTTCCTCTGAGTTCAAAGTATGGAACAGTATTACATGTGTACTGCATAATTAACCACACACACACACACACACACACACACACACACACAGTTATACAGACTTTACACTAACAATCAAGAGTTTGAACTGACTAGGTTGAGTGAAACGTTCCAGTCAATTCCTTCAGAAACAAAGTTGGTTGTCAGGCTTGGGCGTGCCCTTCTACCTGGAGAGTACAGGGTTAAAGTGTACCACCTCAGGATGAATGAGCCAGAGGTTGGTATTGTCATGGTAACATGGAGCTGGTTGCAACAATGTAAATTTCTTTAAATAGTTTTGTGTGTTCATGTTGGACACTGTTGTGGCCAAAGGTGTACCAGTACGACAGTTTAAGGAACAGCTACTGAAGGAGGTGTCTTTGCAAAGACTGCCCTTTGACCTGAATATTGAAAGGCAAGAAGGGTGGGGGGGGTGGGGGGGGGGATGGTGGCATTATGTTACATAACCAGGGTATAGAGGAGGTGGGGTGTAACCAGGGTATAGGGGAGGTGGGGTGTAATCAGGGTATAGGGGAGGTGGGGTGTAATCAGGGTATAGAGGAGGTGGGGTGTAATCAGGGTATAGGGGAGATAGGAAGGGGTGGGGGTGGAGGTAATGGTTCAATAGTGGATCCCATCTTGTGCACAGTAGGGTGTCTTATACGATTGCATGGTTCATAGGCTATTGTGTCGTTCCCTTACAGGATGAGGGTACGTAAGAAGACATGGCGCAGTGCAGGTACCATATACCTGGACGACCAGGTCTTTGAGAAGGACATCCCTCTGTACACTGCTTTTGAACTGTACATAGAGCAGCTCAAAGGTAACGTTTACACGTACACACATACACACTTAACACATTATGTATGTACACATACACATAATACATTCTTATGCACGAGAAATCTGTAGATTTATAATACCTTATGCCAGCATCCAAAACATTAAGGTGGTTAATTAATTATCTGCAGTCGATAGCACAGTCTTTCAATGAATAATGTTACTTGCATAATAGTTACAAAACACAGATGTTATCTAAAACACCTTACATATTGAGGCCAGTTAACCCTTTTTCTTCTGTAGCGTAACAGAAGGGGTAGGTGCCCATTGTCCGATAGAATTATGCACTCATCAGTTGAACTCCTTTTCTTTCTTACCTTCTTCTCCCCCCCCCCCCCCCCCCCCGCTCCAACCTTCCCTCCATAGACCCAGAACAGTTGAAGGATAATAGCAACATGCAGGTCTACATTCGGCACTGGCACCCTTCAACCTACACTGTGAGCCCCACAGATGAGGTCATTGTCACAGAGAGCCATCCAAATCACCTGAAGAAGAAGGTACTGTTTTGTTTGCAAGCTGTGGGGTAGGGAGGGGAGGGAGGGGGGCCATGTGTGTTCACTGGTGCCTTTTCTACCACAGATCTCTCTTGTCTCTGGCATTCCATGGGAAAGGATTGCTATTGCAAAGGTTTGGTTTGTTCAGTGTGTGTGTGTGTGTGTGTGTGTGTGTGTGTGTGTGTGTGTGTGTATGTGTGCACATGTGCGCACATGTGTGTATGTGTTCTTCACAGTACCACCTTTACACAGTTCAACTGCTGGTTCAACCTACATGCATAAATTAATTAATTTATTTAAATCTCTCTGGTTTGTACAGAGTTGTGGGACGTTTCCCTGTGAAATATCGGCCCTGGATATTGAGGAAGAATTAGAATGGAATCCTAATGTCTCAACTCTCAACTCCATACCTCTTTCTATCTATGACGATGGAAGTATCGTCTACTTCAAGTGAGCATCAATTGGGATTATTTATTGACTAGTTCATGCTTTTTTTTCTTGTTTCTTTTTAAAAATTAAAATAAACTTTTTCCAGAGACTCTGCTGAGAAGTTAGCTGAGTTAACTGTAGAAAAGCGAAACGAACTCCAAAAACTTGAGAATACAAGGTGATCGATGCTATTTTCAGAGTATTTTTTTAAAGCCTTTGTGCTGTTTAATACTAGGCTCAGCAAATACAATGTCCAGGGGACCTCCTCCACATCATACAGAGCAAAAGAGAAGGCTCTCAAATTCTACACTGATGATGTGGAAGCCTGATCAAGAGGGAAAAGCCTTTTATATGTGGGATAGCTTTATATATGTCGCATCACAACCTGTTTCTTATGTGTTGGAGTAATTTCTGTGTATGGCTAAATGCGTGAGTGCAACTATAAAAATGTGGGAAGGTTGTGTTGTGTTTGTGTTGATTATGCGATATTTGATCTATACATGTATTATGTAATTATACAGCAATTACTGAGATAGAAAAAAGCTTCAGACAAAGGGGCAAAAATAACTGCTGGAGCTACCCCCCCCCCCCCCCATCCCTTCCACATTCATTTCCGACCACAACTAATGAAAGCTCTAATCAGGGCAGATCCCCTTTGCATGTGTCAGCATCCTTTACAAGTGTGGATGAGGCATCTGTTTCCACGTAAACAAGGGCAAGTGGTATTTTCATCTGATGTACACCCTAGCTGAACACTCTAAAGCAAAAGAGTGACAGTAGGGACCCAGATGAAAGTTATGTTCAAGGTAACATTCTGAGGAGGCATATGGTATGGTGTAATTGTAACTAAAAATAGGAACTGAAGTTTGTTTTTATTTTATTACAAAACCATATGTGAATAATAATATATAGGTTGCATAAAAACAAGGTGCCACTTCTCGGTCATTTTCATCTGGTCTACCAATATCAGATCTTTGCAGTCCAATTACCTCTATCAAAGAATGTTACAATACTGTTCGATGCAAAGGAAGCTTGTTTTCAAGAACAGTAGATTCAGCAAGCAAGCCTAGTCTGTGTCAAGGCTCAGTACATGAATAAATTAATTAAATAAACTAATTATTTGCACACACACCACTTTTAAAGGTAAGGCTGTGTTGTTAGGCACAGTTGACCCTAGGTAAGGCTGTGTTGTTAGGCACAGTTGACCCTCGGTAAGGCTGTGTCGTTAGGCACAGTTGACCCTCGGTAAGGCTGTGTTGTTAGGCACAGTTGACCCTAGGTAAGGCTGTGTTGTTGTGCACGATTGACCCTCGGTAAGGCTGTGTTGTTAGGCACAGTTGACCCTCGGTAAGGCTGTGTTGTTAGGCACAGTTGACCCTAGGTAAGGCTGTGTTGTTAGGCACAGTTGACCCTCGGTAAGGCTGTGTCGTTAGGCACAGTTGACCCTCGGTAAGGCTGTGTTGTTAGGCACAGTTGACCCTAGGTAAGGCTGTGTTGTTGTGCATGATTGACCCTCGGTAAGGCTGTGTTGTTAGGCACAGTTGACCCTCGGTAAGGCTGTGTTGTTAGGCACAGTTGACCCTAGGTAAGGCTGTGTTGTTAGGCACAGTTGACCCTCGGTAAGACTGTGTTGTTAGGCACGATTGACCCTCGGTAAGGCTGTGTTGTTAGGCACGATTGACCCTAGGTAAGGCTGTGTTGTTAGGCACAGTTGACCCTCGGTAAGGCTGTGTTGTTAGGCACAGTTGACCCTAGGTAAGGCTGTGTTGTTAGGCACAATTGACCCTAGGTAAGGCTGTGTTGTTAGGCACAGTTGACCCTAGGTAAGGCTGTGTCGTTAGGCACAGTTGACCCTCGGTAAGACTGTGTTGTTAGGCACGATTGACCCTAGGTAAGGCTGTGTTGTTACGCACAGTTGACCCTAGGTAAGGCTGTGTTGTTAGGCACAATTGACCCTAGGTAAGGCTGTGTTGTTAGGCACAGTTGACCCTAGGTAAGGCTGTGCTGTTAGGCACAGTTGACCCTAGGTAAGGCTGTGTCGTTAGGCACAGTTGACCCTCGGTAAGACTGTGTTGTTAGGCACGATTGACCCTCGGTAAGGCTGTGTTGTTAGGCACAGTTGACCCTCGGTAAGGCTGTGTTGTTACGCACAGTTGACCCTAGGTAAGGCTGTGTTGTTAGGCACAGTTGACCCTAGGTAAGGCTGTGCTGTTAGGCACAGTTGACCCTAGGTAAGGCTGTGTCGTTAGGCACAGTTGACCCTCGGTAAGACTGTGTTGTTAGGCACGATTGACCCTCGGTAAGGCTGTGTTGTTAGGCACAGTTGACCCTCGGTAAGGCTGTGTTGTTAGGCACAATTGACCCTAGGTAAGGCTGTGTTGTTAGGCACAGTTGACCCTAGGTAAGGCTGTGTTGTTAGGCACAGTTGACCCTCGGTAAGGCTGTGTCGTTAGGCACAGTTGACCCTAGGTAAGGCTGTGTTGTTAGGCACAGTTGACCCTTGGTAAGGCTGTGCTGTTAGGCACTGTTGACCCTAGGTAAGATACATTAAGGTAAGGTGCATTTACTACACAGCATATGGTCACAGGTTCCAGAAACCAACCTGATGGTAATATTAATGTTCCCATACGGAGACATCATGTACACTATTATCTGATCTGGAACCATGCTTCTACTCAGGACTGTCTATAAAATTTGAAGGTGGTAAGGTTGAAATAGTCCTACTTTTGCACCCTGATCATATTTTTTTGTATGCAATGTCACTGCGCTTTGTCATGATGTAAAACTGAATTTCAATTACAATGAGAAAACATATCTGTGTACCATAAAAATAGAACATGACATACGCAAAAAAAAAGAAACAAAACAAAAAATGGAAAAAAAACTCAACCAAAATTGTGAAGTCTGCAATAGAAATTTATCTACACATCTCTTTCCTTATCAGTAGTACTATTAGCTTGCTTTTTCTCGTGCACTGTGGAATAAATAATAGGGCATTATGACAAAACTACAAAGCCACACTGGTATATTTAGTCACTGCTCTGTTGAGGAAGCAATTGTCCAGGGTTTTGCATACTTAAACAGATGAGCCATACCCCCCCCCCCCCTCCCATCCCCTCCCCCAAATCCATTTCTGCGGATGTAATGACATTTGATTACCACCACTCAATATCAAATCAATACATGTGTGAGTCACTGGTAAAACGCTGTAATGGAAGAATATGCCGCATTGACTGTACCTTTTAGATACTCAATGAGCTCTCTATTCTTTGTAGGTTTATTGGATGGTAAATCGCCCTGTCAACAACAATTGTATTATGTGCAGAAGTGAAAGATAAGTAACAAGCGTGCACAATAAACACTACATGTGAAACGACTATTACAGAATAATTAGATGAATCACTAATTTTTCGAATAAGCCCCATAGTGGACAACTATCTCAATGTATTGAAGTACGTACAGCCTTCACACCACTGCACACATGTAACTATGTTATATGTGCAGTGTTTCTGATTCACAAAAAAATCTGATACTTCATATGTGTTTCAGAAATGTGTACATCTATCACATGTAAAACAAATAAAAGAGACTCCACACATCATTATTTATTTTTGCTGTGATGGCAAGGCATAACATGTAGTGTTTACACTGCAGTGACTTGCCTTGTAGTCCTTGGTTAGAACAGATGCCCCATTCTCCACTAGAATCTTACAAACATTGTAGTACTCATACCAGGAAGCCTTATGCAATGGAGTCTGAAGCCTATCAGTTTCTTGAATATCTAGGACATCTCGAGGGACTATAAAATGAAAGAAAGGGAAAGAATGAAACATGACCACGCTGCTGCTTTGTGCATGCACTACAGTAGAAAGTAAGTGACTTTAATTCCATCATATTTATATCCCACAAGACACAAATCCATCAGCCTAAGCTTGGGGGTACACTGCTCAATAATGTCATACAACATATGACATGATGCTATGTGTTGCTCATTACTGTTATGGACAATAAACTCCACAATGTCCTCTTGGCCATGACGTGCAGCGATGTGAAGAGGTGTCCACCCTTTATCATCCACAGCAGCAAGCTTAGCTCCTTGTGCATGAAGATCTTTAACCTACACAATTAGTGGGGACAAGCAACTTTTTAAGCACTGTGATTTTGCTGCTCTGGGAAAATACTTCATGAGCTTTAATATATAGTGCACAAATAAATAAGAGGTCAAAGTTTACTTGTTTTCTGCCAGTACATGAATGGTGCATACCTTTTCTAGTGATCCTGTTTTGATAGCGTCGACCAGTGCATTTTGGAGGAAAACATTACTTACAGTAGCAGACAAACTACTGGATCTGTAGATGAAAAATATTGTACACTAGTAAGTATATATATACACACATGTGCATCATCTATAAGAAACTGAATACTGCATGGTCAAAGTTTACATATGGGGTCGTTTGCAGCAATAGGGTCTAATATTTTATGTTCCAAGAGATACCTATGTCCTCTACGTCTTCTTTCTTACACACTGGAAATTGATCGGTTCATCATGGAGTTACAGTGGCCTGAATATTTAATTAAGCTTACATTTCAAATGCATGCGTCAACTTTTACGCTCCTTCATGTTTATAATACCAAGTTAGGTCCCTTTTCACTGCAACAATCACATACATCTATAACCCCAAAAAATGGCTGCAAACACTTCTGTTACAGGGATGAGTTGTAGTATTCAGCCTGGAAAGAAAGAAAGATTTACAGCACAGCTCCAAATCTCTTGAATATCGCAGACTTTATTTTGATATTCTCAATTGTCATGTGTTTAAAAATTTAAACCACTACGTCAATATATTGATACCTTTGCCTTTGCTGACCAACATAAGTCAAAACACATGTGGACACAATTGGAGATTCCGCTAGCTTTTTTTGCTCCAATTTCTTTATTTACAGAGTTTTCCCAATATGGAAGTCCCTACCCATTGCACAGCATTTCGAGTGTTGGAGAGAGTGGCCTGGGATGTACATGTACATATGTGCATGTACACGTATGTGTACACATGTACATGTATATGTACATGTACATGTACATGTACACGTATGTGTACACATGTACACGTATATGTACATGTACACATATGTGTACACATGTACACATGTATATACATGTACATGTATATACATGTACATGTATGTGTATACATGTACATATGCGTACACATGTACAAAGGCCACCTTTCCACTCATCAATAGAAGCAACATACATGCATAACGTACACCAAGAACTTCTCTTATTCTTAAAAATTTTTTTCTTCTGCAGACGTACAGAGGAGGCGAGGCTTACTTTGAGGACATGGACTGGGGACTGCAAGGGTCTTGATGTCTATCTGTACTATATGAGGGAAGGGTTTTGCTCTCTCGCATGGATGACGCAAGCTGGGTGTATGAGTCCTGCTTTGTTAGATTTGCTCCTGCATTGGACTCAGGCATTTCAAGGATGACAATTCCATCCAGTGGCATATCCCCCACGATCGTTTCGTCATCAGACATGACCTGGTACAGTCTATCTTCTTCTCTCCCTTCCGATACCACCACTGGAGGAACAAGGTTAACTTGAAGGCTATGGAATACTGCACAAGTGAACATCAAGCACAAATATGGTGAACGCCCCAAAACACTTGAGCCATTTGCAGACGTCCAATCAAATGAAAGAGGGGTAAAACGTATTGTAATAACGACAACTACACTACCCCACACACTCAGTTCCTCAAACTGCTGTGATAAAATGAAACCACTGAAGAAATTCACTTTAACAGTTGAACATGTGCACACTACATATAGCTAGTGTTCTGCCAAGACGATGGAACGAGTTGGTCCTCAGCACACACACCTACACACATGCCCACACACGTGCACACACACATACACACACATACACAGACACACACACACACACAAACACACACACACACACACACACACACATAGCTATGGGACCTGGTCAGGCCGGGGTTGGGTAGTAGTAGACAGAAACAGTGGAATCCTCAATACTCCTCAATACTCTTCCAGTCCTCCCTCCTCAACTACCCTGCACTCTTCCACTACAGTCCAAGGGTGCATATTTACCATTCAGAAACCTCCAGCTGTCTTCAGGAGGCTTTCTGCCATTGTCCCCTCGGTTGGCAAAGAGCTGATCTATCTTTGGTCTTAAGTTGCTCAGGGTGTCATTTGGAGTTGCTTCAACAAATCCTAACTCAGTTGCTGCAATGGAAGTAGCAGCACGTGTACATGTACATGTATGTTGAATTGCTAGTGCCCATTCAAACCCTGCTATCCTCCTACACCTGTATTGAAGTAATGAGACCTTCCCCACAGCACACATCATGTGACAAGGTTCAGCTGCAGATGGGCTAAACAGCAAAGGTATGACGCTCCTGGTGAAGTTTCAACTGTGAAACACAGCTTTCACTTTTTTTTGTGAGGTTCAACACATGTACTTGCACACTCACAAGAGGTTTCAATGTACACATGCATGTTGTAAACATACAGCTCAAAATGGCACCCCACACATATAGGCACACCTTATACTCAGAAGAGTACACCTGTACTACTACACAGCATGTACATTGGATAAATGTGACCATACAAGTGCATTACCATAATAATCAGATACAATAATTAGCAACTGTCCTGTGTTTACTTGCCTTCCCATAGCTACTATCCCTGTGTGTACTTGCCTTCCCATAGCTACTGTCCCTGTGTGTACTTGCCTTCCCATAGCTACTGTCCCTGTGTGTACTTGCCTTCCCATAGCTACTGTCCCTGTGTGTACTTGCCTTCCCATAGCTACTATCCCTGTGTGTACTTGACTTCCCATAGCTACTGTCCCTGTGTGTACTTGCCTTCCCATAGCTAACTGTCCCTGTTTGTACTTGCCTTCCCATAGCTACTGTCCCTGTGTGTACTTGCCTTCCCATAGCTAACTGTCCCTGTGTGTACTTGCCTTCCCATAGCTAACTGTCCCTGTGTGTACTTGCCTTCCAATGACACTGCTCGGAGGTTGCATTCGAGTCTGGTGTATGCCTCCAAAGAAACTGCAGAGACAGACAGCTTGATGGTGTAGTTAGAAGGAATCCTAACAAGACCAAAGGCAAGACATCAATAGGGGTCTACTTTAACATACATGTACATGTACATGGAATTGCACGCACGTACTGCATGATAACGTTGCTTACGCTACATTAACATGTAACAAGAATGAAAGACCAGGTCCCCCTTAGTGTGAAATACAAGAACATATACATGTACTTCACAGAAACACTTCATTCTGTTCAGCATACAATTTTATGGTGTTTCTGCACTAGGGTATCTTAAACAGCACTGATTCAAGATCAATTCTCTTAGGATTGCATTTTCAATGGACGATTAGTTCAACTGGATCAGAGCATTTACATACAGGACTACTCACAGCTGGCCCACCCAATGTGCCAGATTTCTCAAGCCTCCAAACAGCTGGCTATTTACCTATCATGAGTGATGAACGCCTTTACGGCATGGATATGATGTTAAACGCCCAAGTTATGGATGCTACTCAAAGCTGACTGATCAGGAAAAACATCATCAGTGCAGTTTGAGAGGAAATACGAACTAGGTAAACAAAAGATTGATGTATCAGTGTACCATTCCCTATAAATATGTTATGGATCCTATGTGTAAAGCCATATTAAATATGTCACCAAGTTGCTTCAGCTCACCCTTTAAGTGGAGTTGGAATATCTTGCATGTTCTGACTGTTCTTCTTGAGCATAGACACTGTGTTCTTTGGGATCAGTTCGATAATTGATGGACACAGTTTCCATGCCTCTGTAGTGGTGGGCACATACAGCTAAAGTTATGCTCACTTAGCCAACGAAAGTAAGTGGATCCTTTCATTGGAGGGGACTGCAGTAATGCACTACGGTTAGTACCAACTACGTCCGATCAGGAGGTGCAGCAAGTAATGGACCCAAACAAGAACACAGTTTTTAGTGTGCAAGGTAATAGCAAAGAGCTACACTACTGCATTTCTGAGATAAGGAAATTACTCTGCTAGTTAGCCAGGTAAAGCAGGCCTGCATAATCAGAATGTCATAGTGTATCTACATTAAGAAAATACCTTAGCATGCTCAAAGTTGGCATTTGTGTTAACTAGCAAAAATTACAAAATGGCTGTTTTGAAAACAGCAAGAATCAGGATGCTTTCAGTATGTAAGTACATATATCAATACCATCTTCACTTTAGCAATAGATAATGAAACAGACATGTAGCCTTGTGCATATTCCTTTTGCTTCGAGCACACTGAAATAACCATCTTTCAATGGCCGACCTTACCTCCGTCAACTTGGACTGGAATACATTTCTGTGTTATCAGTTTGACGTGAGTACACTGTACTATCCTCTCTCCATGGGCCAGTCTGGGCTGCAGAAGGTGTGGCATGCATGTAAAATATTGAGTTCCTCATACGGGGACAGGGCTTTGTAACAACAGTACATGCACACATGTAGATATCTACATGTGTGCAAATGTAACACAATATACCTGAGTGTCAAGTATAATCAAGCACATATACACTGTACCACCTGTACACAGTGTGCCAATCAGGGAAATTCGACTAAAATTATTACTTATACTACAGAATTTAAGATAGTTGCTATTGCTGTACATGGCATATTATCCATCATTGATTTAAGAATGACTTTTAATTTTTGGCAGGGTTGACATGCCCACAGATGAGGAATACTTATCTAGAGGGAGGCCACCCAAAAAAAGTGAAATGGAATGGCTATCTGACACGACATGGGTGGCTAAACACCATTTGGGAATTTTTGCATTAATGCCATCTTTACAACATGACCTTAATGTACCCAATAAAAATTCAATAATTAACCTAGCTGGTTAAATATTAACGCTTCATTATAAAGATCAGCAGCTGCCATAGTTTACTCTTTGCTAATAATTCACCTTGTAGGGTAGTACAAACACATTGTTCTAATGGGGATAAAAGTTATTATATAATTTAAACAACGGAATCAAGATTGAATGACCACCATTTTCAAGTTAATACATGAATTCATAATGATACTATTGTAGTTGATTGTGGCACCCTGTATACCCCAGAGACACAGAGAAGGATGACATAACATCTCACTTGGGTTAATGCAGACATCCCGATGATCTCAATCCTCCCATCATCGTATCTTTGAGGACCCTAGGACAACAGATGCACAAAAACATATGCTCAAAATAGTGTATTACAGACACAATGCAAGTGTCAAGTTAACAAGGAGGAGGACATAGCCACAACAGATACCCTGGGGTAGCACTTACGTGGGCATCTCGGCCAGAGGGACTTCCCCAGGGGTCAGTGCCAGATCCATAGGATGGTATGTTGAGGAAGAGGATGGTCTCTGACTTCAGCTCATGAATCCTCTCTGTTAGGTCTTCACCATCAGCCTAGGGGATGACAACTGTTTTGGTTACGACACTATACAAGCAAACATGTTTGTTATGCATAAGTAGTTTCATTTTGGATTCATAATCATTATGGATAACATTTTATGAGTGGCCATTCTTACTTGGCACTACATTTTAAAGCACACATTCAATACCACTCAGACAGTGGTTGAAGGCTGTTCCAAGTGCCACTCATTTGTCTGGAAGTATACTCAGACTTGGTTTAATAGTTTGTTTTTTTATTAGCACCTTTTGAAATCAACTTGTGTCAAAGTCACAGCCATCTCCAACAGTTTTAAGTGTATTGCAGATGTTCCGATCTCAGCCAGAATTCAGATACCAATATCTTTCCAGTTGTCAATCCAGTTCAATTACTTACCTTGGATGAAATCTGCCCACGCTATGTCCTATTCCTGCCTAGTGTTCCAACCCAGCTTTTCTTGTTTGCAATTGGTTGCTTCACAAAAACTCAGCATTGACCAATTATCCCATGTATTTAAAAGCTGGGTGTGTGTGTGTGTGTGTGTGTGTGTGTGTGTGTGTTGTGTGTGTGTGTGGGCATGTGTGTGTTGTGTGTGTGTGTGTGGGCATGTGTGTGTGTGTGTGTGTGTGTGTGTGTGTGTGTTACCCAACATAGGGGGAGAGGCAGAGAGGCTTGAACTGGCCTTGAACACCTGTTATCTTACTAAGTGATTAAGTATAGGAAGCAGATTCATCTATTATGGTAAAATAATTAACCACAGTACGGTCAGGCTATCTACTTCTGTGTCCTAGTATATAAGTGCTAGCAAAGGAAAGTCATAAAGATTTGGAAAATGCAACTCAATATGCTTGACTGGTAAACACATCCTGACCATTTGCTGGTCTCAAAAGGCCAACACATTAAATTGATCACATCAGGAAAAAAATGGACCGGTTAAAACTGGCAGCACTGGTTCAGTGCAAATGAGCTGTTGATGCTCTTTTCCATCAACTCCGAAGGTGTAATGAATTACCTCATTGGAAGGGTGGCTCCCCCACCTCTTTATGGGGATGCCTATGTTATTCAATGTTGCTTACCTTTGATGCAGCGTCCACATAGCATGGCACTTGGCTTACCACGCATTGCTGCTAAGTTGCAACTTGAAGTCCCCTACTAATGGCAACAACTAAATGTCTTCTGAATAATAGTGTTTGCAAGAGAAGGCCTTCCCCCCCCCCCCCCCCCTCAAAGGCTTGTGAGGCATTAACATTATCAGGTTTAGCTCCTTATACTTGGAATCTTCTGTAAGCTAAGCATCTGGATGAACCAGATCCTGTTTCCCTGCCACTAAGGACCCTACCACCTCAGTAGTGATTGAGGACCCTACCACCTCAGCGATTGAGGACCCTACCACCTCACTCTGCCATCCCTAACTATTGATTTTGACATCCAGAGTATCATTTCCCGAAGGCACAATCCCCCTGGTCCTTCCAACCCTCTGATCCTTCCAGCCCCCTGATCCTTCCAGCCTCCTGATCCTTCCAGCCTCCTGATCCTTCCAGTCCCCTGGTCCTTCCAGCCCCCTGTGTCCTTCCATCCCCCTGGTCCTTCCAGCCCCCTGATCCTTCCAGCCCCCTGGTCCTTCCAGCCCCCTGGTCCTTCCAGCCCCCTGGTCCTTCCAGCCCCCTGGTCCTTCCAGCCCCCAGTCCTTCCAGCCCCCTGATCATTCCAGCCCCCTGGTCCTTCCAGCCCCCTGGTCCTTGGTCCTTCCAGTACGTAAAGTATTCAACATCGCCCTGTGCCCAGGTCTATCAGTTGTTTATTGTGATTCAACCTTCTTGCGGCTGGCTAGGCCTATAAGGAGTTGCTTGTTTCCCAGCAGGTGCCCCTTTGATATCTCTCCCCCAATTCTCCAGCCTATGTGCGTCCAAAGCTTGGACTACTAGCCAACAACAGGTACAGCACAGTCATGCGCACATTCAATGTATGGGCTACAACTGGCGGCAACATTCTCTATCATACTGTTTTAACAGGTATCATAATAAGGGCATGAAGTTATGACCAAATATCACTGATAAGTACACGTAAGTATTCATACTTGGACCACAACTGATTTTCTAACATAGCTTTCAAAAATATTCTCCAGTAAAATACTATATTCTTAACACCCTCTCTCCACCCCTATCTCATACTGCATTAAAATATATACATGTACCAAAGACCAACAACCTACCGTAAGTGATATGTGGTCAGTCAAATTAGCAAACTTCCTCTGCATAATGCTTTTGCCACCCAGCTGGGAAGAAGAAAACAGATCATTGTGACACAGCCATCTTTACAAACCCTGTCCCCCAAGGCAATCTTAGGACATAGTAGACACACATAGTTCAGTATACCGTTGCGTAGAACAGCTTATTCTTAAGCCTGCTATTGAACCTCTCTGGATTAGCCTCTGTGGGAATAAAAAGGTGGCGTGGTTTAGTGGTATAAATACACAAAGTATGTTGGAACTCAGTTCTACATTGTACACATCACTGTAGTCTGCTATGATGCAAGGAAGGCTGATCTTGGGTTTTGGCAATCACGCATGTTATACTCAGGTGTGTTATCTACAGTATAGGCATGTACCCCAAGGGGGTCTATTATCTACAGTGCAGGCATGTACCCCAAGGGGGCCTGTTATCTACAGTGTAGGCATGTACCCCAAGGGGGTCTGTTATCTACAGTGTAGGCATGTACCTCTTTTCAGGTTGAACTCCAAGGCCACTGATGCATCAGCTCCAATGCTGAAGTAGTTGTTGACCACATGGAGTGGAATGTCACTCAAAGCTCCTTGTTCTACTGGCTATATAGCAAACCGCCATATAAATTAACTCATATGTATGCATGCATACATAATCCATGGATCCATCCATCCAAGCACACACACACACACACACACACACACATGCACACACACACACATAATACATACAATTACACATATCAGACAATTCATTAGGCCTACAATGCATACAAAATTAAACTCAGGGTGTGACCATCCCTAACTTCCTCATCTTCCCCATACACTGTACTTACTACTGATCAATGTACCATACAAGCCAGTCGCACTATAATGTGCTGTGCACCCAAATCCCAGACATACCATTCTAAGAGCATCTTCATTAGGAAATATGTTCAGCTGCCACCTGTCAAAATTTACAATGGATCCAGTCTCTACTTGATACAAAATTCTTTCCAGAGGTTCATCACTATAACTCTATAAGTAAAGAGCAAGTACAGGTACAACAGTAATACATGCACACTACATGTAATGTATACTCTGTCAGGGTCACTCCTCTTGTTACATGTGGTTCCATTTTTATTCATTTCTTTGACGATATTAATTTTTTAAAAACAGCTCCTAGTTACTCTCAGGTATTTGGTATACAGGCATGGAGTTTAATCTAGAATTACATGAAGACATTTTTCAAGTTAATGTTTAGTCTGGCTCAAGATAAAACTGGCCCAGGATAATAAGTTTGAGCTCTAGAGCTAATTGCTGTTGAGGCATAGGGAAAATCTTACAGTCAAAATGCTAATTGCATCATTGCTTTGAGCAAAACAGAGGTAGTGTCTTGAGCACAAGCAACAAGCACTCGAAGCTCATTGGTTAAGAGGGGTATTGCATGCCAAGTGTATGCAAGTTTCTGCACGTCTGTCTCAAATTTCTTCCAAACTTGTTTTGTTTTATGGGCAGGAGAGAGATAGTTGAATACAAAAGGTCACGTCTTGGAGGTCAGCCATTGTGGTGATATTGTAGGATATCTTTGTGACCTTTTTCTTGCATGCTCTGCGTTTGATGCAGTGCATTTGGTGTATCCATCAACTCACATTATAAATTTATCATTACAACTTCCTTCCCTTTCCCTCATCTCCTTTTACGCACACAGATAAGCGATCAGGTGCACTGTAACTAACTTGTGATCCTCAAGTGCTTGTGTTGCACAGGATCAGTTCCTGTTGCATAGGCAACCCACCATGCTCCGTCTTATACAGCAGTCACATACCCTTTTTTGCAACCAGTCATGACAGGGGTCCCTGTGATGGTGTAGCTGTTGTTGTTAAAAGACATGGCAGCCAGGGCCAGTTTGCAGTTTGCAGAGTGTATATAGCAACAAAATCACAACACCCCTTGGACAATTCACTTTCTGCCAAGCTGTTTCAAGACGAATTCAAAGCTAAAACCACAGCTAGTATGCAACCGTTGCATGGCTTTGTGCCTGTTGATGCAAGTGCGAGAATACAGTTTTTCGCACCAAAGCTGTGCAAGTTATGGTGTCACATCACCTCAACTTTAATTCCCCACCTAGCAAGAGCGAACTAACCCAGCCCGAGCATGCGTCCCATTGACTGTATGCGGTAAAAGGGGGGTAAGGCAGAGCACCCTGTGAGACCACGTGCCCAAATGGCTATAGGTAGCTAAGGGAGCTAGCAAGAGCCGACCGCCATACCCTAGGCTAGCAGATAGCCATCGTAGGGTGAATGGGGTGCAAGCTGTATGCGTAGCCTCAGGTAAGGCGCTGACCGCCATGCCCTAGGTTGCGTGACCATTGTGGGGCCGATGGGGTGCGGGCCGTAGTACAATAGCCATGTGTTGAGCAGTGGCCCCCCAGGGGACCGCCTACCTATTTTTTAATGAGATAGGAACAGCAAATGGCATACATACACATATAGGTGTGCACCAAAATATAGAATACAGCAAAATTATAGAATACAGTTCAACAAGCCATGTCAATCACAGAAGTACATGTATCACATTGCGAACAAATGACAGAACACAAAATACAAGATACGGGGAGTTGGTGGGAGGGTGACTACTTTGAGAAGTTCTGCTAACTGAACTGAGTGAAGCATGTTGTTGATGAGCTTATATACAGGTATACCCCAGGGCAGGTCTATGCCAGTTTATGCAGGTTTATATGCATGTACTGTGCATGCCCAGGGCAGGCCTGTGCAGGTCAGCATGCAGGCTTGTGCAAGTGTGTTGATACAGGATTGATGTGGTTTGACACCTTAGTGAGGCTCTTGCTAAATTCCCTGTTTCTACCAAACAGTACCATATATAGATGGGTTGTCTATGCACAGGAATTGATTCTGAAACGCAAGAAGCATCACTACCGTTCCTGCATCCATGAGAGCCTAGCAGGTCATTCTACTATCCACAGAAAGCAGACATTTTAACAGGTCACATAAGTGACATAGACTTTTGTTGAGCCTATAACCTACAGTGGTTGAACGTACACACTTTTCTGACAATGAAATGGATTAGTGCAACACAAGCACTTGAGGATCACAAGTTAGTTACAGTGCACCTGATCATTTACCTGTGTGTGTAAAAAGGAGATGAGGGAAGGGAAGGAAGTTGTAAGTAATGTTGTTAATACAAATAGCTGTGTAAATGTTTTATACCTGTCTTCATTGCACTCTGTTTCACACCAACCCTCAGGCACAGGGTTATGTTAGGTAAGAGATGTTTTGATAGGCAATCAAAACATAAGCCCATGTATGAAAGGTGAAATATGTAAAGTCAGTATGTTCCCATTTTTTACACAATCTACCTGATGTCAGCCCAACTCCTAATTTTGCATTAAAACTCTCTATATAAAATACCTTTTTTGGTTAAATTTGGTATGGCAGATCAGTTGTTATCTAATTATGCAGAATACTAAAGGCCGAAATTATTTACCATAAACACTTAATAAAGTCATCATTCGTAATAACATCATGGTGTAGCTTACATGTAATGATAAATTTATTATGTGAGTTGAAGGATACACCAAATACACTGCATCAAACGCAGAATGTGCAAGAAAAAGGTCACAAAGATATCCTACAATATCCCCACAATGGCTGACCTCCAAGACGTGATCTTTTGTATTTAACTATCTCTCATGACCCCCCTGCCCATAAAACAAAACAAGTTTTGAGACAGGCGTGCAGAAACGTGCATAAGCTTGGCATGGAATACCCCAAGAGTGTGACCGGGCCACTGTACCTCTGCACCCTAACATCCTTACCCTCCTCCCCATCCAAACATCCTTACCCCTCCCTCCTCCCCATCCAAACATCCTTACCCCTCCTCCCCATCCAAACATCCTTACCCCTCCCTCCTCCCCATCCAAACATCCTTACCCCTCCTCCCCATCCAAACATCCTTACCCCTCCTCCCCATCCAAACATCCTTACTCCTCCTCCTCCCCATCCAAACATCCTTACCCCTCCTCCCCACCCTAACATTCTTACCCCTCCTCCCCATCCTAACATCCTTACCCCTCCCCATCCAAGCACTCTGGCCAAATCATTGCCTGTTCCTAAAGGTAGTACTGCCACTGGAGGTCTCCTTGCATTACCAACCCGAGATGTGCAAGTCTGGTCCAGGATCTCATCCAGTACTGAATGAACCCATCCAACTGTTCCATCTCCTCCACACACCAGTATACGAAGGTTGGGAACATGGAGGAACATCTTCAATCTGTAATGTGTACCATGACAGAGAGCAATGCATGTATGTACATAAGCACGTGCACATATGTGTACTTCATTTATACAATGCATAGTGTAACGTCACACACACACACACTCGCACACACACTCACCCACACACTTGCACACACCACACACGCATGCACACCACACACATACACACCCATGCACGCACACACACATTCACGCTACTCACCCAAACATTGGTCCTCCCTTAGTCAAATCAAACACCTGTCTTGGATTAAGCAGTGATTGAAATGTCTGCATCACTTTAAATCCTCGGTTAACCCCGCTCTTTGGGTTTACAAACACAAGGAGAGGATGTATGTCATCTTGAATGACAGGTCTCACCTGGGGGGGGGGGGGGGGGGGGGGGGGGGGGGGAGGGGGGAGGGGGGTGTCAAAGCAAGACATGTACTTTGTGCATGCTAGTGTGAGAAAGATATAGCACACGTGGAGATGCAAGATCATACATGTACGCTCTCCTGTGCTCTATATTACTTGGATTATCCAGGTGTTCCAGTACTAAATACAAGTATAGCTGGCCAACAGTGTAGAGTTCCAAAAGAGTTGAATACATGTTCTACGTGTACTTGTAATAATGTAGGCATGAGTACATTATAAATTAAAACAAATCTTGGAGTCTCAAAAATGATTATCACATCACTCACTCTTATGCCCAATACATGTACATGCATTTACATGTTGTTATCAGAGCTAATGAGAAGTGGGTTTAATTTACAAACATAATATTTAGTCTTGACTACATGATTCAGAATTTCATAAGGTTTGTGGTGCAGTCAGGCCAAACTCACAATGAAGGACTTAGATACTCTGTCATCATCCTTTATGGACTTATTGTGACGTGCTCTCCTGCTACTCTTCCTCTTGTAGATACAGCCTTCTGTCCTGGCCCTAGCAGAGGGCAGGGAGGAGGGCTTCAGAGGAGAGGACACATCAAAGCTGCTTGTGTTGTCAGAGGCTGGTGTGGTGGAAGGTTCGGGATCTTTGGCTTGTGCCTTTAGAAGTAAATAGCAACGCCCAATAACAGGGAATGAAGGTAATGATTGACACACACTTTATTCTCCTTCCTGGGATGCTAATTCTCTCCATACACACACACACATGCACGCCACGCACATACGCGCAACCACCCTGATCTTAAGGCAACCATACACTAGGCAACAATGTTGCATGCAACTTAATGAATCCAATTATATTTTCAGTAAAACATAAGTTTACTGATATTTTACTTGAAAATTCATTGTGTTGCATGCAACATGTTGCCTAGTTTATGATCGCCTTTACAGTACAAAAATGCAGTGTATATAACTTGTGTGCTTGGTGTGTGTGATGGTGTAATGTGTGAGCCCTGCATAAACAGCAAATTTGGTGTCAGTGTGAGACGCTACATGTAGAAGCTAACTACAATGTGTGTCTTCAAAAGGAAGTTGCATCATCCTTGATCTAAACCTTTTCTATACAACGGCAGATTTTTCTACTTCTCATCAATAGAATCAATTGCACTGTGAAGATATATGTACTACACCTTCATGGCGTTGTCTGAGCTACATACCTTCATGGCGTTGTCTGAGCTACATACCTTCATGGCGTTGTCTGAGCTACATACCTTCATGGCGTTGTCTGAGCTACATACCTTCATGGCGTTGTCTGAGCTACATACCTTCATGGCGTTGTCTGAGCTACATACCTTCATGGCGTTGTCTGAGTTACATACCTTCATGGCGTTGTCTGAGCTACATACCTTCATGGCGTTGTCTGAGCTACACACCTTCATGGCGTTGTCTGAGCTACATATCTTCATGGCGTTGTCTGAGCTACATACCTTCATGGCGTTGTCTGAGCTACATATCTTCATGGCGTTGTCTGAGCTACATACCTTCATGGCGTTGTCTGAGCTACATATACTAAGTGCATAGGCCTTACATATGCATATTAGTTCCTCTTCTTTTGCTCGTAGCAGAGCCCTGGGGGTTTGCCATTTTAACAGGAAGTTAACTCATTTGGCTTCAGGAAGGGACCTGTCTACACAAACACACACACACACACACACACACACACACACACTCACACACACACACACTACATAGGATTGCTATTGGTTATTGTGAAAGGGACCTAATTTTCTGCTCAAGATTAAATATTCTCGTAGACCGATATGTCTCTACAATATGACTCTTACACACTGGTAATTGGACTATCTATCTTTTTAACCTTACATCTCAATGCTAGCTGCTGCCAACCAGCAATCAATGATGATGCCTTATTAATTTGATCACTCCAAGTTAGGCGATCACCTCATTCATGGCACTGGTTATTGATATTTGTAGCTGCTTGATTGTATACACACACATTAATCCCTATGTAAATGAAACAGTCCCTGCAATCAACTTGGAGACTGCAACATAGTTGTGCGATTGATAAAAAGGCATGTGAATTACTGCAAGTTGCATCCAGAATCACCAGTGTGTTAGGATTGGTAATATTCCCATTTCAGTATTTTTGGGTGCATCCCTGCTGCAAGGTATATACTGAAATGTAGATATTTAAATAAATACATTAAAATTATGAAGCAACTATGTTAATAACTTGCCCTGTCATCAGGGAGGGAGAGGCAGCAGCTCTTTATGCATGCTCAGTAACTTCATAAACTCTACATGTAGCTTTGCATTGTACCAGTCACGTACCTGTGTACTCTCCACTACTGGAGTTTGGACAATCCAAGATGGTGGAACGATGCTACGTCGAAGGGGTCCAAGGTGACAGGGAAACTGTCGAAAATCCTCCTTGAAGCAGGTGATGTGATAGGAGTCTCCACACCACGAGCAGCTATATGCCACCAGCTCCTTATGGGTGTGGGCACGTGTCATGTAGGTGTGCATAGAAGATGGGTGTATCACATGTGCGTGTGTGTTGTGTGTGTGTATGTGTGTATGTGAGTATGTGCGTGATTCAGGTACTCAGGACAAATCAAGGATCGTATACTACTTTAACTGTTGATGAAAATTGATGTCTTGTGATGCATTTGTACATACACAGATGGTCAACTTATTGCACAATGTTACTTTCAATTTGACACCTTATCCATATACTGTAGCTATTTGTTCTAAACACCTCTTACTTATAGATGAGTAAATGTGGTTACAACCAACCAACGTGTGATGCCATAATAGACTGATGCCATTGCACATTGAGACCACATCCTAGCACTGAAAGCGGGTTTACAAATTACGTTAGCCCAACGTAACATCAAGGTAGCATTACAAGCTGATGTTGGATTAGAAGTCTAGTCTATTTCAAAATTGTGGTCAACTACATGTATCTGATTGCAAAGGGTTGGAGCATGCACATGTATATAGAAAACTCTTACCCTTCCATGGTTCCAGTTTTTGTACCCTTTCCAACACAATTTGCATTTGCCACTAGCCTTGTGGCGAGCCAAGAAATGATGCTGGACTGTGATCTGCCAGATATCAAGGGGTACAGTAGATCTATGTAAACTATGTCCACGCATATTAGGGCACAAATTGGGTTGACTTACGACATTTTTCACTGTTTCTTTTTGTTTAATCTCCCTAAACGTTTCTTTACAGTGCATATTTCCATAATCAGACAAGTGTCTGAAACATTTCACATGGATCACGAGATTGCATGCTGTGTGGAGTAGGCAAGCACACATACACTCACACATGTACACATGTAGGCAAGCATACACACACTCACACATGTACACATGTAGGTAAGCACACATACACTCACACATGTAGGCAAGCACACATACACTCACACATGTAGGCAAGCACACATACACTCACACATGTAGGCAAGCACACATACACTCACACATGTAGGCAAGCACACATACACTCACACATGTAGGCAAGCACACATACACTCACACATGTAGGCAAGCACACATACACTCACACATGTAGGCAAGCACACATACACTCACACATGTAGGCAAGCACACATACACTCACACATGTACAAATTTGGATTCTTATCTACAGTACATGTACATTTACAATGCCTTCCACTTGTTAGCTGGTAACTTGTGGATGACATTTGGTTCACATACGTGCACATGTAAGGTTGAATGAAACACACATTTACAGTTCAACCTAACATAAACACGCATCACCAAAGGCACCTATAAACCAACCTGAACATTTAATTTTCTGTCTTTTTGGTGCTTTTGTGTCCTGCACAAGGCAAAAAGGAAGCTGTGATAAAATCAGCAAAAGTTTCTCAGTTGGAGCACATAGATGGCATCAAAGGAAAAGAATAACAAGCTTAGGAAAATTGAGACTTGATCATATACACACATACAAGCACACTGCTGGATTGACAACAATCTGCGTACATACCGAACAAACAGTTTCCTCATTGAAAATGCATGCTTCCCCTGTGTCACATTCACACCAGAGGTGAGAATCTATAATTGCATTTTCCTGTAAAAAAAAGAAGGTAGTATGTAAAGTAGAAACTAATGCACAGTGTACAGTAACTGAGGAAATGGTCCAGTGGGTACATTGTTACAGCCACATCTGTGCCGTAGCTACAGTTAGCATAACTACAGAAGAGCAGTCGTTGATAAACATTTTCAATTTTGATTCAACAGCAGCATACCATTAGTAAATGTTCATTCCCTTAATACTACATGTAGCTACCCTGGACTAATGATGATTCTATTCTAAATGCTTGACAGAGCTGGCTATATGATTCAAGCAAGCAAAGTAATGCACGCAAAGTATTATCCTTGGTATTGGGAAAGGGGGGGGGAAGGAGTCCCCAGGCAGGTCCTTCCACTCTTAGCTATATCGATTTGGATGCAACCTTTTCTGATAGCAATTTTGCGTATGACAATATACAATAACAAGCATCAAGTCCAGGGGTACTTGATATTCCCATGGCCATTGCATTGGGACTAGTCAATATCTAGTGCTGCTTGGAGTACAGAACAATTGGACAGGAATATGTCTGAACATATTTTGAGGCAAAAAAAAAATCTTGGATTGCAAAGGCCCCATGAGTTACTATCAACAGTAAACTCCAATCATGTAAATAACTTGTGTGCAAAGTTACATGTAACTTGTCTTACATGTATGGAGAGAACATGAGCAAGAACAAATGCACCTCAGCTGTACTTAAAACTTAGCCACCTGGGCTATGTATGACCTAGATTACATAAGGGCCTATACCAGAGTACATACAGGGACTAGATTACATGTACAAGGGCCTGTGTACTGAGAGGTAAATTACCTCCCATGAAACTGTTGACTGACTGAGGATGGTTTTGATGTCATTCTGTTCCTGCTGCTGCTTGCGCACCACTGATTCAAGTCTGCGTAACAAAACGTTCATATGCAAATAGTTATAGGCGTCCCAGTGCAAAAGGGTACAAGTGTTACATGTATATGTACAATTAAGAGGGGACAACGAATGTCAGAAATATTGTGTTTGAGAGTTTTCATATTAACACATCATATTACATACACACTATTGCAACATGTAAAGGGGTGACCAAGGGTGACCAAGGGTGACCTGTATTACTGCATACATGTTGCAAAAGCCTTCCCCAAATGTAACAAAAAGAATGAAGATGACAGCAAACAACATTGTGGAATAGAAAATAATAATATACCATCTCTGTTTCAATGTCTCTCTGTAAATATACAAGCATAAAAGGTCATAGGGATGATTTTTTTGTAGATCGTAATGTGGTGATTAGCAATTGGTCGAATATGCATTGTATACACACTATATATAAGCTGATGTAATGATGGGAACACCACTAACAGAAGACTAGCAACGCACGTAACAGTGGCTACGGCATGTGAGGTACTTTATGCCAACACAAAACATACATAATCATAACACATTCCAAAGGGATGCATGCATGTTCACAACAATCCTTCCAAGCAGGTCTGCACAGCCTGGCCAGTACTCGTATCCCCCCCCCCCCCCCCCTTCCCAAAAAAAAGGTTTATTTTCTGTAGCACTGTAATGATGACAAACAAAACAAAAAAAGTCAAGAGGACACAGAATTGCCTCTGATGGGATAGGGCTTGGTCAAAAACTGATCAACCAAATCATATAACGTATGACAAGATCGTAAAAAATTATTCTATACTCAAGGATGGTAGACCTAGATTAGCAAGGCGGCTATCATAGTTACATGGTATAGGAATAAGAGTTATGCAAAGGTTGCCTTATATGTGGTGTAGTTTGATGATCCACATATGCAAAGTACAGTTTAGTGTCATAGTAAAGATTTAAATGCCAGCAAGAAATAAAACATGGTTGGTAAGGTCCTTAATATATACCAGATACAATAACTGGTCCCTATCTCAGACCTAATCAGATCCCTGAGGTACAGCAGATCTTTGAGGTACATGTATTCCATTTATGTACATATATTGTGTGCGATCATTCAAAAAGGCTTTAATCCACTCAAGTAAGGCTAATTTGAAGCTATGAGCCTCTACTGAAGTACAGGTGGCTTTATCCTCTCTGCATGGTAGGAGGTTCTGTTGACAACCACTGTGTACATAATTACAGCAAACATCTACATATACACACATCTCCACATCCGTACACATATACACATATACATATCTGCTTATGATTATGAATGAACTTTGACTGAATGTTAAAAATGACCTAACGAGGTGTGGTAGGGACTTATCTTTCACCGGCAGCAAAGGAACACTAGTGTATCTTGTTCCATAATATACTAAGCTTCCGCTTAAGTCCCCATAAAAAGTGAAGCACTCATGTGCATCTTGTACAAATTAATTGCTTCCGAAGCTGTTATTGAAATCACGTTGGAGTACCATTTCTTTCCTTTTAAGTAGTAAAATGATACGCAAAGCATTAATGGTTAAGGAGATACTTTTATCTAAACATGAGCCATTTTTTCCCACCAATCAACGGTACTTCACAATACCCACGTGGGTTAGTTAGTCAGTTGAAACACAACATTTGGTCAGAGTTGAATGTAAGTAGCTTAGTAGGCTCCGTGTTAAAACAGTCATCAACAATGTATCTTAACCTTTGAATGAGAAGTGTAAAAGCCCTATAATGACTCTAAATGTGTAATTGACAGGTCAACCTGTCAAAATCCTCATCACTATAGATTAAAGCACTTGCCTCTTCCGTGATTCCAACACCCCTATCGCCTCTGTTATATCCAACGTATCAGAATCGGAGTTGCATTGGTTCCTTGGGGTAGTGGTAGGAGGGGCAGCCAATGGGATGGTGGGTTCACATGGCACCAGCTTCACCGGAGCCTTGTGTGGCTGGGAGGAGGAGAAGAGGGGAAGGCCCTGGGGGTGGGCTGGAGCAGTGGTGCTGGAAGTAAACAGAAAAGGTGGGGAGGAGGTATAAAAGAAAACGGGAATTCAACCACACACACATACACACACACAAACATATATATACAGACACACCCTCCTAAGCAGAAGAATATCCCGTATGTTTCATAACATCCTAACAGCCACACACACTCACACACGTTCGATGCATGTACATGTACATGCCCACGTCTCCGCCTTAGGCATTCAATGTATGGGAGGCAAGTGCCTAATTCATTGGCACGAATCGAGTGGGAAACCGTGGACGCACTTTGCACAGCTACATCTCCGTAACGGTGAAGTAAAATTTAATAGAAGAAATCAATAGTGTAGGACCCTTCTACGTACATACTGAATTTGAAGCTATTTGAACGTTCCTACCTGAAGATGTGGTGGCCACATGGAGCCCATTGAAGTACTGGACCTCCTAATGTCGGTACCTCACTTGTGCAAGACACCAAATTATATTTTTGCAAATAGAAATGGAGTGGTATGCACAGTGGTTTACAGCTTTGGGTGACTAGGACATTTTCAAATTGCTGTGCAAGGTTATAACCAAATGATTTGTAACTTTATCAGTAGTTAATTTGTATTAAATAAATGATTTATTAATTAAAATCAAATCAAAATAATATAAATTTTTAGAATCTCTTCAACTACCAAGATTTAAGTACATACATGTAGATATATAGCATTAGTAATAGATAACACCGGTTAGAAATTATGTTAATAAACCTTTCAAATTATTCAAGCCAATGAAATAAAGACATTGTGAACCAAAAATTTGATCTTGAACATGTCAGCTGTGGCAAAAACAAATTATGCTCTTTGCCACTGAAGTAAATTATTAATCTCACGTGTTAGAGTGAATTTACGAGTTGTTATAACTTACAGTAAAGAACTACATTGCACATCAGCTAAGGATAATATATAAAGACTTACAACTCTATTTCTGCAAACTCTTCATAATTGCTTAATAATTTTCTCATGCTGTCAATCTCTTCGTTCTGTTTAGAGATCCTTTCATCCTGTTTGGTGATTACTTCAGACCTTTTGTCAATCTCATTTTCTATGTCCGTCAGTTGGCTCTGAAGCCTTTCCAATGTTTTTTCTGCAGCAGACTTCACACTCACATAGCGATCACTCCTCTGCAATTCCAACATGTAGTGGCACATATCCTGAGCAGTTGGCCGATCCTGTTCCTTGTAGCTCAGACATACAAGGGCATGCTTTAGCAATGGATGGGCAGGGTCAATCTGGCCTATGTCAGCCTTTCGACGTTCTGTCTCCAGCACTGGTACTTCAATCGGTACTGGATATCTCTGATCAACTATCTTTTTTCGTGGAGATCCTGGAGATGGAAACTTGCAAGTGAGTATTTGTATGACCAATACTCCAAAAGAAAATATGTCCAATTTGTTTGAGTATTTTGGTGTGTATTGGAGGGCCTCTGGTGACATATAAAAAGGACATCCAGGAGCACTTGTGAGAGCGGAGAGGTGCTTATCATCCATCAATTTGAACATGCCAAAGTCAGTGACCTTTGCCCTCTTGTCTCCAGTTAGGAGAACATTGTTGCTAGAGAGGTCACGGTGAATGATGTCATTAGAATGGAGATAGGCTAAGGCCAGACATATGTCATGGCAGAGGTTGACCTGGGTGTGGAAGGGAAGGGGAGGAGTGGACTTCTCCAAGAAAGTGGTGAGGCTCTGCTCCATCAGCTCCATGAGAAGGATCTGATAGCTTGGCCCATCACTGTGGATGCCAAGGTATTGTATGATGTTTGGATGTTTCAGGGCACTCATCACCATACACTCCTGGTGGAACTTCTGGTTGTACCGTTCACTGACCAGTACAGGGTGAAGGAGCTTGGCAGCACACAGCAATTCATCACACAGGGCCTTGCACACCATTCCATAGGACCCCCTGCCTAGCTCTTGGTCCCTCAATATTTGAACTTTCTTGAAATGGTAGCCACCCAGAAGTTGAGCCATTCCTATTCAAAAAATTTATACTGAATATAACAAGGTTTGAAAATAATAAATTTGTTCATACAATTTTGAAGGGAGTGAAATACTCAAGTTCATACATGTCCTGGTATGTGTTATAAGTGATAGATGACTGGCTTGATATGCTGTACGTTTAATACGACAATCAGTTAGGGTAGCGTCAGGTATAGTCGCCTACGTAACAACGAAATACAGGGGGTACGGTGGCAACCATACGTGGCGAAAGACCAACCGCACTGGCGACTATACCAGAAATCCGCTTAATTGGATAAAACAGTTGTTTTCCCTCGTACGGAGCACGTTTTTGAATAAACGAAGCGGTATTAGTATAGAGTGAGGGCTGGCGATCTCTTGGAATCAGGTATGTTTATATAATTATCATTCCTGTTTGCTGTGTATAAGACAACCCAGAAAGATGGCTTTTACTTTTTTATAACTTCTTTGAAGGTTTTTTATTTTGCTGGAAGTGCGACTCCCCACTGTAAAGTTCCACCTTTAGCAGCTGTAAAGTGGACACCGTGATAGTTGAGTATAAAAATTTTTTCCTACTCGTCAATGTTTGAAATCATTTTTATCAATAATGACTTGAGCCATAAAAACTCTAATAACGCAGTTTCGTTGGCAAACTAGTTTTCCAAAAGAGCTTGAAATTGTAGCTTATCACGTGACACCTTACTTTCTATTTTGGGGAATTTGTGTTCCTCGTCCTGAAAAAACATTTTTAGCAGATTTCTCCCCTATTCGGAAACAGATCAGGCTAAACATTGCCATATAACTACCCCATATATAACTGCACTACTTGGTCGGGCCGAAAGTTGAATGCGCTAAACGGTTCGAGGACCGCGGCTGCAAATGTGTTGTTTTATAGGGAAACGCATCTAGCTGATTGTCGCGTATTGCTTTGAGTTTTGGCTACCGTACCTAAACAATGCATAGAAGACAGGTATCTGTATCTGAAACGCTAGTTTACCTAGAAGTTTCGTTTACTCTGCCGCTAAAATATTTGCCTCGAACGTTGGCTCTCAAAAGTTAGCCATTTTCGGATGAATAACATTATAATTATTGACAGTATTGTGGTTATCGTGGTTATGATTGAGATCGAGCAAGTTGAAAACGGTTCTTTTCAGAACCAAACGGAGAGTCCATTAGCACGCAGGCTGCCACGAAGAGCTGGCAGACAGGGACCACCACTTTGGGAAGGTTTGAAGCCAAGGAGCACTCCAAGAGGAAACTCTAAAGCGGCAGGTTTGCAGCGGCAATCGTTGTTTCGTGCCAGAAAGCTCGAGCTGGCGAGCATAGCTCGAAGGACTGCTATCGGAAAGTGCAACCAAAGAACTTGCGTTAGCCGAGTACATGCAGACGTTCATGCTAGGACACTCGCATTGAGAATGTACTAGCTACATCGAGAGCTGAGCGAGGGGGTTTCTCCAAGAAATGCAAAGAGAAAGGTCAACAAGATGCTTCTGATTTTAATGCAATCACCGTGAAAAGATGGGTTACTGCCTGATGAGTAGTTGGAGTTACAATATGAATACATGCATACATGTACATTTTTCAAACCTTCCCAAAGTGGTGGTCCCTGTCTGCCAGCTCTTCGTGGCAGCCTGCGTGCTAATGGACTCTCCGTTTGGTTCTGAAAAGAACCGTTTTCAACTTGCTCGATCTCAATCATAACCACGATAACCACAATACTGTCAATAATTATAATGTTATTCATCCGAAAATGGCTAACTTTTGAGAGCCAACGTTCGAGGCAAATATTTTAGCGGCAGAGTAAACGAAACTTCTAGGTAAACTAGCGTTTCAGATACAGATACCTGTCTTCTATGCATTGTTTAGGTACGGTAGCCAAAACTCAAAGCAATACGCGACAATCAGCTAGATGCGTTTCCCTATAAAACAACACATTTGCAGCCGCGGTCCTCGAACCGTTTAGCGCATTCAACTTTCGGCCCGACCAAGTAGTGCAGTTATATATGGGGTAGTTATATGGCAATGTTTAGCCTGATCTGTTTCCGAATAGGGGAGAAATCTGCTAAAAATGTTTTTTCAGGACGAGGAACACAAATTCCCCAAAATAGAAAGTAAGGTGTCACGTGATAAGCTACAATTTCAAGCTCTTTTGGAAAACTAGTTTTCCAACGAAACTGCGTTATTAGAATTTTTATAGCTCAAGTCATTATTGATAAAAATGATTTCAAACATTGACGAGTAGGAAAAAATTTTTATACTCAACTATCACGGTTTCCACTTTACATGTTCATATTTTAGGGCCTGGGCACGAGATTAGTAGTGCAGCACAGATTAGAGACGTGTATCCTTTGTAAAATATTATGTTGGGTATGGTTGAAATCAATAACTGAAGTTGTTGATTTCAAATACATAACCATACCCAGCATAATATTTTACAAAGGATACACGTCTCTAATCTGTGCGCTCCGTACATATACGACAAATCACGCACAGGCACTAGAGGTGGAACTTTGCAGTGGGGAGTCGCACTTCCAGCAAAATAAAAAAACCTTCTAAGAAGTTATAAATAAGTAAAAGCCATCCTTCTGGGTTGTCTTGTAGTATAATGTAACTACATTCCCTATTAAAAATAACACATAGGGTACCGGCCGAACACCACCTACGCTATCGCGCATGCCGATCACTACCTATTAGGAATTACAGGATAGTTTGAAAAGTATTTCGGCCATGCAATAGAGAGGATGCAGTGTCATCCCGGGAAGATCGACGGCCATGTTTTTTGGTGTCCCCAGTTCTGTTACAGGTTGACATAAAAAAACATGGCCGCCAATCTTCCCGGGATGACACTGCATCCTCTCTTATAACAGAGACAAATACATTTTAAAGTACTATACCACTGGTCCGTTCAAATCACGTGCGACCCGACTTTGGCACCAGGGGCGGCGGAAGGTAATCATTTTTTTTTGGGGGGGGGGCTAAAATGTCATATTCATGCATATGAATTTCATATCACTGCATGAGAAAGTATACATGTACATGTATTGTGATGTAGCGGTCAATGTACTAATAGAGATGTTAAATTATTAAATTTAAATTCACTTTTTTTGGTACCGCGTTGATTTTTTTCCTCAATGGAATTGGTTTCTATGGGATATGAGCATCCAAATCAACTTATAATTAATCAGGGGGAAACCTCTTTCCCAATATCGCAGATAAAAAAGGGACATGGACGGCGATATTGTTGCTTAATTTGACCGCTACATCGCAACATACTTCCTCGATGCTTGCTGTCGCGGAATTTAGTCTGCAGCGCATGGTTTCTTTTCGAGCTGGGTTCTGACCATGTTTCGCACACATGGAAAATCCAAGCGCCTGTACATTAAACTGTTCTCTTTTTAAGTTTAATAATACGAATGTATGGTACATGTAATAAATGCAGAACTACAACCGGTTCTCGCCGATCGCCAGTGCCACGCACTTAATTATGGTTTTACAAGCCCCGCATATGATTGAATGGGGGAAGACTAGCTTATGTATGGGGTATGCCAAAGTTAAGGACGAACAGTTCCGAGTCATCGAAGACGTGGTCCGTAGTCGGGACACGTTCGTAAGCTTACCAACAGGTTACGGCGTTCTGATCTGCTATGGGTATTTATTTGACGAGCTATCGGTTCTAGAGGTACGAAGCAAGCCACTCACAATCGCGCCAAAAAGGCAAAGAGCGAGAAACGATGTCACAGCCGATCCTCATCTTAGGAGAGAAGCAAGCTCGTCGTCTGAGTCCAGCGACTCCGACGCATTCAAGAAGAAGTTCAAGCGGCGCGAGAGGACCCACCACTCCAGGTCGCAGGAGAGCAGCTTCCTCAACGCCCCCTTCTGCCTTCACTACCATGTCCCTACCCCTCGAGGCACGAAGTCAAGAGGGGTAAGCATGCCCATGCACTTTGATAAACTTACCTCTCCCATAGACAATCCTTCCTCACTCCCCGTTTGACTGAGATACCCAGTAAAAAGGTTGATGGAGTGCTTGATTCCTTGGCAGAGTGGTCAGGTTAAATTTGTGACAGAAGGCGTAGTACTTCCTGATCCCTGCCCTGTAGGTGGTGGACGTTGAAGGGGCCACAGCTCTGTGGAGGAGGTGTCTCAGGCGAGCTCTGCCAGCTCTTGTGAGGCACTAGTGTGGGCAGTTGCCTCCGAACCAGGCCCCATCCAAGTAGGCCTCATAACCACAGGTGCCAGAGGCATCCGTGTACAACTGGATTGGACTCTGCATTCTTCCACTGAATCTGGGGAGATGAATATGCCATTCCAAGATGGTAGGAAGCTGTTCCACCATCATATGTCAGCTCTGGCTTCAGAATTAAGATGGATATGGTGGTGGAGCCTCCTCAAAATCAGCATTCAGAATGGTTCCAATCCAGGCCTCTGAATGGGAACTCCATTCAGAGGCCTGGATTGGAACCATTCTGAACTCCATTCAGAGGCCTGGATTGGAACCATTCTGAATGCAGATTTTAGGTCTACCTTGGTCATCATGGCTCCTTTTTCAAATCTGCTAAGGAGCCCCACCACATTGTCAATTGTGGAGTAATGGACAGTGAAATTAGGTTGCGTGCTGTGAAAGGAAAGTGAGGTCTGTTGTAGGGTGTGTGCAGTGAAAGGAAAGAGAGGTCCATGGACACATCGTCAGGAGACACAGGCCTTGTCAGGATGATCTTTCAGTTGCTGGAGCTCAAGTAGTCCCAGGCAAGGGGGCAGGCCTTGGCGGGGTGCTCTCCACCGCAGCCTGCATGACCCAGCACTTGTGATGCAGCATAGCTTACATTTACCTTGACCGGAGTAACTTCGCTTATGAGTCAAAAAGCTGGCGTTTAGGTCGGGTGATACCAATGCTAAGTGCACTGATAATCGCTTCCTTAATAGGGGAAGATATTGTACGAAGAAGGGAGAGGTCCAGAAATGTTGTAGCTTGCTAATTAAAGCATTAACACACTAATTGCATTCTTGCGGAAGATAATATTATTCATACATGACGTTGAATGTAAGTATTATGTAATCGCTGGACAGAAATTTGTACAGGACACCAGACCCACTACTCGCGTAGGCGGTGATGTATTCCATCCGCAGCTGCGATGTGGGTCTGGGTACGAGACTAGTTTGATCGTGTTGAAAATGTATCAATCACGGTTGCTATCAATATATTTAGGACGGTTGCTAGGTTGACATCGATGATGGTGTGGTTTATGAATTAATTCAAATCAGCGCCGACACGCTTATACATGTTATACGTCATTTGTAAAACCACATTACGTAGGCAAACCGCTGTATTCATGAATTACGATGTCCGATATTTGGGGGGCTTCAGCCCCACCATATTCATATTTGGGGAGCCCACCCTTCCCCCCTCCCCCCTTCCGCCGCCCCTGAAAATTTGCTCAACGGCGCTCTCGCATTCACGGAACACTCATGCTAGTCGGGTGCCAATTGGAGTGTTATGTAACGTGAAATTGTTTTCATTATAGCTAGGTGAATATTGGGTGTTAGGTAGATAATTATTTCACATCAGTTGTTAAGTGGGTAACAATGAACCCACTTGAACGCTGCAATCCGATTGGACTGCAATCCCCGTTGCAAGCAGAACAAATTTTAGTACACCAAACGCGGTAGTCGGACCACGCCCTACTACGCTCATGCAAGGATGTATATCGGGTCACACTTTTTGGCTCGATCAAACTAAATTTATTCCCATGCTTAATCATACTTTTTATAGATTAGCAGCACTTACCGTTGCTACAAAACTTATCTAGGACTATCACCGCATATTAGAGAACTGCCATCTTTATATGGTTTATTGTATAATTATAAAAAATTAACTGCATTAATAAATAGATAATTGTAGAATAAACCATTTTGTGTTGACAGTTCTCTAATAAGCGGTTATAGTCTTTGAAAAGTTTGGAGCAACGGTGAGTGGTGCTAACCTATAAAGAGTATGATTGAGCATGGAGCTTAGGATGTATATCGGGTCACGCTTTTTAGCTAACTACATTCATTCCATGCTTAATCATACTTTTTACTTACTAGTATAGACCGATCAGTGAATGCGAGACGCCGTTGAGCAAGTCGGGTCACAAAAAAATCCATTAAACTGATCATTTGAATGGACCAGCGGGATTCCCGCTACTTAAAATTTGTCTCTAAAACTTATTGCACCACTTAAAATGGCCGATATCGGTACTGTGTCGGTGCAATAATGCAACGGGGTTTAACTGGCTAATTGGTGAAATCCCATGTAGAGTAGGAGACACCATAGATATTCTACACAGGGATTGGAAACGGATGTCGTTAGCACCAATTAGCAGGTTCCATCATCGTTGGACCGGAAGAGCTATTTATTAAAAAGAGTTAGTAAGAAATGGCAGAAATGGCAGCCTGCGTGGAAAGGTAAGGTGTATTATAGACTTCGTACGAAGCCTGCATAATCTATGGTGACGCCTATTCCTTATGCTCGTGCTACGTAGGTTCAAAGGAATTACTGCGTGATGCAATCGCGAAAGTTTTGAACTCAAAGTTGCACCCGCCCCCAGCAATGGCGCCTACGAACATGTGTCTTTGTCAACGCAAAGAGAACGCGCTTTGAGTTCTTTCACTGCGTCTTTCATAGTCGTTTGTGTAAAATTTAGTTCCCTATACGGAAAAGAAGCACAAATTGACCAACAACAGCATTTAGGACTGCTAAATGCCCACAACCATCCCCCTATCAAAACGTGCTTTTTCGCGTCTTGTACGCTGACGCAACGAACACAATGGTTTTAACCTATCGTCGTTTGTGTAGTTCATTTAGTTGCTTCTGAATCAAATTTAAACCGATTGGTTATACTGCAGATTAGATACCCCCCTCACACTTTACAGCTTACGGGACAAATTTTAATTCACACATGCTTTGAACTAATCAACGCCTCTATACATCAGATTAGATACCCCCACGCACTTTACTGCTCATGGGCAAAGTTTAATTTCATAACGTGCCTTGAACTAATCAACGCAGCATTCCTACAGGTTGCTATAGTTACAAATGCTACTTAATCTCTAACACAAACAGTAATAAACTCTTACAGTAATGAGCGTTTCATTTTTCGCCGGTACTGATCCACGACCCTCTTGCAAATTATCGTTCTAGCTGGGCCTAGTTTAGGTTCAGTGTAAGGGGGATAAGTACATTGGTTTCACCTCACCCCCCTATCCTGGCATGACACACACAACTAATGCCCATTATTTCCTAAGGGGGCGTCTTCAAACTATTTTGGAAGAGTTAACGTCATTTTGATGTTTCGTTATAATCCCCCCCCCCCCCCCCCCCCCTCATAACGTCATTGATGTGGGAGGCCGGCCGCCATTTTTTTTGGTCAGTACATCGGATAACGTCACGAGCCTAAACACCCCCCCCCCCCCCCCCACAACGTCAAAATGACGTTAACTTTTCCAAAATAGTTTGGAGACGCCCTCTAACCCTAACTCTAAGTGAAGCCAATGTACTAGTACTTATCCCCCTTACACTGAACCTAAACTAGGCCCAGCTAGAACGAGAATTTCCAAGAGGGTCGTGGATCAGTACCGGCGAAAAATGGAACGCTCATTACTATAAGAGTTTATTACTGAGAGATAAAGTAGCATTTGTAACTATAGAAACCTGTAGGAATGCAGCGTTGATTAGTTCAAAGCATGTGTGAATTAAAATTTGTCCTGTGAGCTGTAAAGTGTGAGGGGGGGTATCTAATCTGCAGTATAACCAACCGATTTTTATCCTTAACGCTATGATTTAAAAATGCCCAGAACTAAGCCAGTCGTAGGTTACGCTATAATTCTCCCAAAATTGATGTCAGACACCTCCAAACCACTGTATCTCACAATGTACCTCTTATTCGAGCAGAAAGCAGTCACTGTTACCCAGCGTTCAAGGATAATAAAGTCGGAACAAGGAAATATGCCCGTCGTCACCTATTTAAAGGTGTCATCCATTCCAACGATGACGGCCCGAGGATTGGACTATAGCAATGTATTGCCCACGTGATCCGTTTCCAATCCCTGTGTAGAATATCTAAGGAGACACTCGTACTCAAAGGGTCTCGGATAGGTTTAGGAAGTCAAGGAAAGAATTCCTAACGGCTAAATAACTGATTGTTGTATTAAACGTACAGCATATCAAGCCAGTCATCTATCACTTATAACACATACCAGGACATGTATGAACTTGAGTCTTTCACTCCCTTCAAAATTGTATGAACAAATTTATTATTTTCAACCTTGTTATATTCAGTATAAATTTTTTGAATAGGAATGGCTCAACTTCTGGGTGGCTACCATTTCAAGAAAGTTCAAATATTGAGGGACCAAGAGCTAGGCAGGGGGTCCTATGGAATGGTGTGCAAGGCCCTGTGTGATGAACTGCTGTGTGCTGCCAAGCTCCTTCACCCTGTACTGGTCAGTGAACGGTACAACCAGAAGTTCCACCAGGAGTGTATGGTGATGAGTGCCCTGAAGCATCCAAACATCATACAATACCTTGGCCTCCACAGTGATGGGCCAGGCTGTCAGATCCTTCTCATGGAGCTGATGGAGCAGAGCCTCACCACTTTCTTGGAGAAGTCCACTCCTCCCCTTCCCTTCCACACCCAGGTCAACCTCTGCCATGATATATGTCTGGCCTTAGCCTATCTCCATTCTAATGACATCATTCACCGTGACCTCTCTAGCAACAATGTTCTCTTAACTGGAGACAAGAGGGCAAAGGTCACTGACTTTGGCATGTTCAAATTGATGGATGATAAGCACCTCTCCACTCTCACAAGTGCTCCTGGATGTCCTTTTTATATGTCACCAGAGGCCCTCCAACACACACCAAAATACTCAAACAAATTGGACATATTTTCTTTTGGAGTATTGGTCATACAAATACTCACTTGCAAGTTTCCATCTCCAGGATCTCCACGAAAAAAGATAGTTGATCAGAGATATCCAGTACCGATTGAAGTACCAGTGCTGGAGACGGAACGTCGAAAGGCTGACATAGGCCTGATTGACCCTGCCCATCCATTGCTAAAGCATGCCCTTGTATGTCTGAGTTACAAGGAACAGGATCGGCCAACTGCTCAGGATATGTGCCACTACATGTTGGAATTGCAGAGGAGTGATCGCTATGTGAGTGTGAAGTCTGCTGCAGAAAAAACATTGGAAAGGCTTCAGAGCCAATTGAAAGTCAAGGAAGATGAGCTTAACAAAAAGTCTGAAGTAATCACCAAGCAGAACGAAATGATCTCTAAACAGAACGAAGAGATTGACAGCATGAGAAAATTATTAAGCAGTTATAAAGAGTTTGCAGAAATAGAGTTGTAAGTCTTTATATGGGACGGTGTCCAGCAAAATCACCCTTCTGGAGTTTTAATTTTATCACTATAAAAATTGTACGTTACAAAAAGCAACATATCTTCACAACGGTTTTATATTTTCTTTTCAAATTTCGTACACTTGTTCACACATCAGTACTCTCTGTGCAAACCTATTTTGGTGCTCTAGATATTTTCCGTGCCATGGTTACAAAGGTCTCTAACCCAATGGGTTAAGATTCCACATTTCTCCAGATACGCGTGACGATAACACGTCAAATTTGGAGTGTACATAGAAGGGTCCTGTAGCTATTGATTTCTGCAGATCGTTAAGTTTTTTCTTATCCGTTACGGAGATATGGATTTTCAAAGTAATTCGACATTTCGCGCCACTCACCCCATTGCAATATGCCATTATGTAATGGCCACGCCCTTTAATTTGAAGTTAGGTAATGAACTCCGCTTTGAACGTTCTACGTGGTATATAAGCGATCGTACCTCGTACGCTATGTTTCAACATAAAACAGTATCGTACGTTCACATGTATCGCTTATGATGGATGCTGTGAATATTCATGGTAGTTTATATTGTGCACCCTTTTCTATATCTGCTCAGTTTATGGCATGTACATGTAAGCATGCATGTGCCATGCATTGTAATCATGGGGCCACCTTCTTCACCCTCTACACCCTCTACACTAGTCTGGGGACCAGATGACTTGCTTGCGACAGTCAGTTATCTGGTACACAAACTGCAGTACCTTTAGTATGGCATATCTCTCTAGACCATTCATATTCACTGCCTTTCTTTCTATCTGACCTCCTCCTTCTCCTCCTCTCCCTCCACCTCTTCCTATCTTCCTTCATCCACCCATCCTCCTCCACCCCTCCTCTTCCCTCCTCCTCTCCTCCTCCTCCTCCCTCCTCCTCCTCCTCCTCCCCTCTTCCTCCTTTTACTCCCTCTCATTTTCCCTCCTTCCTTCCTTCCTATTACACCTACCCCTCCCCTACTCCTTTCTTTTGATTGCATCCACACCTCCCCCTCCTCCTCCTCATCCTCCCACTTCTACCTTCCTACCTGTTGCATCCTCCCCTCCTCCTTTCTTTTTCCCATTGCATCCACCCCACCTTCTCCTCCCCTCCTCTACCTCCTTCTCCTCCTCCCCCTCCTCTTCCTATCTTCCTTCATCCACCCATCCTCCTCCTCCTCCCCTCCTCCTTCTCCTCCCTCCTCCTCACCTCCCCTTCTCCTCCTCTTACTCCCTCTCATTTTCCCTCCTACCTTCCTTCCTATTTCACCTACCCCTCCCCCTCATTTCTTTTGATAGCATCCAAACCTCCCCTCCTCCTCCTCATCCTCCTACTTCTATGATCCTACCCGTTGCATCCTTCCCTCCTCCCCTCCTTCCATTCTTCCCGTTGCATCCACTCCCCACCTTCTCCTCCCTCTCCTCTACCTCCTTCTCCTCTTCCTATCTTCCTTCATCTACCCATCCTCCTCCCTCCTCCTCTCCTCCTCTCCTCCACTCCTCCCTCCCCTCCCCCTCCTTCTCCTCCTATCTTCATCCACCCATCCTCCTCCCTCCCTCCTCCTCTCCGTCTCCCCTCCTCCTCCTTCCTCCTTCCTCCACCTCTTCCTATCTTCTTTCATCCACCCATCCTCCTTCTCCCCTCCTCTTCCCCTCCTCCTCTTCTCCTCCTCCCTCCTCCTCCTCCCCTCCTCCTCCTCCTTCTTTTACTCCCTCTCATTTTCCGTCCTACTTCCTTCCGATTACACTTAACACCCCCTCCTCCTCCTTTCTTTTGATTGCATCCACACCTCCCCCTCCTCCTCCTCATCCTTCTACTTCTACCTTTCTACCTGTTGCATCCTCCCCTCCTCCTTTCATTTTTCCCATTGCATCCACCCCCACCTTCTCCTCCCACTCCTCTACCTCCTTCTCCTCCTCTCCCTCCTCCTCTTCCTATCTTCCTTCATCCACCATCCTCCGCTACCCTCCTCCTCTCCTCCACCTCTTCACCTCCTCTCCTCCTCCCTCCTCCTCCATCTTCCTCCCCTCCTCCTCCCTCCTCCCCTCCTCCTCCCTCCTCCTCCCTCCTCCTCTCCTCCACCTCTTCACCTCCTCTCCTCCTCCCTCCATCTCCATCTTCCTCCCCTCCTCCTCCCTCCTCCTCCCCTCCTCCTCCCTCCTCCTCCCTCCTCTCCCTCCTCCGCCCTTCTCCTCCCTCCCCCTCCCCCTCCCTCCTCCTCCCTCCTCCTCCCTCCTCCTCTCCTCCGCCTCTTCACCTCCTCTCCTCCTCCCTCCTCCTCCATCTTCCTCCCCTCCCCCTCCCTCCTCCTCCCCTCCTCCTCCCTCCTCCTCCACCTCTTCTCCTCCTCTCCTCTTCCTCTCCTCCTCCCCTCCTCCTCCCCTCCCCTACTTCTACCTTCCTACCGGTTGCATCCTCCCCTCCTCCTTCCATTCTTTCTGTTGCATCCACCCCCTACCTTCCCCTTCCCTCCTCGACCTCCTCCTCTTCTCCTCCTCTTCCTATCTTCCTTCATCCACCCATCCTCCTCCTCCCCCTCCTCCTCCTCCTCCCTCCTCCTCCTCTTACTCCCTCTCATTTTTCCTCCTACCTTCCCTCCTATTACACCTACCCCTCCCCCTCCTCCTTTCTTTTGATTGCATTCACACCTCCCCCTCCTCCTCCTCCTACTTCTACCTTCCTACCCGTTGCACCCTCCCCTCCTCCCCCTCCATCCACCCATCCTCCTCCTCCCCTTCCCCTCCTCTCCTCCTCCTCCCTCCTCCTCCCCTCTCCCTCCTCCTCCTCTTACTCCCTCTCATTTTCCCTCCTACCTTCCTTCCTATTACACCTACCCCCCCCTCCTCCTTTTGTTTCATTGCTTCCACACCTCCCCTCCTCCTCCTCATCCTCCTACTTCTACCTTCCTACCCTTTGCATCCTCACCTCCTCCCCCTCTTCTTCCTTCCATTCTTCTAGTTGCATCCACCCCCACCTTCTCCTCCCCCTCCTCTACCTCCTTCTCCTCCTCCTTCTACCTTTCTTCCCATTGCATCCACCCTCCCCCCCCCCCCTCCGCCTCCTCCTCCTCCTCTTTGTACCTTCCTTTCCATTGCATAAATAAATGATAAGAGACATGTGTCGGAAGATACAATTCCTTATTTATTCAGCTTTAAAACTATTGGTATTGTAAGTCAATGCGTTGTAAATTTGCAAGCACCCGGAATCATTTTGGCACTTCAGCATATATAATGCTCTAGCAATATAACCTCTCGTGGGTTATTTTACAACTAAAAAGGTGACGATGCAACAACCTAGTAGGCACTGCCAACAATTAGTCAGGGACATCAGATGTCCCCCCCCCCTCCTCTTCCCCCCCCCCCTCCTTACTTATAGTGTACTTAGTTTTTGGAAAGACCTTAGTGCTATGACATGCACGCATGTAGTTCAAAACTACTTCCATGTAGAGCAAGTACAAGGTACCATTCTACCATGCTTGCTTGTCTATGTAAACCACTGGCCACCCACAATCTGTACTGATAAAGGTATAATAATATTCATAAAAGGCTTATACCAACATACATTCCCTTGTGTAGAGCTCTAGAGCTCAGTTCTTGCACAGGCTCTGTATATACTGTAATCTCTTATAATAGCATTTTTTAGTTGCATGTAGTTTGCACATCCCAAAAAATACATTCCGCTGACTCCTAGGTGAAAACATATATCCATATATCGAGGTGAACACTTCCTTTGAAACAAAGTGGTTAATATTAAATACCCTCCCTACCCAAGAAGGTGGAAGGGGATAAGGAGGTAGAGCAGGGGGAGGAGGAGGTAGAGAAGGGGGAGGAGGAGGTAGAGGTGGGGGGGGAGGTGGGGAGGTAGAGGATGGGGAGGAGGAACATGAGGAGGTAAAGGAGGGAGAGGGGTAGGTGCAACTGGAAGAATGGAAGGAGGAAGAGGAGG
>OY811985.1:5417028-5620310 GCA_963681505.1 Eunapius fragilis | reverse complement strand
GAGGAGGGGAGGAGAAGGATGGGTGGATGAAGGAAGATAGGAGGAGGAGGTGGGAGAGGTCGAGAAGGAGATAGTGGAGGGGGGAGGAGAAGGTGGGGGTGGATGCAACGGGTAGAATGGAAGGAAGAGGAGGGGGAGGATGCAACGGGTGGGAAGGTAGAAGTAGGAGCATGAGGAGGAGGAGGAGGGGGAGGTGTGGATGCAATCAAAAGAAAGGAGGAGGGGGAGGGGTAGGTGTAATAGGAAGGAAGGAGGAAAAATGAGAGGGAGTAAGAGGAGGAGGAGGGGAGGGGAGGAGGAGGAGGGGAGGAGGAGGAGGAGGGGAGGAGGAGGAGGGGAGGAGGAGGAGGGGAGGAGGAGGAGGGGAGGAGGAGGAGGGGAGGAGGAGGAGGGGAGGAGGAGGAATAGGGGAGGAGGAGGAGGAGGGGAGGAGGAGGGGAGGAGGAGGAGGAGGGGAGGAGGAGGAGGGGAGGAGGAGGAGGAGGGGAGGAGGAGGAGGGGAGGAAGAGGAGGAGGGGAGGAGGAGGAGGGGAGGAGGAGGAGGAGGAGGGGAGGAGGAGGAGGAGGAGGGGAGGAGGAAGAGGAGGGGAGGGGAGGAGGAGGAGGGGAGGAGGAGGAGGAGGGGAGGAGGAGGAGGAGGGGAGGAGGAGGAGAAGGGGAGGAGGAGGAGGAGGGGAGGGGGAGGAGGAGGGGAGGAGGAGGAGGGGAGGAGGAGGAGGAGGGGAAGAGGAGGAGGGGAGGAGGAGGAGGAGGAGGGGAGGAGGAGGAGGAGGGGAGGAGGAGGAGGAGGGGAGGAGGAGGAGGAGGAGGAGGGGAGGAGGAGGAACAGAGGAGGAGGAGGAGGAGGGGAGGAGGAGGAGGGGAGGAGGAGGAGGGTAGAGGAGGATGGGTGGATGAAGGAAGATAGGAAGAGGAGGAGGGAGAAGGGGAGAAGGAGAGGGTGGGGGTGGATGCAACGGAAAGAATGGAAGGAGGAGGGGAGGATGCGACGGGTAGGAAGGTAGAAGGAGGGAGTGGAGGAGGAGAGGAGGAGGAGAGGAGGAGGAGGGGAGGAGGAGGGAGGAGGAGGGGAGGAGGTGGGAGAAGGGGAGGAGGAGGGAGGAAGAGGGGAGGAGGGAGGAGAGAGGAGGAGGGGAGGAGGTGGGAGGAGGGGAGGAGGAGGGAGGAAGAGGGGAGGAGGGAGGAGAGAGGAGGAGGGGAGGAGGAGGATGGGTGGATGAAGGAAAATAGGAAGAGGAGGAGAAGGAGGTAGAGGAGAGGAAAGTGGATGCAACGGGAAGAATGGAAGGAGGAGGAGGGGGAGGAGGGGAGGGGGATGGGTGGATGAAGATAGGAGGAGGAGGGGAGAGGAGGGAGGAGGAGGGGAGGAGAGGAGGAGAAGGTGGGGGTGGATGCAACGGGAAGAATGGAAGGAGGAGGAGGGGGAGGAGGAGGATGCAATGGGTAGGAAGATAGAAGTAGGAGGATGAGGAGGAGGAGGGGAGGTGTGGATGCTATCAAAAGAAAGGAGTGGGAGGGGTAGGTGTAATAGGAAGGAAGGTAGGAGGGAAAATGAGAGGGAGTAAGAGGAGGAGATAGGGAGGGGGAGGAGGGGAGGAGGAGGATGGGTGGATGAAGGAAGATAGGAAGAGGAGGAGGAGGTAGAGGTGGGGGAGGAGAAGGTGGGGGTGGATGCAACGGGAAAAATGAAAGGAGGAGGGGAGGATGCAACAGGTAGAAAGGTAGAAGTAGAAGGATGAGGAGGAGGGTGAGGTGTGGATGCAATCAAAAGAAAGGAGGAGGAGGGGGTGTTAGGTGTAATAGGAAGGAAGGTAGGACGGAAAATGAGAGGGAGTAAAAGAAGGAGGAGGAGGAGGGGAGGAGAAGGAGGAGGGAGGAGAGGAGGAGGAGGGAAGAGGAGGGGAGAAGGAGGATGGGTGGATGAAGGAAGATAGGAAGAGGTGGAGGAAGAGGAGGAGAAGGAGGTAGAGGAGGAGGTCAGAGAGAAAGAAAGGCAGTGAATATGAATGGTTTAGAGAGATATGCCATACTAAGTAAAGGTACTGCAGTTTGTGTACCAGATAACTGACTGTCGCAAGCAAGTCATCTGGTCCCCAGACTAGTGTAGAGGGTGTAGAGGGTGAAGAAGGTGGCCCCATGATTAGAAGGCATGGTACATGCATGCTTACATGTACATGCCACAAACTGAGCAGATATAGAAAAAGGGTGCACAATATAAACTACTGAGCAGATATAGAAAAAGGGTGCACAATATAAACTACTGAGCAGATATAGAAAAAGGGTGCACAATATGAACTACCATGAATATTCACAGCATCCATCATAAGCGATACATGTGAACGTACGATACTGTTTTATGTTGAAACATAGCGTACGAGGTACGATCGCTTATATACCACGTAGAACGTTCAAAGCGGAGTTCATTACCTAACTTCAAATTAAAGGGCGTGGCCATTACATAATGGCATATTGCAATAGGGTGAGTGGCGCGAAATGTCGAATTACTTTGAAAATCCATATCTCCGTAACGGATAAGAAAAAACTTAACGATCTGCAGAAATCAATAGCTACAGGACCCTTCTATGTACACTCCAAATTTGACGTGTTATCGTCACGCGTATCTGGAGAAATGTGGAATCTTAACCCATTGGGTTAGAGACCTTTGTAACCATGGCACGGAAAATATCTAGAGCACCAAAATAGGTTTGCACAGAGAGTACTGATGTGTGAACAAGTGTACGAAATTTGAAAAGAAAATATAAAACCGTTGTGAAGATATGTTGCTTTTTGTAACGTACAATTTTTATAGTGATAAAATTAAAACTCCAGAAGGGTGATTTTGCTGGACACCGTCCCATATATTATCCTTAGCTGATGTGCAATGTAGTTCTTTACTGTAAGTTATATCAACTCTTAAATTCACTCTAACATGTGAGAAATAATAATTTACTTCAGTGGCAAAGAACATTATTACTTTTTGCCACAGCTAACACAAGTAATTGGTGTCACAATACTAGTCAATAGGTGTAAATTGTTAGTTTTATTTGTAGTATGTGAAGTTATGACACACCAATTATTATGTAAACTACAGGAGGACAAAGAATGGCTGCCTGCTTTTTGAAGTGAGGTTATAGCTAACCCAGTTAGATAATTGCATGGATAAGTTGGGGATATTAATATTTTTTGCAGCATAAAATCTCATTATGAACTTTTAACTGTGTTTAATGCCATCTAATTGCTCTTACAGGCTGAGTAAATGTTCCCCTGCCCCATACTAAGAATCGTAGTTGTGTTTGGCCCATAATGGGGGCAGGCGACAGCCGCAGCCAGGCATGTAGCAGCTGTGCCTCATACCACTGGGCCTACAGGGACCAACGGGTGACGCTGGTCACCATTGGGTCGGCCTGTGTCCCAAACCAAGACGCTGGTCATGGTTTGGTGGCTGTCCAGGGTAGAAGCCCGGAGGGTGTCGCCCACCATTGATCAAAATGCATATACATGTACACATTGAAATACATCATGGAGAGAGGGGAAGAGTGGAGGGTGGGTGAGCAACTGGCCGCAGTCAAGGCTATGACTGGAGTGCTGCACCCATGGAGCCCTCACTTAAATACAAAACCTGTAACCATATCGACAACAATTTGGGGTGATTTGATTGGATAAGGGTATTATGGGGGAAAAGGGCCCCTTGCAATGCTATTGGGCACTAATGCACAGTATAGGATTGGTTAGAATCGTGAATGCATCTGTAGAAACATGTTTACATCTTGGCCTTAGCATCATCACTATAGCCAGCTTAACAACACTATATGACACAGAGCAACTCTCAGCATTAAACTTAGTTTACTACCACTGTACCTAAACTCTACCTTAAATTTTTGTGTATCTGCATAACAACTATGTTTTGGTGGTAATTGATATTAATATAAACTATGCAGGGCCAAATTTATGCCCAACCAAATGGAATAAGGTCACTGAAATTTTTAGGCATTCAACAGCAGCTCATAACCTTACAACTTTGGGTATGCAAATGTATAGCAATTGGTGTATTTTCATGGCAACAATATAAAATTATCGGAACCTACGGGAGTACATTCCATATAGGAATCCATCAGTATGGTGAAGTCATTAAAAAAACATCACTCACGTCCAACAGGACAGCCAAGATTTGGGTCACTTCGCTCTTAGTGGCAATCAAGCAATATCAAAAAGGAGAACAGTTCTGCGTTGTTTCCGTACCATAAAACAGTGCGCTTTTAGAGAACAAAAATACTCGTCCCCATTGTCCGTACCCCGTCCCATCTAAAATTTCTCTGTCGTCATTGTTGTGGTCATTGTCTTCTTTTCTTTTCCTCCTCTTCCTCCCTTCCTTCCTTCCTTCCTCCCTCCCTCTCTCCCTCCTTCCCTCCCTTCCTTCCCTCCCTCACTCACTCACTCACGAACTTGAACTCATGAACTCACGAACTCACGACAGGAACATTTGTAAAGAATACCAAGTGTACCAATCGCTTCATGATGTGTCCGCATGTTATCTTCAGGTCTGTTAGACACCTAATTGTTCAGGCAATTAACTAAAGCGAGTAGTACCTTATGTGGTATAAAAATAGCCAATTACATCAGCTAGCTATTTTCTAATGTATTAATAATAATATTAATCACATGTCGTGGGCGTGATCCAAATTCTTAATATTGAATCTAAGAGCATCTGAGGCCCTTTTGATGATTTCAGGGTCCATAGAGCTCCGTGTGTACATGTCTGACCATATTGCCAAACGGTTGAGAAAATGGAATGGAGCAGTGATATACGATGACTTTAAAGGAAGCCTTGTGACAAAATCCGACACTATTGCATGTATTAGTTTTGACTATTTCTACTATAACGTCTTATATAAGGCTAGACAATTCCGTTGATGGAACTACATACTATGGGAAGTCAGTGCTTTACAGCCTACAGCAGATATATGAGAAGCAAGAGGCTCCAATGAGGTGTCCCCCCCCCCCCCCTACAGAAACGGAACCTGGCAACAGCTAACCACTCGTAAACCTACAGTCTGCAGAAGGAAAAGTTCATTACACATCAGTTGCCTCCAGTCCATGCAGAGGACTAAACTAAAGCAGTTGGCAAACAAACTGTTTAAGTGTGGTCCATGCAACGGTGCACGATTATTAAAACGAAAGTTGTATTCAAGTATTCACCTTCTGGATATGTTCTGATCAGATAGTGTGTGTGATCAAAACTGTACACTACCATGATAACGTTCTAACCACAGTAATTACTTTTCTGATACTATTCCATCCATGGTATGAAAATAAAATGTTTTTTTTTTTTTTAATACTGAAGCATGAGAATAATTTAATGAAACAAGCGAGGGGGGGGGGGAGCAAAGAAATCTGTATGGACCCCATTGTCCAATACAGAGCTTGAAGAGAGGATTACAAATCTCCTTTTAAAATAAAAATCTGACTTAAGAGAAAAAAGATACGAGGGATTTAAAAACTAGGGCGTAGGGGGTACCACCCTACGCCCCTTACATTTTCGTATCTTTTTTGTTTCACTTCAGATTCACGTGGGAGTCACACTGATTGATTCCTCGCAGTGAAAGTAACTCATTAGCACCCAAGTACAATCTGTAGACCCTCGCTAGAACCTAGAGCAATGTAGTTAACATTTTAACCCAGCCGTTCCAGAGATACGTGTGGTAGGTTTAATTACCGGGTTAAAACATGCTCAAGGTTTTAGTGAGGGTTTACAAGTTGTACTTGGGTCCTAACTAGCTACTTTCACTGCGAGGAATCGATCGGTGTGAATCCCATGTGAATCTGAAGCAAAACAAAAAGGATAATAAAATGTAAGGGGCGTAGGGTGGTACCCCCTATGCCCTCTTTTTAAAAAAATCCCCCGTATCTTTTTTCTCTTAAGTCAGATTTTTATTTTAAAAGCAGATTCATAATTCTCTCTTCAAGCTCTACAGTATTGGACGATGGGGTCCATACAGATTTCTTTGCCCCCCCCCCTCGGAAATAAGATTCTCTATACAAGAAGGTTGGTGGTATAGAAGGTGAAGGTGGTATAGAAAGCAAGGGAACAAGGTTTCTGATTGAAAAGGAAAAATGAAATAGACCTATATTAGCACACACAGTTAAATATGACAACATACTGCTAATATAGGATCATTTTCCTTTTCAATCAGAAGCCTTGTTCCCTTGCTTTTTACTTGCCAATGTGCAATAGTACAGTTTCTCTCTCTCTCTCTCTCTCTCTCTCTCTCTCTCTCTCTCTCTCTCTCTCTCTCTCTCTCTCTCTCTCTCTCTCTCTCTCTCTCTCTCTCTCTCTCTCTCTCTCTCTCTCTCTCTCTCTCTCTCTCTCTCCCTCTCCCTCTCTCTCTCTCTCTCTCTCTCTCCCTCTCTCTCTCCCTCCCCCTCCCCCTCTCTCTCTCCCTCTCCTCTCTCTCTCTCTCCCCCCCCTCTCTCTCTCCCTCTCTCTCTCTCTCTCCCTCTCTCTCTCTCTCTCCCTCTCTCTCTCTCTCTCTCTCCATGCTGCATGTGTAGAGAGGCTCTGCTGGGTGATGCATACATTGTATGTGGTCCTTTGCACATACAGGGTTCCAATTACGTGTACTGTACCTGCACTTTGTATCCACATTTTGTATCTTCAAACCCCTGCAGGGATCGTATCCAGCTACCTGTGTACAAACTCTCCATAGAGGGTTATGAGACATGCTCATCCTTCCAACACGCACAGAAATTAGGTGAGTATGATGAACAGCATGAGTGAATTTGTTTCTTACATTAGCCACACCATGTGCATGTACCACTGCATGTGGGCTGGTTAATAATGTACTACCATACTTGGGTTTGTTATGTGTATTGCAGAGATTGGAACTATTTTCTGAGTTGTGTAAATTTCTATCTGGTTTGTGCTGTTGCACAGCTGTGAAGATGTGATGTGGTGTGTGATGTACTTACATGTCCATGCTCATGTAATAATTTTATGCCATACTTGCATTAGCCACTGACATAGGAGTCATATTGGCTACCATGGATTGCACTCTTAATGACATCAGACGCCAAATTAATGAACTTCTTGGACATACCACCAATGGAACAGATGATTGTTATGACCAAGGCTGGAGCTTCCTGAATAGTAAGGTTTTGGCTAGGAGTTTAGTTCTGGGCAGAACCTTGCCCCCTTTTTCATGGCTTGTACCTCCTGGGGATGGTCTGAAAACTGCACATGAACTAGATCTATAGAGATGTTTAGATGCATTTGTGTATGTGTGTGTGTGAGTGTGTGTGTTGTGTGTTTATATGTGTGTGTGTTGTGTTTCTATGTGTGTGTGTGTGTGTGTGTGTGTGTGTGTGTGTGTGTTAAAAACACTCCCACATAATAATTACAGCTACCTTATGAAAGTGTCTTCCTCATACAACAATATTATACTTTTAGGGGCACAATTGCATGCTGAGTATGAGTTTAATTATGGTGATCAACGAGTGTTATCTAGATATTATTGCATAATGTTCGTGTGCACCAGGTCAGATGTAGTCTGTATTTATTGTACGCCCTTTTACCCCTTTATCATCGTCTGTATTCATTGTACACCTTTCTCTTCCCTGTAGCAGGGGATGGTGGAATACAGCAGGTGCGGAGGGAGGATGAGATTGCTTTGCGTGTTGAAGATATGCCATTGGATGGCCTGGTCATAATGGAGGTTCCCTGCAGGAGCCCCGCCTTAAAAGTAGGTGTGGCTGACGTATGTCAACAGGTGAAGAACATTGACAAGGAGAGGTGAGTGACTTGTTGAAGTAATGGATACTTGCAGTACAGAGCAACTGTATGGCTGTATGTGCACTGTGTATTAATGGTCTCAGTGGTAGGTTCATGTACGTGTAACAGCTTGGTACAATGTAATTCTATCGACGTTGCTCAGTTACTGACTTACATGTACTTATCCTGATTTTGTATTTGGTTGTGCCATAATTTGTTATAATTATATGATAATCATGTATTGTTGTTGTACAATACTTTTAGATCAAAGACAGTAGAGTACCAATTATCACAATGGCAGATACATAAATCTATATTTAAAGCTGCCATGAAAGGAGACCTCACTTCTGTAAGTGTAAAATCAGCAATCAGTTTTCTGTACTAAACATGTGCATACTTTAATATGCATCACGTGTCCTTATCACATTTCAGTTGAAAAAGCAGCGTGAACAGGGTAACAATTTGTTTATTGTGGATGATCTAGGCCGCTCTCCACTACACTTTGCTGCTAGAAATGGAAAGCAGGAGGTTGTGCATTATCTTTTAACAAACAGTACGTTACATAGATCTCAAGTAAACTGCTTTATGTTAGCTTGCTGATTTTGTTACAGTATCTGTTGAACAATTAAACCTGGCCGACACAGAAAGGTAGAGTAATTTTAAACATTTATAGTATTTTGCGTTTAGTGATACTTGAGTTATACGAAGTAACAATCTTACCAATCCACTCTGCTATTGCTGTACAACTCTGCTGAGTAATCATTTTGTACCATAATAATACAGCAGTTGATGTGTTAAGAAAATGTAGCGATTGAAACAGCCCTGCATGTCGTGCATGCATGTATATGTCAAATGTGACACGTGTATATGTATGTACGTAATATCCTGAGTTTCTACATAGATATTCTTAGCAAAACTATAAACTGATACTTGGATAGTGCATCCATTGTATTAATGAGGCAAAATTCTCAGGCTTTGCTGGCCCGTTCTTTGTCTGCTGTAGTCCTTGAATTCTAGTATATACGTGTTATTGGTTGTTAACGTTTATAAATATTGATCATTAACTTGCTATTAAATAATTATGTGAGGGTAAATGTAACATAGATGTGGGCAGGGCTTACTAGATTTAAACCACTTGTATGCATGACTTAAGTAGTGATCAAAGGCAGGTGTATCAAAAGCAGATGTATCTCCTGCAATTTGCAACAACAGCTGTGTAATGTTGGCTTTGCTCTGATTTGCTTCATGTGGGTGATGGTCATACAGCTGCCAAAGCCCTCTGCACAAAGCAGTCATCCATGACCAACTGGATATTTGCAAGATACTTGTGGAGAAAGGAGCATCAGTTTTCTTACAGGATTGCAATGTTAGTATGTTGATTCAGTTATGAACTACAAATAACATTGTATTTGGAAAATGGTTTTTGCTTGTAGATAAAATAGATCTACTATGCTTTTTTGCTTGTTTGATGAGTGCTGTTTAATCAGTCCATTTTGGCCACCAGTTTACATGTGTTGCAGACCTGGATGGCTGCACAAAATTTCTCTAACATGCCACCACCCCTTCCCCCCCCCCCCCCACTACCTAAAAAAATAGAACAATCTAACTGATATGTACAGTATGGAAGGATTTGGTGCAGTAAATGTTAACTGCTTTGTATTCACGGTATTATCTAGGGACTTACTCCATACGATTTAGCAGTTGAACATTGCAGTGCAAGAGTGCAAGAATATCTGAAGGGTGAATGCTTATTTACACTCTCACTATAAGCCTGATCATATCTCTCTTTCTCTCCTTATTAGTGTTTATGAAGCTGTCATGAAGACAAGCCGGCAATCCATAAATTATTATTTTTGAACCAAGAAGTATTTTTTAAAACCATGATGTTCTCAGAAAAAAGATGTGAAAAGTTGTTATGGATGCCTCCAATACCATAGAAACCAATTACAGTGAAAAAAAAAATCAACGCATATACCGAACTGAGTCTAAAATATTGAATTTAAGTAATTTACCATGCTTTTTTAACTTGAAAATTTGAAACTCTAAACAGTGATAAAATTAAATCAGAGAAAAGCTTTATCTCAATATTGCAGATAAACTGCATGGACCATATTTCGCTTAATTTGACCGTGACATTGCGCAATATACTTCCTCTAAGCTGTCCCTAGCCTCGTCCCCAGGCCGTCAATTAAAGTTTAGGAAAAAAGACGTCTTTTTTCCTAAACTTTAATTGACGGCCTGGGGACGAGGCTAACCAAAGTGCATAATACTATTACTGCCTGTAGCAGACATACGGTTACCAATATAATGTGCACAGACCCATTAATAAATTATCTAAGCCTAAATGAAATAGTGCAAACTGGAGACATGCAGCTCATCAGACAAACACACCCAATTCACACAGCGATTACAAATCACACACTGATGGTCTTAAAAATGTTGAACCCACTGAGTGCCATGGTGACAACAACACCAGGCACCTGAGGGTACCAGTGGAGCTCCTTGATGTCCGTCTGTCCCTGGTGAATGAAGAGCAGCTGCGGGGAATGTCCAGGTGCTCTTGGTCAGGCTCCACCTCCGTGTCAACCTCCACAGCCAAGTCCCACTGTACAACCTGTGTAATGGGTGTAATATCACGTAAATCTAGTCTGGGGACTTGTAGCTGACGTCAATAAATATATGTGCTTGGCGGGACAACTACTGCTGTACAGCCGGTTTGAAAGACTGATCCGTGTTCCGGACCTCTTCGTAATAATAGCAAAACAATACTATTGGACGGATCCATCCAGAACACAACTTCTAAGACTATTTAAACAGTGGTTGTGTGTATCGATGTATGTGTGGGTATATTCTTGACTGAGTTAAGCCATCAAGTTCGAGTTGAACTAGAGAGACAAAGGTATTACATGGGCAACATTAAGTTATGGAATCCTCACCAATCCTTCGCAATTTGTGGCATAACCTTGTCTCGAATTTTCCCCGGTGTTTGTGTATGTGTATGTTTAAAATGAGAATCAGGACTGACCTGCATGGTCATCTGATCCTGCTGATGCAAACACAGTGCCATCATCAGGATGCCATTCCACAGATGATATATGGTGTTTGAACGTTGCACTGGTTGGATGACCACACCCCACAGACTTAACAGTTGGTACAACTGGAGGAGAGCCACCATCTCTTCCCCATCCCTCTCCCTTTACCTCTTTAATCTCTTCCCCATCCCTCTCCCTTTACCTCTTTAATCTCTTCCCCATCCCTCTCTCCCTTTACCTCTTTAATCTCTTCCCATCCCTCTCCCTTAACCTCTTTAATCTCTTCCCCATCCCTCTCCCTTTACCTCTTTAATCTCCTCCCCATCCCTCTCTCCCTTTACCTCTTTAATCTCTTCCCATCCCTCTCCCTTAACCTCTTTAATCTCTTCCCCATCCCTCTCCCTTTACCTCTTTAATCTCTTCCCCATCCCTCTCCCTTTACCTCTTTAATCTCTTCCCCATCCCTCTCCCTTTACCTCTTTAATCTCTTCCCCATCCCTCTCCCTTTACCTCTTGAATTGTCTAAGATCCCATATTTTCAATGTTCCATCATCACACCAGCAATGGTTCTCTCCTATAAAAAGAACCAACATAATATGAGCATATGTCACTTCCTTTGCCTGTTGCCACACCCATTCCAGGAGATGACATTGGCGTTTGTGTCGTGTGCATGTGTTGTCAACATGCAGGCCTTAGCAGGATTGGCTCGGCAATCCCATATACAGACAGTCTGGTCCACAGAACATGAGGCCAGCACCTTTTGATAAATAAATAGACCAAAAAATGACAACAGGTTTGCCATGAAAACTGCTTTAAATGCTCATGGTAATTTATCGGAAGCAGTAAACATTTTTGATACACAATTATACAAATAAATTATGAACAAGACAACGTTTTAAAAACAAGACAATAGCTTGCCCATGTTTGCAAGCACTTACTTTAATGAGCTACACGCACAGATGAGATTTATCCTCATGTAGCTTACACTTTGTTCATTTGGACTCCATTGAATGTCTTCCACAGAATTTGTGTGACTGCACAGGGGTCTCTGATCCACCAGCCATGTTCCCTGCGAGGGGTTCCATATGCCTTTCACTTTCACCGGCCACCAGGTGATGGTGGTGGTGGTGGGGTCATGATGCTCATTGCCTTGCTTAAAACAGGTTGAAGGATATGCATTGGATTGGTCCGAAACTGTTTCCGGGAGGCTTGCGACAGGCGACTGTACAAATAACATACAAAAAGGTGCTTCTCTGTGGCCTTTCAGGTTCTTTCCGGAGGGACCCCCAGCAGAAGGGGCATCCAAAAGCAAGACATGCTTTGAGCAGTCCCAGATGCCCACCACTCCTCTGTCAGACCATGTGGCCACAAGATGGTGGCATCATGTTACATAACCAGGGTATAGAGGAGGTGGGGTGTAACCAGGGTATAGGGGAGGTGGGGTGTAACCAGGGTATAGAGGAGGTGGGGTGTAACCAGGGTATAGAGGAGGGGGGGGTGGGGGGGTGTAACCAGGGTATAGAGGAGGTGGGGCGTAACCAGGGTATAGGGGAGGTGGGGTGTAACTATGGTATAGGGGAGGCAGGGTGTAACCAGGTATAGGGGAGGTGGGTGTAACGAGAGGTGGGGTGGTGTAACCAGGGTATAGAGGAGGTGGGGTGTAACTAGGGTATAGGGGAGGTGGGATGTAACCAGGGTATGGAGGAGGTGAGGTGTACTGTGTGGTAGGTAAAAGAGGCATTGCTGGAGGGGAAGGGAGGGGAGGGGAGGTGGAGATAGGAAGGGGTGGGGGTGGAGGTAATGGTTCAGTAGTGGATCCCATCTTGTGCACAGTAGGGTGTCTCATACAATTGTATGGTTTATAGGCTATTGTGTCGTTCCTTTACAGGATGAGGGTACGTAAGAAGACATGGCGCAGTGCAGGTACCATATACCTGGACGACCAGGTCTTTGAGAAGGACATCCCTCTGTACACTGCTTTTGAACTGTACATAGAGCAGCTCAAAGGTAACGTTTACATGTACACACATACACACTTAAATGTGTGTACATGTGTGTACATAAATGTATGCACATACACATTATGTATACACACATTATGTATGTACACATACACATACATTCTTATGCACGAGAAATCTGTAGATTTATAATACCATATGCCAGCATCCAAAACATTAAGGTGGTTAATTAATTATCTGCAGTCAATAGCACAGTCTTTCAATGAATAATGTTACTTGCATAATATAAGGAGTGCTACAAAATACAGATGTTATCTAAAACACCTTACATATTGAGGCCAGTTAACCCTTTTTCTTCTGTAGCATAACAGAAGGGGTAGGTGCCCATTGTCCGATAGAATTATGCGCTCATCAGTTGAACTCCTTTTCTTTCTTACCTTCTTCCCCCCCCCCCCCCCCCCCGACCCGCTCCAACCTTCCCTCCATAGACCCAGAACAGTTGAAGGATAATAGCAACATGCAGGTCTACATTCGGCACTGGCACCCTTCAACCTACACTGTGAGCCCCACAGATGAGGTCATTGTCACAGAGAGCCATCCAAATCACCTGAAGAAGGTACTGTTTTGTGTGCAAGCTGTGGGGTAGGAAGGGGAGGGAGGGGGACCATGAGTGTTCACTGGTGCCTTTTCTACCACAAATCTCTCTTGTCTCTGGCATTCCATGGGAAAGGATTGCTATTGCAAAGGTTTGGTTTGTTCAGTGTGTGTGTGTGTGTGTGTGTGTGTGTGTGTGTGTGTGTGTGTGTGTGTGTGTATGTGTGCACATGTGTGTATGTGTTGACCCTAGGTAAGGCTGTGTCGTTAGGCACAGTTGACCCTCGGTAAGGCTGTGTCGTTAGGCACAGTTGACCCTAGGTAAGGCTGTGTTGTTAGGCACAGTTGACCCTAGGTAAGGCTGTGTCGTTAGGCACAGTTGACCCTCGGTAAGGCTGTGTCGTTAGGCACAGTTGACCCTCGGTAAGGCTGTGTCGTTAGGCACAGTTGACCCTAGGTAAGGCTGTGTCGTTAGGCACAGTTGACCCTAGGTAAGGCTGTGTTGTTGGGCACATTTGACCCTCGGTAAGGCTGTGTCGTTAGGCACAGTTGACCCTAGGTAAGGCTGTGTTGTTGGGCACATTTGACCCTCGGTAAGGCTGTGTCGTTAGGCACAGTTGACCCTCGGTAAGGCTATGTCGTTAGGCACGATTGATCCTAGGTAAGGCTGTGTTGTTAGGCACTGTTGACCCTAAATTAAGGTAAGGTGCATTTGCCACACGGCATATGGTCACAGGTTGCAGAAACCAACCTGATGGTAATATTAATGTTCCCATACGGAGACATCATGTACACTATTATCTGATCTGGAACCATGCTTCTACTCAGGACTGTCTATAAGATTTGAAGGTGGTAAGGTTGAAATAGTCCTACTTTTGCACCCTGATCATATTTTTTTGTATGCAATGTCACTGCGCTTTGTCATGATGTAAAACTGAATTTCAATTACAATGAGAAAACATATCTGTGTACCATAAAAATAGAACATGACATACACAAAAAAAAAGAAACAAAACAAAAATGAAAAAAAAACTCAACCAAAATTGTGAAGTCTGCAATAGAAATTTATCTACACATCTCTTTCCTTATCAGTAGTACTATTAGCTTGCTTTTTCTCGTGCACTGTGGAATAAATAATAGGGCATTATGACAAAACTACAAAGCCACACTGGTATATTTAGTCACTGCTCTGTTGAGGAAGCAATTGTCCAGGGTTTTGCATACTTAAACAGATGAGCCATACCCCCCCCCCCCTCCCATCCCCTCCCCCAAATCCATTTCTGCGGATGTAATGACATTTGATTACCACCACTCAATATCAAATCAATACATGTGTGAGTCACTGGTAAACGCTGTAATGGAAGAATATGCCGCATTGACTGTACCTTTAAGATACTCAATGAGCTCTCTATTCTTGGTAGGCTTATTGGATGGTAAATCGCCCTGTCAACAACAATTGTATTATGTGCAGAAGTGAAAGAGAAGTAACAAGATATTACGCACGAAAGAGAAATGCACAATAAACACTACATGTGAAACTACTATTACAGAATAATGAGATGAATCACTAATTTTTCGAATAAGCCCCATAGTGGACAACTATCTCAATGTATTGAAGTACGTACAGCCTTCACACCACTGCACATGTGTAACTATGTTATATGTGCAGTGTTTCTGATTCACAAGAAACCTGATACTTCATATGTGTTTCAGAAATGTGTACATCTATCACAAATAAAAGAGACTCCACACATCATTATTTATTTTTGCTGTGATGGCAAGGCATAACATGTAGTGTGTACACTGCAGTGACTTGCCTTGTAGTCCTTGGTTAGAACAGATGCCCCATTCTCCACTAGAATCTTACAAACATTGTAGTACTCATACCAGGAAGCCTTATGCAATGGAGTCTGAAGCCTATCAAGGTGAGACAACAAAGGCCATCAAGCACCCCCCTCACATGCACATATAGTTAAATTACACACAGACAGTTTTGCACTGTTTAACCAAATTCATAATATCCGCTAATTAAGTTCGACACAGATCTGATGAAACTTATGCGACAAGAGTTGTGGATATACACACAAGAGTAAAACTCGTACTTTTCAGGTTCTTGAATATCTAGGACATCTCGAGGGACTATAAAATGAAAGAAAGGGAAAGAATGTAACATGACCATGCTGCTGCTTTGTGCATGCACTACAGTAGGAAGTAAGTGACTTTAATTCCATCATATTTATATCCCACAAGACACAAATCCATTAGCCTAAGCTTGGGGGTACACTTCTCAATAATGTCATGTACAACATATGACATGATGTTATGTGTTGCTCATTACTGTTATGGACAATAAACTCCACAATGTCCTCTTGGCCATGACGTGCAGCGACGTGAAGAGGTGTCCACCCTTTATCATCCACAGCAGCAAGCTTAGCTCCTTGTGCATGAAGATCTTTAACCTACACAATTAGTGGGGACAAGCAACTTTTTTTAAGCACTGTGATTTTGCTGCTCTGGGAAAATACTTAATGAGCTTTAATATATAGTGCACAAATAAATAAGAGGTCAAAGTTTACTTGTTTTCTGCCAGTACATGAATGGTGCATACCTTTTCTAGTGATCCTGTTTTGATAGCGTTGACCAGTGCATTTTGGAGGAAAACATTACTTACAGTAGCAGACAAACTACTGGATCTGTAGATGAAAAATATTGTACACTAGTAAGTATATATATACACACATGTGCATCATCTATAAGAAACAGTGAATACTGCATGGTCAAAGTTTACATATGGGGTCGTTTGCAGCGATAGGGTCTAATGCATATTTTATGTTCCAAGAGATACCTATGTCCTCTACATCTTCTTTCTTACACACTGGAAATTGATCTGTTCATCATGGAGTTACAGTGGCCTGAATATTTAATTAAGCGTACATTTCAAATGCATGTGTCAACTTTTACGCTCCTTCATGTTTATAATACCAAGTTAGGTCCCTTTTCACTGCACATACATCTATAACCCCAAAAAATGGTTGCAAACACTTCTGTTACAGGGATGAGTTGTAGTATTCAGCCTGGAAAGAAAGAAAGATTTACAGCTCAGCTCCAAATCTCTTATTAAATATTGCAAACTTTGTTTTGATATTCTCAATTGTCATGTGTTTAAAATTTTAAACCACTACGTCAATATTCCATTTTATTGATACCTTTGCCTTTGCTGACCAACATAAGTCAAAACACATGTGGACACAATTGGAGATTCCACTAGCTTTTTTTGCTCTAATTTCTTTATTTACAGAGTTTTCCCAATATGGAAGTCCCTACCCATTGCATAGCATTTCGAGTGTTGGAGAGAGTGGCCTGGGATGTACATGTACATATGTGCATGTACACGTATGTGTACACATGTTCATGTATATGTACATGTACATGTATATGTGTACACATGTACATGTACATGTACATGTACATGTGTACACATGCACATGTATACATGTACATGTACATGTACACATATGTGTACACATGTACACATGTGAATACATGTACACATGTGTACACATGTACAAAGGCCACCTTTCCACTCACCAATAGAAGCAACATACATGCATAACGCACACCAAGAACTTCTCTTATTCTTAAATTTTTTTTTCTTCTGCAGACGTACAGAGGAGGCGGGGCTTACTTTGAGGACATGGACTGGGGACTGCAAGGGTCTTGATGTCTATCTGTACTATATGAGGGAAGGGTTTTGCTCTCTCGCATGGATGACGCAAGCTGGGTGTATGAGTCCTGCTTTGTTAGATTTGCTGCTGCATTGGACTCAGGCATTTCAAGGATGACAATTCCATCCAGTGGCATATCCCCCACAATCGTTTCGTCATCAGACATAACCTGGTACAGTCTATCCTCTTCTCTCCCTTCCGATACCACCACTGGAGGAACAAGGTTAACTTGAAGGCCATGGAATACTGCACAAGTGAACATCAAGCACAAATATGGTGAACGCCCCAAAACACTTGAGCCATTTGCAGACGTCCAATCAAATGAAAGAGGGGTAAAACGTATTGTAATAACGACAACTACACTACCGCACACTCAGTTCCTCAAACTGCTGTGATAAAATGAAACCACTGAAGAAATTCACTTTAACAGTTGAACATGTGCACGTTACATATAACTAGTGTTCTGCCAAGACGATGGAATGAGTTGGTCCTCAGCACACACACCTACACACATGCCCACACACGTGCACACACACATACACACACATACACAGACACACACACACACACAAACACACACACACACACACACACATAGCTATGGGACCTGGTCAGGCCGGGGTTGGGTAGTAGTAGACAGAAACAGTGGAATCCTCAATACTCCTCAATACTCTTCCAGTCCTCCCTCCTCAACTACCCTGCACTCTTCCACTACAGTCCAAGGGTGCATATTTACCATTCAGAAACCTCCAGCTGTCTTCAGGAGGCTTTCTGCCATTGTCCCCTCGGTTGGCAAAGAGCTGGTTGATCTTCGGTCTTAGGTTGCTCAGGGTGTCACTTGGAGTTGTTTCAACAAATCCTAACTCAGTTGCTGCAATGGAAGTAGCGGCACGTGTACATGTACATGTATGTTGAATTGCTAGTGCCCATTCAAACCCTGCTATCCTCCTACACCTGTATTGAAGTAATGAGACCTTTCCCACAGCACACATCATGTGACAAGGTTCAGCTGCAGATGGGCTAAACAGCAAAGGTATGATGCTCCTGGTGAAGTTTCAACTGTGAAACACAGCTTTCACATTTTTTGTGAGGCTCAACACATGTACTTGCACACTCACAAGAGGTTTCAATGTACACATGTACATGATCATGTAAACATACAGCTCAAAATGGCACCCCACACATATAGGCACACCTTGTACTCAGAAGAGTACACCTGTACTACTACACAGCATGTACACACTGTACATTGGATAAATGTGACCATACAAGTGCATTACCATAAAAATCAGATACAATAATTAGCACTGTCCTTGTGTGTACTTGTCTTCCCATTTGCCTTCCCACAGCTAACTGTCCCTGTGTGTACTTGCCTACTGTCCCTGTGTGTACTTGCCTTCCCACAGCTAACTGTCCCTGTGTGTACTTGCCTTCCCACAGCTAACTGTCCCTGTGTGTACTTGCCTACTGTCCCTGTGTGTACTTGCCTTCCCACAGCTAACTGTCCCTGTGTGTACTTGCCTTCCCATAGCTACTGTCCCTGTGTGTACTTGCCTTCCCATAGCTAACTGTCCCTGTGTGTACTTGCCTTCCCATAGCTAACTGTCCCTGTGTGTACTTGCCTTCCCATAGCTAACTGTCCCTGTGTGTACTTGCCTTCCCATAGCCACTGTCCCTGTGTGTACTTGCCTTCCCATAGCTAACTGTCCCTGTGTGTACTTGCATTCCCATAGCTACTGTCCCTGTGTGTGCTTGCCTTCCCATAGCTAACTGTCCCTGTGTGTACTTGCCTTCCCATAGCTAACTGTCCCTGTGTGTACTTGCCTTCCCACAGCTAACTGTCCCTGTGTGTACTTGCCTTCCCATAGCTAACTGTCCCTGTGTGTACTTGCCTTCCCACAGCTAACTGTCCCTGTGTGTACTTGCCTTCCCACAGCTAACTGTCCCTGTGTGTACTTGCCTTCCCATAGCTAACCGTCCCTGTGTGTACTTGCCTTCCCATGAAACTGCTCGGAGGTTGCATTCGAGTCTGGTGTATGCCTCCAAAGAAACTGCAGAGACAGACAGCTTGATGGTGTAGTCAGAAGGAATCCTAACGAAACCAAAGGCAAGACATCAATAGGGGTCTACTTCAACATACATGTACATGTACATGGAATTGCACGTGCATACTGCATGATACACTACTACATGAACATGTAACAAGAATGGAAGGCCAGGTTCCCCTTAGTGTGAAATACAAGAACATATACGTGTACTTCACAGAAGCACTTAATTCTGTTCAGCATCCAATTTTATGGTGCTTCTGTACTAGGGTATCTTAAACAGCACTGATTCAAGATCAATGATGCCACTCAAAGTTGACTGATCAGGAAACTTCATCAGTGCAGTTTGAGAGGAAATACAAACCAGGTAAACAAAAGATTGATGTATCAGTGTACCATTCCCTATAAATATGTTATGGATCTTATGTATAAAGCCATATAAATGTCACTAAGTTGCTTCAGCTCACCCTTTAAGTGGAGCTGGAATATCTTGCATGTTCTGACTGTTCTTCTTGAGCATAGACACTGTGTTCTTTGGGATCAGTTCGGTAATTGATGGATTCAGTTTCCATGCCTCTGTAGTGGGTGGGTGCATACAGCTAAAGTTATACCCACTTAGCCAACGAAAGTAAGTGGATCCTTTCATTGGAGGGGAAAATGTACTGCAGTAATGCACTACAGTTAGTAGCAACCACGTCTGATCAGGAGGTGCAACAAGTAACGGACCCAAACAAGAACACAGTTTTTAGTGTGCAATGTAATAGCAAAGAGCTACACTACTGCATTTCTGAGTCGTCATTTGTGTTAACTAGCAAAAATTACAAAATGGCTGTTTTGAAAACAGCAAGAATCAGGATGCTTTCAGTATGTAAGTACATATATCAATACCATCTTCTGATAATTTAGCCTTGTGGATATTGCTTTTGCTTCGAGCACACTGAAATAACCATCTTTCAATGGCCGACCTTACCTCCATCAACTTGGACTGGAATACATTTCTGTGTTACCAGTTTGACGTGAGTACACTGTGCTATCCTCTCTCCATGGGCCAGTCTGGGCTGCAGAAGGTATGGCATGCATGTAAAAACACTAGTATTGAGTTCCTCATACGGGGACAGGGCTTTGCAACATCAGTACATGCACACATGTAGATAGCTACATGTGTGCAAATGTAACACAATATACCTGAGTGTCAAGTGTAATCAAGCACATATACACTGTACCTGTACACAGTGTGCCAATCAGGGAAATTCGACTAAAATTATTACTTATACTACAGAATTTAAGATAGTTGCTATTGCTGTACATGGCATATTATCCATCATTGATTTAAGAATGACTTTTAATTTTTGGCAGGGGTTGACATGCCCACAGATGAGGAATACTTATCTAGAGGGAGGCCACCCAAAAAAAGTGAAATGGAAGGGCTATCTGACACGACATGGGTGGCTAAACACCATTTGGGAATTTTTGCATTAATGCCATCTTTACAACATGACCTTAATGTACCCAATAAAAATTCAATATTTAACCTAGCTGGTTAAATATTAACGCTTCATTATAAAGATCAGCAGCTGCCATAGTTTACTCTTTGCTAATAATTCACCTTGTAGGGTAGTACAAACACATAGTTCTAATGGGGATAAAAGTTATTATATAATTTAAACAACGGAATCAAGATCGAATGACCACCATTTTCAAGTTAATACATGAATTCATAATGATACTATTGTAGTTGATTGTGGCACCCTGTATACCCCAGAGACACAGAGAAGGATGACATAACATCTCACTTGGGTTAATGCAGACATCCCGATGATCTCAATCCTCCCATCATCGTATCTTTGAGGACCCTAGGACAACAGATGCACAAAAACATATGCTCATAATAGTGTATTACAGACACAATGCAAGTGTCAAGTTAACAAGGAGGAGGACATAGCCACAACAGATACACTGGGGTAGCACTCACGTGGGCAGATCGGCTAGAGGGACTTCCCCAGGGGTCAGTGCCAGATCCATAGGATGGTATGTTGAGGAAGAGGATGGTCTCTGACTTCAGCTCACGAATCCTCTCTGTTAGGTCTTCACCATCAGCCTAGGGGATGACAACTGTTTTGGTTACGACACTATACAAGCAAACATGTTTGTTATGCATAAGTAGTTTCATTTTGGATTCATAATCATTATGGATAACATTTTATGAGTGGCCATTCTTACTTGGCACTACATTTAAAGCACACATTCAATACCACTCAGACAGTGGTTGAAGGCTGTTCCAAGTGTCACTCATGTGTCTGGAAGTACTCAAACTTGGTTTAATAGGTTTTTTTTTTATTAGCACCTTTTGAAATCAACTTGTGTCAAAGTCACAGCCATCTCCAACAGTTTAAGTGTATTGCAGATGTTCCGATCTCAGCCAGAATCCAGATACCAATATCTTTCCAGTTGTCAATCCAGTTCAATTGCTTACCTTGGATGAAATCTGCCCACGCTATGTCATATTCCTGCCTAGTGTTCCAACCCAGCTTTTCTTGTTTGCAATTGGTTGCTTCACAAAAACTCAGCATTGACCAATTATCCCATGTATTTAAAAGCTGGGTGTGTGTGTGTGTGTGTGTGTGTGTGTGTGTGTGTGTGTGTGTGTGTGTGTGTGTGGGCATGTGTGTGTGTGTTGTGTGTGTGTGTGTGGGCATGTGTGTGTGTGTGTGTGTGTGTGTGTTACCCAACATAGGGGGAGAGGCAGAGAGGCTTGAACTGGCCTTGAACACCTATTATCTTACTAAGTAATTAAGTATAGGAAGCAGACTCATCTATTATGGTAAAATAATTAACCACAGTACGGTCAGGCTATATACTTCTGTGTCCTAGTATATAAGTGCTAGCGAAGGAAAGTCATAAAGATTTGGAAAACGCAACTCAATACGCTTGACTGGTAAACACATTCTAACCATTTGCTGGTCCCAAAAGGCCAACCACATTAAATTGATCACATCAGGAAAAAAATGGTCCGGTTAAAACTGGCAGCACTGGCTTAGTGCAAATGAGCTGTTGATGCTCATTTCCATCAACTCTGAAGGTGTAATGAATTACCTCATTGGAAGGGCGGCTCCCCCACCTCTTTATGGGGATGCCTATGTTACTCAATGTTGCTTACTTTCGATGCAGCGTCCACATAGCATGGCACTTGCTTAACTTACCACGCATCACTGCTAAGTTGCAACTTGAAGTCCCCTACTAATGGCAACAACTAAATGTCTTCTGAATAATAGTGTTTGCAAGAGAAGGCCTTTCGCCCCCTCCCCCCCCCCCCCCCCCCCCCCCTCAAAGGCTTGTGAGGCATTAACATTATCAGGTTTAGCTCCTGATACTTGGAATCTTCTGTAAGCTAAGCATCTGGATGGACCAGTTCCTGTTTCCCTGCCACTAAGGACCCTACCACCTCAGTAGTGATTGAGGACCCTACCACCTCACCCTGCCATCCCTAACTATTGATTTTGACATCCAGAGTATCATTTCCCAAAGGCACAATCTCCCTGGTCCTTCCAGCCCCCTGATCCTTCGAGCCCCCTGGTCCTTCGAGCCCCCTGGTCCTTCCAACCCCCTGGTCCTTCCAGCCCCCCTGGTCCTTCCAGCCCCCCTGGTCCTTCCAGCCCCTCTGGTCCTTCCAGCCCCTCTGGTCCTTCCAGCCCCCCTGGTCCTTCCAGCCCCCCTGGTCCTTCCAGCCCCCCTGGTCCTTCCAGCCCCCCTGGTCCTTCCAGCCCCCCTGGTCCTTCCAGCCCCCAGACCTTCCAGCCCCCTGATCCTTCGAGCCCCCTGATCCTTCGAGCCCCCTGGTCCTTGGTCCTTGGTCCTTCCAGCCCCCTGGTCCTTGGTCCTTCCAGTACGTAAAGGATTCAACATCGCCCTGTGCCCAGGTCTATCAGTTGTTTATTGTGATTCAACCTTCTTGCGGCTGGCTAGGCCTATAAGGAGTTGCTTGTTTCCCAGCAGGTGCCCCTTTGATAGCTCTCCCCCAATTCTCCAGCCTATGTGCGTCCAAAGCTTGGACTGCTAGCCAACAACAGGTACAGCACGGTCATGCGTACATTCAATGTATGGACTACAACTGGCGGCAACATTCTCTATCATACTGTTTTAACAGGTATCATAATAAGGGCATGAAGTTATGACCAGATATCACTGATAAGTACACGTAAGTATTCATACTTGGACCACAACTGCTTTTCTAACATAGCTTTCAAAAATATTCTCCAGTAAAATACTATATTCTTAACACCCTCTCTCCGCCCCTATCTCATACTGCATTAAAATATATACACGTACCAAAGACCAACAACCTACCGTAAGTGATATGTGGTCAGTCAAATTAGCAAACTTCCTCTGCATAATGCTTTTGCCACCCAGCTGGGAAGAAGAGAACATATCAATGTGACACACAGCCATCATTAAGAACCCTGTCCTCCAAGGCAACCTTAGGACATAGTAGGCACACATAGTTCAGCATACCGTTGCGTAGAACAGCTTGTTCTTAAGCCTGCTATTGAACCTCTCTGGATTAGCCTCTGTGGAAATAAAAAGGTGGCGTGGTTTAGTGGTATAAAGTATGTTGGAGCTCAGTTCTACATTTGTATACATCACTGTAGTCTGCTATGATGCAGGGAAGGCTGATCTTGGGTTATGGCAATCACGCATGTTATACCCAGGTGTGTTATCTATAGTATAGGCATGTGCCCCAAGGGGGTCTGTTATAGGCATGTGCCCCAAGGGGGTCTGTTATCTACAGTGGTAGGCATGTACCCACAGTATAGGCATGTACCCCGGGGGGGGGGGGAAGGGTCTGTTATAGGCATGTACCCCAAGGGGGTCTGTTATCTACAGTGTAGGCATGTACCTCTTTCCAGGTTGAACTCCAAGGCCACTGATGCATCAGCTCCAATGCTGAAGTAGTTGTTGACCACATGAAGTGGAATGTCGTTCACAGCTCCTTGTTCTACTGGCTATATACAGTAGCAACCCACCATATAAATTAACTCATATGTATGCATGCATACATAATCCATGGATCCATCCGTCCAAGCACACACACACACACACACACACACATACACACGCACACACACACACATGCCCACACACATAATACATACAAATACACATATCAGACAATTCATTAGGCCTAAAAAATTAAACTCAGGGTGTGACCATCCCTAACTTCCTCATCTTCCCCATACACTGTACTTACTACTGATCAATGTACCATACAAGCCAGTCGCACTATAATGTGCTGTGCACCCAAATCCCAAACATACCATTCTAGGAGCATCATCATTACAAAATATGTTCAGCTGCCATCTGTCAAAATTTACAATGGATCCAGTCTCTACTTGATACAAAATTCTTTCCAGAGGTTCATCACTATAACTCTATAAGCAAAAAGCAAGTACAGATACAACAGTAATACATGCACACTACATGTAATGTATACTCTGTCAGGGTCACTCCTCTTGTTACATGTGGTTCCATTTTTATCCATTTCCTTGACGATATTAATTTTTTAAAAACAGCTCCTAGTTACTCTCAGGTATTTGGTATACAGGCATGGAATTTACATGAAGACATTTTTCAAGTTAATGTTTAGTCTGGCTCAAGATAAAACTGGCCCAGGATAATAAATTTGAGCTCTAGAGCTAATTGCTGTTGAGGCATAGGGAAAATCTTACAGTCAAAATGCTAATTGCATCATTACTTTGAGCAAAACAGAAGTAGCGTCTTGAGCACAAGCAATAAGCACTTGAAGCTCATTGGTTAAGAGAGGTATTCCATGCCAAGTGTATGCAAGTTTCTGCACGTCTGTCTCAAATTTCTTCCAAACTTGTTTTGTTTTATGGGCAGGGGAGAGATAGTTGAATACAAAAGGTCACGTCTTGGAGGTCAGCCATTGTGGTGATATTGTAGGATATCTTTGTGACCTTTTTCTTGCATGCTCTGTGTTTGATGCAGTGTATTTGGTGCATCCATCAACTCAGATTATAAATTTATCATTACAACTTCCTTCCCTTTCCCTCATCTCCTTTTACGCACACAGATAAGTGATCAGGTGCACTGTAACTAACTTGTGATCCTCAAGTGCTTGTGTTGCACAGGATCAGTTCCTGTTGCATAGGCAACCACCATGCTCCGTCTTATACAGCAGTCACATACCCTTTTTTGCAACCAGTCATGACAGGGGTCCCTGTGATGGTGTAGCTGTTGTTGTTAAAAGACATGGCAGCCAGGGCCAGTTTGCAGTTTACAGAGTGTATATAGCAACAAAATCACAACACCCCTTGGACAATTCACTTTCTGCCAAGCTGTTTCAAGATGAATTCAAAGCTAAAACCACAGCTAGTATGCAACCGTTGCACGGCTTTGTGCCTGTTGATGCAAGTGCGAGAATACAGTTTTTCGCACCAAAGCTGTGCAAGTTATGGTGTCACATCACATCAACTATATATAGATGGGTTGCCTATGCACAGGAATTGATCCTGAAACGCAGGAAGCCTCACTACTATTCCTGCATCCATGTAGGCCTAGCACTATCCACAGAAAGCAGACATAATAACAGGTCACATAAGTGACAAAGACTTTTGGTGAGCCTATAACCTACAGTGGTCGAACGTACACACTTTCTGACAATGAAATGGATTAGTGCAACACAAGCACTTGAGGATCACAAGTTAGTTACAGTTCACCTGATCATTTACCTGTGTGTGTAAAAGGAGATGAGGGAAAGGGAAGGAAGTTGTAAGTAATGTCAAATAGCTGTGTAAATGTTTTATACCTGTCTTCATTGCACTCCGTTTCACACCAACCCTCAGGCACAGGGTTATGTTAGGTGATAGGCAATCAAAACATAAGCCCATGTATGAAAGGTGAAATATGTAAAGTCAGTATGTTCCCATTTTTTACACCATCTACCTGATGTCAGCCCAACTCCTAATTTTGCATTAAAACTCTCTATATAAAATACTTTTTTTGGTTAAATTTGGTATGGCAGATCAGTTGTTATCTAATTATGCAGAAGACTAAAGGCCGAAATTATTTACCATAAACACTTAATAAAGTCATCATTCGTAATAACATCATGGTGTAGCTTACATGTAATGATGTGAGTTGAAGGATACACCAAATACACAGCATCAAACGCAGAGTGTGCAAGAAAAAGGTCACAAAGATATCCTACAATATCTCCACAATGGCTGACCTCCAAAAGACGTGATCTTTTGTATTAACTATCTCTCATGACCCCCCTTGCCCATAAAACAAAACGAGTTTTGAGACAGACATGCAGAAACGTGCGTAAGCTTGGCATGGAATACCCCAAGAGCGCGACTGGGCCACTGTACCTCTGCACCCTAACATCCTTACCCTCCTCCCCATCCAAACATCCTTACCCCTCCCTCCTCCCCATCCAAACATCCTTACCCCTCCCTCCTCCCCATCCAAACATCCTTACCCCTCCCTCCTCCCCATCCAAACATCCTTACCCCTCCCTCCTCCCCATCCAAACATCCTTACCCCTCCTCCCATCCAAACATCCTTACCCCTCCCCATCCAAGCACTCTGGCCAGATCATTGCCTGTTCCTAGAGGTAGTACTGCCACTGGAGGTCTGACCCTTGCATTACCAACCCGAGGTGTGGTAGTCTGGTCCAGGACCTCATCCAGTACTGAGAGGACCCATCCAACTGTTCCATCTCCTCCACACACCAGTATACGAAGGTTGGGAACATGGAGGAACATCTTCAATCTGTAATGGAGGTATGGCACAGGGCAATGCATGTACCATGACAGAGAGCAATGCATGTATGTACATAAGCACATGCACATATGTGTACTTCATTTATTATACAATGCATAGTGTAACGTCACACACACACACCACACACACTCGCACACACACCACACACCCGCATGCACACACCACACACACACACACACACACACACACGCATGCACGCACACACACACATTCATGCTACTCACCCAAACATTGGTCCTCCCTTAGTCAGATCAAACACCTGTCTTGGATTAAGCAGTGATTGAAATGTCTGCATCACTCTAAATCCTTGGTTAACCCCGCTCTTTGGGTTCACAAACACAAGGAGAGGTTGTATGTCATCTTGAATGACAGGTCTCACCTGGGGGGGGGAGGGGGGGGGGTGTCAAAGCGAGACATGTACTTTGTGCATGCTAGTGTGACACGTGGGAGATGTGAGATCATACATGTACGCTCTCCTGTGCTCTAAATTTATATTACTTGGATTATCCAGGTGTTCCAGTACTAAATATAAGTATAGCTGGCCAACAGTGTAGAGTTCCAAAAGAGTTCAATACATGTTCTACGTGTACTTGTAATAATGTAGACATGAGTACATTATAAATTAAAACAAATCTTGGAGCCTCAAAAATGATTATCACATCACTCACTCTTATGCCCAATACATGTACAAGCATTTACATGTTGTTATCAGAGCTAATGAGAAGTGGGTTTAATTTACAAACATTGATTACATGATTCAAAATTTCAGGCCAAACTCACAATGAAGGACTTAGATACTCTGTCGTCATCCTTTATGGACTTCTTGCAACGTGCTCTCCTGCTACTCTTCTTCCTCTTGTGAATACAGCCCTCTGTCCTGGCCCTAGCAGAGGGCAGTGAGGAGGGCTTCAGAGGAGAGGACATATCAAAGCTGCTTGTGTTGTCAGAGGCTGGTGTGGTGGAAGGTTCGGGATCTTTGGCTTGTGCCTTTAGAAGTAAATAGCAACGCCCAATAACAGAGAATGAAGGTAATGATTGACACACACTTTATTCTCCTTCCTGGGATGCTAATTCTCTTCCTTTGCACACATGCACGCCACGCACACACGTGCGACCACCCTGATCTTAAGGCGACCATACACTAGGCAACAACGTTGCATGCAACTTAATGAATCCAATTATATTTTCAGTAAAACATAAGTTTACTGATTTTTACTTGAAAATTCATTGTGTTGCATGCAACATGTTGCCTAGTTTATGATCGCCTTTACAGTACAAAAATGCCGTGTATATAACTTGTGTGCTTGGTGTGTGTGATGGTGTAATGTGTGAGCAGTGCAAAACAGCACATTTGGTGTAGTGTGAAACAGCTACATGTAGAAGCTAACTACAATGTGTGTCTTCAAAAGGAAGTTGCATCATCCTTGATCTAAACCTTTTCTATACAACGGCAGATTTTTCTACTTCTCATCAATAGAATCAATTGCACTGTGAAGATATATGTACTACACCTCCATGGCGTTGTCTGAGCTACATACCTTCATGGTGTTGTCTGAGCTACATACCTTCATGGCGTTGTCTGAGCTACATACCTTCATGGCGTTGTCTGAGCTACATACCTTCATGGCGTTGTCTGAGCTACATACCTTCATGGCGTTGTCTGAGCTACATACCTTCATGGCGTTGTCTGAGCTACATACCTTCATGGCGTTGTCTGAGCTACATACCTTCATGGCGTTGTCTGAGCTACATACCTTCATGGCGTTGTCTGAGCTACATACCTTCATGGCGTTGTCTGAGCTACATACCTTCATGGCGTTGTCTGAGCTACATACCTTCATGGCGTTGTCTGAGCTACATACCTTCATGGCGTTGTCTGAGCTACATACCTTCATGGCGTTGTCTGAGCTACATACCTTCATGGCGTTGTCTGAGCTACATACCTTCATGGCGTTGTCTGAGCTACATACCTTCATGGCGTTGTATGAGCTACATACCTTCATGGCGTTGTCTGAACTATATACCTTCATGGCGTTGTCTGAGTTACATATACTAAGTGCATAGGCCTTAAATATGCATATTAGTTCCTCTTCTTCTTTTGCTCTAGCAGAGCCCTGGGGGTTTGCCATTTTAACAGGAAATTAACTCATTTGGCTTCAGGAAGGGACCTGTCTACACAAACACACACACACACACACACACACACACACACACACACACACACACACACACACACACACACACACTACATAGGATTGCTATTGGCTATTGTGAAAGGGACCTAATTTTCTGCTCAAGATTAAATACATATTCTCGTAGACCGATATGTCTCTGCAATATGACTATTACACACTGGTAATTGGACTATCTATCTTTTTAACCATACATCTCAATGCTAGCTGCTGCCAACCAGCAATCAATGATGATGCCTTATATTAATTTGATCACTCAAGTTATGCGATTACCTCATTCATGGTACTGATTATTGATAATTGTAGCTGCTTGATAGTATACACACACATTAATCCCTTTGTAAATGAAACAGTCCCTGCAATCAACTTGGAGACTGCAACATAGTTGTGCGGTTGATAAAAAGGCATGTGAATTACTGCAAGTTGCATCTAGAATCACCAGTGTATCAGGATTGGTGATATTCACATTTCAGTGTTTTTGGGTGCATCCCCTGCTGCAAGGTATATACTGAAATGTAGATATCTTTAAAGCTAACAGTTATGAAGTGATTGTGTTAATAACTTGCCCTGTCATCAGGGAGGGAGAGGCAGGGGCTCTTTATGCATGTTCAGTAACTTCATAAACTCTACATGTAGCTTTGCATTGTACCAGTCACGTACCTGTGTACTCTCCACTACTGGAGTTCGGACAATCCAAGATGGTGGAACGATGCTACGTCGAAGGGGTCCAAGGTGACAGGGAAACTGTCGAAAATCCTCCTTGAAGCAGGCCATGTGATATGAGTCTCCACACCATGAGCAGCTATATGCCACCAGCTCCTTATGGGTGTGGGCACGTGTCATGTAGGTGTGCATAGAAGATGGGTGTATCACATGTGCGTGTGTGTTGTGTGTGTATGTGTGTATGTGCGTGATTCAGGTACTAGTACTCAAGGACAAATCAAGGATCGTATACTACTCTAAATGTTGATGACAATTGATGTCTTGTGATGCATTTGTACATACACAGATGGTCAACTTATTGCACAATGTTACTTTCAATTTGACACCTTATCAGAACAGCTCCTGCCATAGAGTTGTTTGTTCTAAACACCTATTACTTATAGATGCGTAAATGTGGTTACAATCAATTAACGTGTGATGCCATAATAGACTGATGCCATTGCACATTGAGACCACATCCTAGCACTGAAAGCGGGTTTACAAATTACGTTAGCCCAACGTAACATCAAGGTAATACTATAAGCTGATGTTGGATTAGAAGTCTAGTCTATTTCAACATAAATGTAATGTCACTTACATTGATGTTGATGTAATGTTTACATTGGAATAGACAAAACTTCTAATCCAACATGGTGTAAAACATGTCAGGCTAACGTCATATTGTAATACAACGTACCTCACATTTGACATCATGTCTCACAATGACACCTTACCTCACATTGACACCACTCTCACAATGGCAACGTACCTCACATTGGCACCACGTCTCACACTGACACCATACACCACCGACACCATACCTCACATTGACACCACGTCTCACAATGACACCATACCTCACATTGACACCACGTTTCACACTGACAACATACCTCACACACTGAAACCATATCGCACACTAAAAGATCACACTGACTCTACTCATCTAATGTACATGTATATGTCCTCAGTGGTCAACTACACATGAATCTGATTGCGAAGTATAGAACTGGCGGGAGTGTGCACATGTATATAGCAAAACTCTTACCCTTCCATGGTTCCAGTTTTTGTACCCTTTCCAACACAATTTGCATTTGCCACTAGCCTTGTGGCGAGCCAAGAAATGATGCTGGACTGTGATCTGCCAGATATCAAGGGGTGCAGTAGATCTATGTCCACGCATATTAGGGCACATTATTGGGTTGACTTACGACATTTTTCACTTTTTCTTTTTGTTTAATCTCCCTAAAGGTTTCTTTACAGTGCATATTTCCATAATCAGACAAGTGTCTGAAACATTTCACATGGATCACGAGATTGCACGCTGTGTGGAGTAGGCCAAGCTCACACATGTACACATTTGGACTCTCCCCTATCTACATGCATACATCTACAATGACTGGCTCTTCCACCATGCTAACTGCTAACTTGTACACAACATTCAGTTCACATGCATGCAAACCTACGTATCACCAAAGGTGCCGAGATAAACCAACCTGAACATTTAACCTTCAGCCTTTTGGATGCCTTTGTGTCCTGCACAAGAGAACAGTGAAAGAAAGCTGTGATAAAACCAAACGAAAAGTTTATCATAGGAGCACACTGGGGCATCAAAATAAGAATAGCAACAAGCTTAGGGAAGTTGAGACTTGAACAAAAACACACATACAAGCACACTGCTGGATAACAACCCACATACCAAACAAACAATTTCCTCATTAAAAATGCACGCTTCCGTTGTGTCAACTTCAAACCAGAGGTGAGAGTCTATAGTTGCATTTTCCTGCAAAAAAAGTGAAGGTGATATGTATAGCTATGGAAATTCAACAAAATGGTTTTGTGGGAAAATTGTTACAGCCATGTCTGTACCCTACCTACAGTTAGCAAAACCACACAGAGCAGCCTTTGATAGCATTTAAAAATTTCACAAGAAAATAAAAACACTCTCTAATGAGAGAGTTGTTGGTATATAGGATTGACCACGGAAACAAGAACGACAGAAATTTCCAGTAAAATTGAAATAGGCCTATATTTAGCCCATTACTCAGGAGTGTGCTAAATATAGGCCTATTTCAATTTTCCAGTAAAATTTCTGTCACTCTTGTTTCCGTGCTTTTTACACCACCATTGGTCAATCCTATATACCAACAACTCTTTCATTAGAGAATGTTTTTATTTACTTGTTTCATAAGTTTTTTTTTCACCCTGTCATAGCAGTATAGTAGTCAATAATCAAATGTATAGAATTTGGATGATCCCCTTTATCTCTTATAGCTTAATGCAATAACTAATAACTTTAATAATAATTGTATGAATTAGTACAGTATTATAATTTGTCCTTGCCCGCGCCCTCTTCTCCTGTGGGCGTGGGGACGTCCTCCTCCCCGACCTCCTAGCCATGCTGGTTCTGGTCATGCAGGCCAGGGGGAAGCACTGTTGGTGGTGGTGGGGGCAGCGTTGGTGGTGTCAGCAGGGGCAGTGGGGCTTCTGGATGTGGCAGAAGCGGTGCTTCTGGAGGTAGCGGGGTGAAGGGGAGAGGAGTTGGAGGATGAATGTACTCTTCATCCTCATCCTCTTCCTCTTCCGACCCCTCGTTGGTAAAAATCCCCTCAGGTCTTCAGCTGCCATCTAAATGTACATGACAGAGAGTATGATTAAATTTTTACCTCTTTCTTTTTTCAAGCAAAGCCTTTACACGTGAATCCACATAGAGTATTATTAAATTTTTACCTCTTTATGCAAAGTGCACTATTCAGCGGGTGAGTGACTTTTATACCTGCAAACCCTTAACACATGTGCAGACTGTGCTATAATTCTATTGGTCCAATTCCATCGTATTAATGACAGGCAGGGAAGGGGTGTATGTCTGTCAGTTGTGCTAAAATTCTATTGGCCAAATTTGATACTCTTATATGCTCCCATCTAAACATGGAGGTGTAGTTTGTTGTATAGATGGATAGTGTGAAAACTCATGAAGTAAACTACATGGCAGATGTAGATCGATAAGGGTATGTTCTCAGGTGAGGTAATATCTGTGGACAGGACATGTACACCCAAGGGGACATTTTTGGGGGAACTATAGGGCTGGAACTATAGTCATTGGTCAAAGGTGGTCAAGGTCAGCAATGTACACCCAAGGGTTAGACAAGGGACGTTTTTTGGGGAGGGCTGGAACTATAGTAATTGGTGACCTTTACCAAACGTGGTCAAGGTCAGCAATGAATATACGCACCTTGTCTCGGATAAGAAAGCCTTTAGATTTTAAAACAATAGATACTAAGTTGAGTCACCATGCATGCTTTACATGTGAAGTGAATGGTTTTGTGCTGTACATAGTCGGGCGGGCCCTACTACCGCGTTTGGTCAGGTAGTAGGGTGACAAGCCCGACCAAACGAGGTAGTAGGGCCGCCCGACTATGCTGTACAAATGTTGCATGCACAGCTTTTTAACATGCCGTAACATACCTTTGGGTGGTAGTGGTAGTTCTGTGACCCCTGTGGTACCGCGTCCTCTCGGCAGCACGTTTAGCCAATCAGACAGCGTGGTCATTCCAATACCGACTCCTTTCAGATACCAGCTGAATTGTCATCGTATTTCTGCCTTTTAGCAGCGCGGTTTCCCTCGAGGTCCTCTTCATATCGCCGCTTTTTAGCAGCACGGTTCTTCTCAAGGTCCTCTTCATATAGCAGCACGGTTCTCGTCGAGGTCCTCTTCATATGAGCGCTCTACAAGGCCAATCCCGAAAAGAAGAAGACCTCTGTACGCGACAGCTACAAGGCCGATCCCGAAAAGAAGAAGGCCTCTGTATGCAACAGCTACAAGGCCGATCCCGAAAAGAAGAAGGCCTCTGTACGCGACAACTACAACGCAAATATTGATCTGCTAAAAGGTGGCGATATCTTTAGCTTTGTTCTCGTCTTGCTTTCCACTCGTTGCTTAGATATCTTCTTTTGATTACGCGAAGGCATTTTTAGAAAAACAACTTCACTAACCAAAGTAACAACTAAACTGCGATAGGAACACCAAATAAAATAAAATTTAGTGCAGGTTAGAGTATTTATACTGCCTAAAATTACTTTTTTGATCACAGAATACAGGCAGGCCCTTTAACTCTTACCTGGTTAGGATGCTACCTTTTCTGATAAATTATGGAATAATCCTAATTATTACTATTAAATGCCCTGCTTATATGGTTATTAGGCCCAGAACATTGACCTTTAGAGCTCACAAGGCAATCATGATCCATGATCCTATCTATATTGTTTGCATCCATAGTACCGTGCAAATGCATGACATGCCATTGATTGCTGTGAACAAGCATCAGGTCTATGGGCATTAGATGCCACCCATGGCCATTGGAAGGAAATCTACTATTCCATATCTTGTACATGTACTTAGATTGGGCAGGAATCTGATCAAAAGAAGGAATTGAAAAGGCCAAGGAGTTAGCTATTGATACATGTAGTAAACTCCTTTTCAAAACATGCCCATACTTGTCACACCTTGAATGCATGTATGGGGGAGAACATGAAGAAAAAGATATTTACAAATGCACTACATATTCACACCACGTAAAACTTAAGTAGCCATGTGGTCAATATACACTGTGCAAGGGCCTGTGTATGGATTAGATTACATACAGTGCCTGTGTGGAGAGGTAAATTACCTCCCAAGAAACTGTTGACTGACTGAGGATGGCTTTGATGACGCTCTGTTCCTGCTGCTGCTTGCGCACCACTGACTCAAGCCTGGATGAAATGCACAGGGGTAACAAACCTTCCAACACACAGGTGAATGTACATGCACATGAAGTTATTGGTGTCCCAGTACAAAAATGGGTGTGGTACATGTACATGTACAAATAAGTCCCTGAGGTGCATCAGATCCCTTAGGTCCCTGAGATGCATCAGATCCCTTAGGTCCCTGAGGTGCATCAGATCCCTTAGGTCCCTGAGGTGCATCAGATCCCTTAGGTCCCTGAGGTGCATCAGATCCCTTAGGTCCCTGAGATGCATCAGATCCATTAGGTCACTGAGGTGCACAGAACCCTTAGGTCCCTGAGGTGCATCAGATCCCTTAGGTCCCTGAGGTGCATCAGATCCCTTAGGTCCCTGAGGTGCATCAGATCCCTTAGGTCCCTGAGGTGCATCAGATCCCTTAGGTCCCTGAGGTGCATCAGATCCCTTAGGTCACTGAGGTGCACCAGATCCTCGAGGTGCATGTAATTATGTACATGTATTGTATGTGATCATTCAAAAAGGCTTTAATCCACTGAAGTAAGGCGATTTGAAGCTGTAAGCCTCTACTTACAGAGTTGAAAGCAGTGTGAATGGTGGCTTTAACCTGTTTGCATGGTAAAGGGTTCTGTAGTGTTGAGAACCAGTGCGTAAACAAATAAGCACTGCAAGCAGTGGCCATGTAGGTACAGTGGTAGTAAACTAAGTTTAATGCATAGAATTGCACTGTCATACATGTATATAGTTACCAAGCTGACTATAAGGAAAGTGTGCTGTTGCTAAGGCCAAATAAAAAAGATGTAAAACATGTTCCTACAGATGCAATCAATGAACGATCCAAACCAATCCTACGCTGGGCATTCGTGCCCAATAGCATCTTTTTCCCCTACAACACCTTTCAGGTTTTATATTTAAATGAGGGCTCCATGGGTGCAGCACTCCAGTCATAGCCTTGACTGCGGCCAGTTGCTCACCCACAATCTACTTCCCCCATCCCCATTATGTACTTCAATGTGTACTATTTCATCAATGATGGACGACACCCTCCAGGCTTCTATCCTGGGACACAGGTTGATCCAATGGTGACCAGCATCACCCATTGGTCCCTGATATGAAGCACAGCTGTCACATGCCCAGCTGGACCATTTGAGCGTACGCAGAAAAAGCAACCATGTCATCAGGGACAAGTTTTTTCAACTCAAGCAGAGGAGATTCGGAAGGAGGTGAGAGATTGTCAGTTTGGAGACCAAAAGGCTGATCTAATGCTCCATGTATTAATCAAAGGTGTTGATGATGAAAGGATGAGACGCCGGCTTTTTGAAACTGAGAATCGAGATCTGGCAAAGGCAATATGAATATGCCAGACGATGGAGGCAAAAGCAGTAGACTTGCAACACTCAGTGAGCAAGAAAACAGATGTAGTTGAATGAAAGACAGCAGGAGTGGCAGTGGTAGAAAAGATGGCTTCGCAGGTCACAGAAAACTCCGAAGAAGTGGCAGCAATAGGAAAAAGAAACTGGAAAGTTCTAGGAAGAAAACACTCAGACCGACAATGGAAAATTGATAGGAGACTGGCAGCCAGGGTTCAAGCAATGGTAAAGTCAAGCAGGATGTTCCAGATGTGCATAACCAGAGATGCAAGCTACCAACAAATCAATCCAACCAGAGATGCAAGCTACCAACAAATCAATCCAAACAGTGGTAGAAGCGCGCTTTCCAGCCGTAGCACACCACCCAGATTTTTAAAGGACAGTTTCATTCAGACAATACACCAATTTACGACATTGGGTTCTTGTACTTGAAGCAACAGAAGTTTTTGAAGGAATTAACCTTGAAAAGGCTGAAGGAAGAAGTGCTTGACAAGCACTCTACCCACAATCCATATAACACAAGACATTATTCTCCGAACTTGAATCTTGTTATAGAAATAAATGATGAAAAATACTTCAATAGAACTGTAGTCGATTATGAAGGCTTGAAAAGCTTCATTGGAATCGATTACTGTATTTACTTCTTCAACCAATTAGGGGGCTGGTAAAGTAAATCATCATTAGATGTAGAAATCTACCCATACCCAACTGACCTCAGTTACACAATTTTAAAAGTGTACAGAGAGGAGGGTATAGGGATTGCTGACTTACCAAAAGGAATGGACTGGATAGTCCGAAAGTGTAAAACAATGGTAGAATCCTTCCTGCAAAATTATGGCCTAAGTACCACAACCTTAGGCATGCATGCAGTGGACATCGAAATATGTCGCATTTCCACAAAATGCCACTGGAGTGCTTAGACCAGGAACACCCCCAGTCGCTATGGTGGAATTACCAAATATGAGGGGAATGGGATTAAAATTTTTGTCCCTAATATATATATAAAAAGAGCATCAACCAAGATCGACAGCTCTTGCATATGCCCCACCTGAAAAATTTGTCAATGATGGGAGCATATATATATGGGAAATACAGGCAATACATAGGGCTCTCAGTTGAGACCCACACAGGCCAGAATTTAAGCAAAAACACTGCGGCTCTCCCCTCAAATGGGTAGTAGAGAACGATCATGATTACCATGTTATCCACAAGTATGCAGAGCTCCTAGGCAAGGAATTGCCCGTGGGGTGGTTGAGTGGGGCTGTGACCCAACTTAAATCTGGAGATTTTAATCCACAGCGTAGAGCCGCTGTTAAGGAAGGTGAGGGCAAAAATCCAACCATCCAAAGAACTGGCGAAAAGTACACTGTATTGTAGAACCTGAAAACTTAAACAAATTTGCCATATTGGGATATGGAATGAGCTATAAATTGCATCCAAAAAAAGAAAAAAGCACTATGATACACGAAAAAAGAGAGAAGCTGTCATAGTGACTTACAATCCCTCTTACTTTGTTCCAAAGAGATAACCAGATCTTGGATGAAACTGCTTTCCGCAGATCAACTCAGGGGGTAGAAATACTCACCAAACAATTTGATGAAGCATTGATCAATGCTGAAAAGCTTAGCAGCTATCTTTGTTTATGCAAAAACATAGTCGCGATGAAAGAACTTATGGAAAGATTCTGCAAACTAAAAGTAGCAGATCTAATAATGCTTGACCATCTAATTGGGCATACTATTGAAACACAGATAAACAAAAACTGGGTTCATAGTAAAACCGTTAAGATAGGAAAATAAGTCTTTTGGGTTCGTTGTAATAACACCACACAACCCCAGGACATCTGAAATGCAAACTCCACCCTCTATGCGGGCACCAGCTGCGAATAGAGATTACAACATGCTGAACTGTAAAATGAAAGTTAGAGATGGGGTTTTCTCCCTCTCTCTAGTAGTAAATTTTTGAAAATGGAGTAGAATGAAAATTTCGTTTTCTTTCATAAAACTACTACGAAGGCCACACTTATAAATGTGCACCCTTGGAAGTAAATAGCATTAGCACAACATTGCCTTGAGAAAGGAATAAAGGAGAATTTCTCCTTCCATTTGCATATTTGATGTTCCTCTCTGACGGTCCCAGGATCCAGGAAACATTTGGATTATTTTTAAAAGTATTGCCCGCAAAATATGCTTACTCAGATGGTTTTGCCAGTCAACTGGAATCTTGTCTACGTATAAAACCTTTTAGCAATTACTTGGCATACATATGCACAGAAAAAGGGAAAACTGGATCTAGAGGGAGCCCCAAAAGATCCAATAGTTCAACTAGAACTCTGTTATACAGCCTATATCTCCCAAAAGATCCAATAGTTCAACTAATACAGCCTATATCTCCCAAAAGATCCAATAGTTCAACTAATACAGCCTATATCTCCCAAAAAATCCAATAGTTCAACTAATACAGCCTATATCTCCCAAAAGATCCAATAGTTCAACTAATACAGCTTATATCTCCCAAAAGATCCAATAGTTCAACAAATACAGCCTATATCTCCCAAAAGATCCAATAGTTCAACTAATCAGGGGCGGCGGAAGCTTATCATACTGAACAAACGATAATTATATTCATGATCACATGAATTTCGTTACAAAGCACCAGTAAAACTACAGTAGTACCAAAGATCACAGGAAAATGTTTCATAATCCCAGCCTTGGGTTTTTTGCGGTGGTTTTTAACAAAAGGCCATCCTGAGATTGAGCGAATATCGTAAAAACCATCCTGGGATTTGGCGTCCAGGGTGGGTATAGCTTAAAAACCATCCTGGGATTTGGCGTCCAGGGTGGGTATAGCTTAAAAACCATCCTGGGATTTGGCGTCCAGGGTGGGTATAGCTATCCTGGGATTTGGCGTCCAGGGTGGGTATAGCTTAAAAACCATTCTGGGATTTGGCGTCCAGGGTGGGTATAGCTTAAAAACCATCCTGGGATTTGGCGTCCAGGGTGGGTATAGCTTATAAAAACCATGCTGGGTTTGTCGAACAAAAAACATCTTGAGCTCATGCATATTTATTTATTGCTTCAACATGGTTTTTGTTCGACAAACCCAGCATAGTTTTTAGGCCATTCCCACTCTGGAGGCCAAATCCCAGGATGGTTTTTGCTATATTCCCATGCTAGGCGCTCAATTCCAGGATGGTTTTTGTTAAAAACCACCCTAAAAACCCAAGGCTACGATTTTTCCTGTGGTATCTGGTGCGTTCGTCGTTAGTAGTGGAGAATTCAACAGCAACATCAGTGGCGTTAGTGTCTAATGTACCGGGACCTCCTCCCGGGGGTAGATTTGCCTACCGCGGTGCTTAGAAAATAAATTTATCCACGTTCAGCCAGTTTGAAAGTGCATGCTCGTTGTACAGGTCCTTTAAAGCTTGGCCCGAGGTATAATTCTTTTCGTTGGTTCCATGCCAGGGTTTCAAAGTGAAACTATTATATCGCGATATGCGTGGTTTCTATGTAATCTTCTGTGCTAACTACGCGTACCGCGATCGAATAGCTTCCCTTTGACGGTCTGCTTGCGGCCAGAGAAAATGAATTAGAGCCTGGGAATTCAAGCTCTGAACGATTAGAATGCATTGTCAAATGTAAAAGGGATGTTAAACTGGCAGAACGTGAATAACTGTACACAGCGGTAGACAAATGTACCCCCGGGAGGACGCCAGGTACATTAGACGTATTAATGGAGTACATGTACTAATATACGGCAGCAATCATCGTCCGATCGATCGCTAAATTTGGGGGGGCTGAGCCCCTCCAAATGCATATTTGGGGGGGGGGGGGGGGGGCTAAAGCCCCCCTTGCCCCCCCTCTTCCGCCGCCCCTGCTAATACAGCCTATATCTCCCAAAAGATCCAATAGTTCAACTAATACAGCCTATATGTCCCAAAAGATCCAATAGTTCAACTAGAACTCTGTTATACAGCCTATATCTCCAAGGAGCCTTTCACAAGGTATAGCCCAGATACATTGTTGTATCAGTTAATTGAACCAATTACTGATAAAATCTTTAAACGGATGTCGTCACCAAGAACAATTTAATTTGTATACGCATGCGCAGTTTGAGGTAGTTATAGTTAGTTAGATCTGAGTAATGACGTGGCAGCGGTGCCGGAAATTGGAACGCCAGGAAGTTTCAAGTACCCTGGCCTAGCCACGTTTCATGTCAAAAACACGCTCAGGTCTTTGCTACAAGGAGGGCGACACAAAGGACGCAAAGGATACAATGGCTGAACTGAAGGTGCAGGAGTTACTGCAAATGCTGATAGAGGACCGGACGAAGCGGGAAGTGGAAATAGCAGAAGAGAGAGAACGTCGCGAAAAAGAGTTTGATGCAGAGAGGCGAAGAAGAAATGAAGAAAGAGAAGCGAGGGAACGAGAAAGACAGAAGAGACTGGACCAGATGTAGGCTTACATGGACAACCAAGTGAAACTGGTGGAGGGAACGGCAAAACAACGCAGTCGAGGTCCCGAGATTACAGTAAAGCTAGTTCCGTTGAACAAAAAGGATGATGTAGAGGCATATTTAGTCACGTTCGAAAGGATAATGGCAGCCCACAACATTTCGGAGGACAGGTGGCCGCACTATTTTGATACCCCAGTTAACGGGCAAGGCCCAATTGGACTTCGCTGCTGTTTCTCCTTCAGACAGTGGGAATTACGAGAAAATTAAAGCGGCAATTCTCATCCGGTATGGGATTAACGAGGAAGAATACAGGAGGTGATTTCGGTCGGCGAGGCGAAAGGATGGGGAAATGAACAGAGAGCTAGCCGTGAAGCTGATGGAGTGGCAAGCCAAATGGCTGAAAGAATGTCACACTGTCGAGGATGTCATGAACGCTGTGGGTAAAGAGCAGTTTCTCAACACACTGCCGACAGATTTAAGTGGTGGGTACTAGGCGAGTTGGCGGACGATTACGAGCAGGCAAGGCGGCCTGAAACGGAAACGTTGGCTAGCTCTACACCTAAGCCAAACCGAGTAGGTTCCTGTGAATGTCAGTACTGTGGAAAGTCGGGTCATGCCACGGAAGACTGCTATAAGAGGAAAAGAGAAGAAAGTCAACAAAGCAGAGGTACTCAGTGTTACCACTGTAAAAAGCAAGGACACATGTCGTGGGAATGCCCAGAAAAAAGTATGGTGTGCAAGGAGCAGATGGACAGGAGACGTGCAGGTGGCAGACCAATGTACAAGGCGGGCAAGGTGGAGGGACAATAGGTCACTGAATTCTTCTTGACACGGGATGTTTGAGAACAATGGTCCATCGGAATTTGGTTGCCAGGGAGAAGGTCATTGTTTGGAAGGTCGCAACAATCACCTGTGCACATGGAGACACCAAACTTCATCCCCTTGCTTTAGTGAACTGGATGGAGCTCATATTCAGGTGGAAGCGGCTTTATCAGAGGAACTACCTATGTCTGTTTTGTTGGGAATAGATATTTCTGAGTTAACGCATTTGATAAGTGGAACAGTTGGTGTTACCTAAGCGCTGTCGAGATACGGTACTGAAACTCGCACATGACGTTCCTTTAGCCAGTCATTTGGGAAGGGAGAAGACAGGTCGTCGTTTATTGAGGCGATTTTATTGGCCGACGTTATTAAGGACGTGGCCGAGTTTTGCCAAGGGTGTCCAACATGCCAGAGATCGGCACAGGGGAAGATCAAACCTGCTCCATTAGTGCCGTTACTACGGTTGTTTACAGAGCTGGGGATCACAACAAGAATGCAGATGCATTGTCTCGTGCAGCAAGATAGTTTGTTGCAACAGAAGGAGAATGATATGTGACGGATGTCGTCACCAAGAACAATTTAATTTGTATACACATGCGCGGTTTGGCATGTAATACTTCAGATTAGTTAGTTAGATCTGAGTATTGACATTATATACGTGCATTACCTCACACACACCATAGTGTGATTCAAACAACTAGAAAAAATAAAACCCACTGAGGGGCCGTTCATAAATTACGTCACGCTGAAGGGGGGGAGGGGGGGTATCAGCCAGTGTGACGATGTATACATTAATAATATATCAGTATGGGATAATGTGTGACGAGGGGGGGGGGGGGGGGGTCCATAATGGTCTAAAATAGCGTGACGTAATTTATGAATGGCCCCTGAGGCTTGTACCATTTAAAGTACTGATTTGGTGAAAGTGGTTTGCTCCCTTTTCAATGAGAAGGTAGAAACTTTTAAGAAATTAGGTCTCTTTATGACTTACAACAAGTCAGGGAGATCTATAATCGCACATTAGATGACAATAACTCTGGAAGAGCCATGCTGACAACAAACGGGTCCTACAGTAACAACTGGTGAAGCCTTGCAAGAGTTTCACGAAGTATCTGAAACATTTGAAGCTAATTTCGGCTACAAACCGAACATTTATACCTCATATGGAGTTACTGTATTTTACATTGAATGGTATTTCCATTGCTGGGAACACCATCCCAGAACAGTTGTTTGAAATATTTGAACAAGGAGTAAAACAGGAAGAAAAAAGAAAGGGGGAGCCCCATGATATTCATTAGGGGGCACCCTCTGTAAGAGCTTCTTTGGACAAGCCTGAGACACTTTGCATTCTAAACAAGTTGTCACCGTTTCAGACAAAGGTGGTGTTGAAAGAGCTCAAAAAATGCTTGACTTCTGTTTGAGCTTTTTAAAAAGAGATTGGACAATTTAGCACTGTGTATGAATCCACACAAGATGCTAAGAAATGGAATCTTATACTGTAGATCCAACTAATGGTCGGATTAACTTATTTATTAAGCCTGGTGCTGCTACACAACAAGGCCCTAAAATTTAAAAGAGAAGTTCCCTGGACAGGGAAGGTGACGGTAATGGGAAACTTCAATATGTCTGTAAAACTTATTGGGAGATCATGAAAGAGTACCCCAAAGATAGGTGCCTTACAAAGAGAGATCAGTTCGTATTAGGGGCCGCATTTGGGGGTTTTATACATTGATCAAGGCTCCAAGAGGGTGCCTAAGAATGATATATGGGATGATGATGGGATAGTCAACCAATGCAGTACTGGACTACATGTGGCTAGTGATGTTGCAGCACACTTAATTGCGAGCTGCATCATATTCCCCCATTGCCGTCTCAAGGATGATTTCACTAGTGAGAATGGTAAAGGTGTAATTATAGCACAGATAAATCTGGAATTAGCATCAGGACTGGAGCAAGCTCTTCCTCCAATGATTCCATAGCCACATTGAGAATCACAGCAGCATGTATGAGTGAAAGCCAGAGGATTAATTGCCTCGAAGCCATGATGACCATCATTAACATTCTGGCTTTGGTAGGCATAACATTCTGTTAAAAAAATCCATCGGCTCAATAAATATGAAGTACGTGGAACTCACTTCAAATATATTTTATGATGGTAGATATTTTTCACTTGCCTGCTTTAGGATTGAGCCAAGCGATGTAAATTTCAGCAAAGATTTTCTGAACACTTGTGCTACCATTGTGGAAGCCCAAGGTTCAGGGGTTATTTCACTACAGACGAGACAGTGCCCAGCGTATGGGAAAAGATGTGCTAAATGTAAAGTCCTTGGCCACTTTGCAAGAATATGCAGGGCAAGGGATAGGTCCACTCATTGACTCAGGGTCAGAAGAGACTGCATTAGAGGAAGCAGTGTTACTCATTACTGTGGAGAAGATAGGGAAGAAGCTAGAAGATAACAGAATATGGCTGATAACTGAATATTGCTACTCCTCAAGAGTGAAGGTCACTATAAAGTGTTGTAACTTTACAAGGGGAGAAGTTACGTACACTGGGAAGGCACAGATGACACCACTGTAGCCCCATCCTTTGTTTTACTGACCCTAAACCCTACGGTGTGATGGGTTTGTGGACTCATACAACACAATAGGCGCGCAGAGCTGCTTAGCCTTTATCGCTTTACCCCCCCCCTCCAAAACTAACAAATTAGAGCTGCCTTCGAGGTCTATTGGTTCCTGAGCTACATATAAGTACTCCACTTGTGCCAAAATTGATGTGGTTATCATACATTACTGATTGAAAGTCCAGCACCACCTGGACTACTGATTGAAAAGTCCAGCACCACCTGACTACTGATTGAAAAGGCCAGCACCACCTGACTACTGATTGAAAAGTCCAGCACCACCTGACTACTGATTGAAAAGTCCAGCACCACCTGAAAAGTCCAGCACCACCTGAAAAGTCCAGCACCACCTGACTACTGATTAAGCAACATGTACACTATTACGTTCTGCACATACCACACAGATTCACTCATTCCAGTGCTGCAAACGTGTTGTGTTTAAAACCCTACCACACCCAAATGGGCCCCTCTCACACGTACGTATACTACAGGTAATCAAAAGGCGTCGCAGTGCATGTGACATGCACACACTTGGCACATGCCCTTGGACAAGGAAGCCAAAAGTCAACACACGCCCACAACTTAAGTACACATTACACATCCACACAAACATCACACATGCAACCATACAAGCACGCTCAAACACTCACACCCCACCTGCACAAGTACTGCTCACCCACACACGTACCCATCATACAAACATCCTAACCACACCCACACATACGCCTACATGCATTGTACGTTATCAGCACACACAGGTCTTACACATATACACATCCCCCACCACACACCCTCGACACACCCAATATAAATTCTGGTATGTAACACACATGCCCTAACCATGCCCAATGCCAACATGTGACCACACGCACGCACACACACGCACACACACACACACATACACACACGCACATACACACACACACGCACACACATACACACATGCACACATACAAACACGCACTTACACACACACGCACACACATATACAGACATACACACACAACACAAAGCACTTGCCTCTTCCGTGATTCCAACATTCCTATCACCTCTGTTATATCCAACATCTCAGAATCAGAGTTGCATTGGTTCCTTGGGGTAGTGGCAGGAGGGGCAGCCAATGGGATGGTGGGTTCACGTAGTACCAGCTTCACTGGAGCCTTGTGTGGCTGGGAGGAGGAGAAGAGGGGAAGGCCCTTGGGGTGGGCTGGAGTAGTGGTGCTGGAAGTCAGATGGGGTGGGAAGGAGGAAGGGGCAGTGGTTTTTAGGGAATTCGAAGTAACAGCGTTCATTTCTCTTGTTCCATACACGAAAATACGCACACAAGCACATACTCCTAAGCAGAAGAATATCCTGTGTATGTTCTGTACATATTCATAACATCCTAGTATTATAACACACACACACAGACTGCGTGTACACATACATGTCCACCATACAAATATGTCAAGTAGAAAGGTCTGGTTGCGTGTGTGTGTGTGTGTGTGTGTGTGTGTGTGTGTGTGTGTGTGTGTGTGTGTGTGTGTGTGTCTCAGACCTAATCAGATCCCTGAGGTACAGTAGATCTTTGAGGTACATGTATTCAATTTATGTACATATATTGTGTGCGATCATTCAAAAAGGCTTTAATCCACTCAAGTAAGGCTAATTTGAAGATGTGAGCCTCTACTTAAGTACAGAGTTGAATGGTGCCTTTATCCTCTCTGCATGGTATGAGGTTCTGTTCTGTTGACAACCACTGTGTACATAATCACAGCACACATCTACATATACACACACCCATACTCATATACACATATACACATATACATATCTGCTTATGATTATGTACGAACTTTGACTGAATGTTAAAAATGACCTAACGAGGTGTGGTAGGGACTTAACTTTTACCAGCAGCAAAGGAACACTAGTGTATCTTGTTCCATAATATACTAAGCTTCTGTATAAGTCCCCATAAAAAGTGATGCGCTCATGTGCATCTTGTACAAATTAATTGCTTCCGAAGCTGTTATTGAAATCACGTTGGAGTACCATTTCTTTCTTTTTAAGTAGTAAAATGATACGCAAAGCATTAATGGTTAAGGAGATACTTTTATCTAAACATGAGCCATTTTTTCCCACCAATCAACGGTTCTTTACAATACCCACATGGGTTAGTTATTCTAAGTGGAGTGTTGAAGTCAGTTGAAACACAACATTAGGTAGGAGTTGAATGTAAGTAGCTTAGTAGGCTCCGTGTTAAAACAGTCATCAACAATGTAACTTAAACTTTGAATGAGAAGTGTAAAAGCCCTATAGTGACTCTAAATGTGTAATTGACAGGTCAACCTGTCAAAATCATCATCACTATAGATTAAAGCACTTGCCTCTTCCGTGATTCCAACATTCCTATCGCCTCTGTTACATCCAACGTATCAGAATCGGAGTTGCATTGGTTCCTTGGGGTAATGGCAGGAGGGGCAGCCAATGGGATGGTGGGTTCACGTAGTACCAGCTTCACTGGAGCCTTGTGTGGCTGGGAGGAGGAGAAGAGGGGAAGGCCCTTGGGGTGGGCTGGAGTAGTGGTGCTGGAAGTAAACAGAAAAGGTGGGGAGGAGGTATAAAAGAAAACGGGAATTCAACCACACACACATACACACACACAAACATATATATACAGACACACCCTCCTAAGCAGAAGAATATCCGTATGTTTCATAACATCCTAACAGCCACACACACTCACACACGTTCGATGCATGCACATGTACACGCCCACGTCTCCGCCTTAGACATTCAATGTATGGGAGGCAAGTGCCTAATTCATTGGCGCGAATCGAGTGGGAAACCGTAGACGCACTTTGCACAGCTACATCTCCGTAACGGTGAAGTAAAATTTAATAGAAGAAATCAATAGTGTAGGACCCTTCTACGTACATACTGAATTTGAAGCTATTTGAACGTTCCTACCTGAAGATGTGGTGGCCGCATGGAGCCCATTGAAGTACTGGACCACCTAATGTCGGTACCCCACTTGTGCAAGACACCAAATTACATTTTTGCAAATAGAAATGGAGTGGTATGCACAGTGGTTTACAACTATGGGTGACCAGGACATTCTCAAATTGCTGTGCAAGTTATAACCAAATGATTTGTAACTTTATCAGTAGTTAATTTGTATTAAATAAATAATTTATTAATTAAAATCAAATCAAAATAATATAAATTTTTAGAATCTCTTCAACTACCAAGATTTAAGTACATACATGTAGATATATAGCATTAGTAATAGATAACACCGGTTAGAAATTATGTTAATAAACCTTTCAAATTATTCAAGCCAATGAAATGAATACATTGTGAACCAAAAATTTGATCTTGAACATGTCAGCTGTGGCAAAAACAAATTATGTTCTTTGCCACTGAAGTAAATTATTAATCTCACGTGTTAGTTAGAGTGAATTTACGAGTTGTTATAACTTACAGTAAAGAACTACATTGCACATCAGCTAAGGATAATATATAAAGACTTACAACTCTATTTCTGCAAACTCTTCATAACTGCTTAATAATTTTCTCATGCTGTCAATCTCTTCGTTCTGTTTAGAGATCCTTTCATCCTGTTTGGTGATTACTTCAGACCTTTTTTCAATCTCATTTTCTATGTCCGTCAGTTGGCTCTGAAGCCTTTCCAATGTTTCTTCTGCAGCAGACTTCACACTCACATAGTGATCACTCCTCTGCAATTCCAACATGTAGTGGCACATATCCTGAGCAGTTGGCCGATCCTGTTCCTTGTAGCTCAGACATACAAGGGCATGCTTTAGCAATGGATGGGCAGGGTCAATCTGGCCTATGTCAGCCTTTCGACGTTCTGTCTCCAGCACTGGTACTTCAATCGGTACTGGATATCTCTGATCAACTATCTTTTTTCGTGGAGATCCTGGAGATGGAAACTTGCAAGTGAGTATTTGTATGACCAATACTCCAAAAGAAAATATGTCCAATTTGTTTGAGTATTTTGGTGTGTGCTGGAGGGCCTCTGGTGACATATAAAAAGGACATCCAGGAGCACTTGTGAGAGTGGAGAGGTGCTTATCATCCATCAATTTGAACATGCCAAAGTCAGTGACCTTTGCCCTCTTGTCTCCAGTTAGGAGAACATTGTTGCTAGAGAGGTCACGGTGAATGATGTCATTAGAATGGAGATAGGCTAAGGCCAGACATATGTCATGGCAGAGGTTGACCTGGGTGTGGAAGGGAAGGGGAGGAGTGGACTTCTCCAAGAAAGTGGTGAGGCTCTGCTCCATCAGCTCCATGAGAAGGATCTGACAGCTTGGTCCATCACTGTGGATGCCAAGGTATTGTATGATGTTTGGATGCTTCAGGGCACTCATCACCATACACTCCTGGTGGAACTTCTGGTTGTACCGTTCACTGACCAGTACAGGGTGAAGGAGCTTGGCAGCACACAGCAGTTCATCACACAGGGCCTTGCACACCATTCCATAGGACCCCCTGCCTAGCTCTTGGTCCCTCAATATTTGAACTTTCTTGAAATGGTAGCCACCCAGAAGTTGAGCCATTCCTATTCAAAAAATTTATACTGAATATAACAAGGTTTGAAAATAATAAATTTGTTCATACAATTTTGAAGGGAGTGAAAGACTCAAGTTCATACATGTCCTGGTATGTGTTATAAGTGATAGATGACTGGCTTGATATGCTGTACGTTTAATACGACAATCAGTTAGGGTAGCGTCAGGTATAGTCGCCTACGTAACAACGAAATACAGGGGGTACGGTGGCAACCATACGTGGCGAAAGACCAACCGCACTGGCGACTATACCAGAAATCCGCTTAATTGGATAAAACAGTTGTTTTCCCTCGTACGGAGCACGTTTTTGAATGAACGAAGCGGTATTAGTATAGAGCTAGTGAGGGCTGGCGATCTCTTGGAATCAGGTATGTTTATATAATTATCATTCCTGTTTGCTGTGTATAAGACAACCCAGAAGGATGGCTTTTACTTTTTTATAACTGGTTTCTTATTTTGCTGGAAGTGCGACTCCCCACTGTAAAGTTCCACCTTTAGCAGCTGTGACATGTTCATATTTTAGGGCCCGGGCACGAGACTAGTAGTGCAGCACAGATTAGAGACGTGTATCCTTTGTAAAATATTATGTTGGGTATGGTTGAAATCAATAACTGAAGTTGTTGATTTCAAATACATAACCATACCCAGCATAATATTTTACAAAGGATACACGTCTCTAATCTGTGCGCTCCGTACATATACGACAAATCACGCACAGGCACTAGAGGTGGAACTTTGCAGTGGGGAGTCGCACTTCCAGCAAAATAAAAAAACCTTCTAAGAAGTTATAATAAAGTAAAAGCCATCCTTCTGGGTTGTCTTGTAGTATAATGTAACTACATTCCCTATAAAAAATAACACATAGGGTACCGGCCGAACACCACCTACGCAGGCTACGCTATCGCGCATGCCGATCACTACCTATTAGGAATTACAGGATAGTTTTGAAAAGTATTTCGGCCATGCAATAGAGAGGATGCAGTGTCATCCCGGGAAGATCGACGGCCATGTTTTTTGGTGTCCAGTTCTGTTACAGGTTGACACCAAAAAACATGGCCGCCAATCTTCCCGGGATGGCACTGCATCCTCTTATAACAGAGACAAATACATTTTAAAGTACTATACCACTGGTCCGTTCAAATCACAGGGGCGGCGGAAGGTAATCATTTTTTTTTTGGGGGGGGGGGGGGGGGGGCTAAAATGTCATATTCATGCATATGAATTTCATATCACTGCATGAGAAAGTATACATGTACATGTATTGTGATGTAGCGGTCAATGTACTAATAGAGATGTTAAATTATTAAATTTAAATTCACTTTTTTTGGTACCGCGTTGATTTTTTTCCTCAATGGAATTGGTTTCTATGGGATATGAGCATCCAAATCAACTTATAATTAATCAGGGGGAAACCTCTTTCCCAATATCGCAGATAAAAAAAGGGACATGAACGGCGATATTGTTGCTTAATTTGACCGCTACATCGCAACATACTTCCTCGATGCATGCTGTCGCGGAATTTAGTCTGCAGCGCATGGTTTCTTTTCGAGCTGGGTTCTGACCATGTTTCGCACACATGGAAAATCCAAGCGCCTGTACATTAAACTGTTCTCTTTTTAAGTTTAATAATACGAATGTATGGTACATGTAATAAATGCAGAACCACAACCGGTTCTCGCCGATCGCCATGCAGTGCCACGCACTTAATTATGGTTTTACAAGCCCCGCATATGATTGAATGGGGGAAGACTAGCTTACGTATGGGGTATGCCAAAGTTAAGGACGAACAGTTCCGAGTCATCGAAGACGTGGTCCGTAGTCGGGACACGTTCGTAAGCTTACCAACAGGTTACGGCGTTCTGATCTGCTATGGGTATTTATTTGACGAGCTATCGGTTCTAGAGGTACGAAGCAAGCCACTCACAATCGCGCCAAAAAGGCAAAGAGCGAGAAACGATGTCACAGCCGATCCTCATCTTAGGAGAGAAGCAAGCTCGTCGTCTGAGTCCAGCGACTCCGACGCATGCAAGAAGAAGTTCAAGCGGCGCGAGAGGACCCACCACTCCAGGTCACGGGAGAGCAGCTTCCTCAACGCCCCCTTCTGCCTTCACTACCATGTCCCTACCCCTCGAGGCACGAAGTCAAGAGGGGTAAGCATGCCCACTTTGATAAACTTACCTCTCCCATAGACGATCCTTCCTCACTCCCCGTTTGACTGAGATACCCAGTAAAAAGGTTGATGGAGTGCTTGATTCCTTGGCAGAGTGGTCAGGTTAAATTTGTGACAGAAGGCGTAGTACTTCCTGATCCCTGCCCTGTAGGTGGTGGACGTTGAAGGGGCCACAGCTCTGTGGAGGAGGTGTCTCAGGCAACCTTCTAGAGCTCTGCCAGCTCTTGTGAGGCACTAGTGTGGGCAGTTGCCTCCGAACCAGGCCCCATCCAAGTAGGCCTCATAACCACAGGTGCCAGAGGCATCCGTGTACAACTGGATTGGACTCTGCATTCTTCCACTGAATCTGGGGAGATGAATATGCCATTCCAAGATGGTAGGAAGCTGTTCCACCATCATATGTCAGCTCTGGCTTCAGAATTAAGATGGATATGGTGGTGGAGCCTCCTCAAAATCAGCATTCAGAATGGTTCCAATCCAGGCCTCTGAATGGGAACTCCATTCAGAGGCCTGGATTGGAACCATTCTGAACTCCATTCAGAGGCCTGGATTGGAACCATTCTGAATGCAGATTTTAGGTCTACCTTGGTCATCATGGCTCCTTTTTCAAATCTGCTAAGGAGCCCCACCACATTGTCAATTGTGGAGTAATGGACAGTGAAATTAGGTTGCGTGCTGTGAAAGGAAAGTGAGGTCTGTTGTAGGGTGTGTGCAGTGAAAGGAAAGAGAGGTCCATGGACACATCGTCAGGAGACGCAGGCCTTGTCAGGATGATCTTTCAGTTGCTGGAGCTCACGTAGTCCCAGGCAAGGGGGCAGGCCTTGGCGGGGTGCTCTCCACCGCAGCCTGCATGACCCAGCACTTGTGATGCAGCATAGCTTACATTTACCTTGACCGGAGTAACTTCGCTTATGAGTCAAAAAGCTGGCGTTTAGGTCGGGTGATACCAATGCTAAGTGCACTGATAATCGCTTCCTTAATAGGGGAAGATATTGTACGAAGAAGGGAGAGGTCCAGAAATGTTGTAGCTTGCTAATTAAAGCATTAACACACTAATTGCATTCTTGCGGAAGATAATATTATTCATACATGACGTTGAATGTAAGTATTATGTAATCGCTGGACAGAAATTTGTACAGGACACCAGACCCACTACTCGCGTAGGCGGTGATGTATTCCATCCGCAGCTGCGATGTGGGTCTGGGTACGAGACTAGTTTGATCGTGTTGAAAATGTATCAATCACGGTTGCTATCAATATATTTAGGACGGTTGCTAGGTTGACATCGATGATGGTGTGGTTTATGAATTAATTCAAATAAGCGCCGACACGCTTATACATGTTATACGTCATTTGTAAAACCACATTACGTAGGCAAACCGCTGTATTCCGATGTCCGATATTTGGGGGGCTTCAGCCCCACCATATTCATATTTGGGGAGCCCACCCTTCCCCCCTCCCCCCTTCCGCCGCCCCTGAAAATTTGCTCAACGGCGCTCTCGCATTCACTGAACACTCATGCTAGTCGGGTGCCAATTGGAGTGTTATGTAACGTGAAATTGTTTTCATTATAGCTAGGTGAATATTGGGTGTTAGGTAGATAATTATTTCACATCAGTTGTTAAGTGGGTAACAATGAACCCACTTGAACGCTGCAATCCGATTGGACTGCAATCCCCGTTGCAAGCAGAACAAATTTTAGTACACCAAACGCGGTAGTCGGACCACGCCCTACTACGCTCATGCAAGGATGTATATCGGGTCACACTTTTTGGCTCGATCAAACTAAATTCATTCCCATGCTTAATCATACTTTTTATAGATTAGCAGCACTTACCGTTGCTACAAAACTTATCTAGGACTATCACCGCATATTAGAGAACTGCCATCTTTATATGGTTTATTGCATAATTATAAAAAATTAACTGCATTAATAAATAGATAATTATACAATAAACCATTTTGTGTTGACAGTTCTCTAATAAGCGGTTATAGTCTTTGAAAAGTTTGGAGCAACGGTGAGTGGCGCTAATCTATAAAAAGTATGATTGAGCATGGAACTTAGGATGTATATCGGGTCACGCTTTTTAGCTAACTACATTCATTCCATGCTTAATCATACTTTTTACTTACTAGTATAGACCGATCAGTGAATGCGAGACGCCGTTGAGCAAGTCGGGTCACAAAAAAATCCATTAAACTGATCATTTGAATGGACCAGCGGGATTCCCGCTACTTAAAATTTGTCTCTAAAACTTATTGCACCACTTAAAATGGCCGATAATCGGTACTGTGTCGGTGCAATAATGCAACGGGGTTTAACTGGCTAATTGGTGAAATCCCATGTAGAGTAGGAGACACCATAGATATTCTACACAGGGATTGGAAACGGATGTCGTTAGCACCAATTAGCAGGTTCCATCATCGTTGGACCGGAAGAGCTATTTATTAAAAAGAACCGATAAGGGGGATAAGTACATTGTTTTCACCTCACCCCCCTATCCTGGCATGACACACACAACTAATGCCCATTATTTCCTAAGGGGGCGTCTTCAAACTATTTTGGAAGAGTTAACGTCATTTTGATGTTTCGTTATAATCCCCCCCCCCCTCATAACGTCATTGATGTGGGAGGCCGGCCGCCATTTTTTTTGGTCAGTACATCGGATAACGTCACGAGCCTAAACACCCCCCCCCCCCCCCCCACAACGTCAAAATGACGTTAACTTTTCCAAAATAGTTTGGAGACGCCCTCTAACCCTAACTCTAAGTGAAGCCAATGTACTAGTACTTATCCCCCTTACACTGAACCTAAACTAGGCCCAGCTAGAACGATAATTTGCAAGAGGGTCGTGGATCAGTACCGGCGAAAAATGAAACGCTCATTACTGTAAGAGTTTATTACTGAGAGATAAAGTAGCATTTGTAACTATAGAAACCTGTAGGAATGCAGCGTTGATTAGTTCAAAGCATGTGTGAATTAAAATTTGTCCTGTGAGCTGTAAAGTGTGAGGGGGGTATCTAATCTGCAGTATAACCAACCGATTTTTATCCTTAACGCTATGATTTTAAAATGCCCAGAACTAAGCCAGTCGTAGGTTACGCTATAATTCTCCCAAAATTGATGTCAGACACCTCCAAACCACTGTATCTCACAATGTACCTCTTATTCGAGCAGAAAGCAGTCACTGTTACCCAGCGTTCAAGGATAATAAAGTCGGAACAAGGAAATATGCCCGTCGTCACCTATTTAAAGGTGTCATCCATTCCAACGATGACGGCCCGAGGATTGGACTATAGCAATGTATTGCCCACGTGATCCGTTTCCAATCCCTGTGTAGAATATCTAAGGAGACACTCGTACTCAAAGGGTCTCGGATAGGTTTAGGAAGTCAAGGAAAGAATTCCTAACGGCTAAATAACTGATTGTTGTATTAAACGTACAGCATATCAAGCCAGTCATCTATCACTTATAACACATACCAGGACATGTATGAACTTGAGTCTTTCACTCCCTTCAAAATTGTATGAACAAATTTATTATTTTCAACCTTGTTATTCAGTATAAATTTTTTGAATAGGAATGGCTCAACTTCTGGGTGGCTACCATTTCAAGAAAGTTCAAATATTGAGGGACCAAGAGCTAGGCAGGGGGTCCTATGGAATGGTGTGCAAGGCCCTGTGTGATGAACTGCTGTGTGCTGCCAAGCTCCTTCACCCTGTACTGGTCAGTGAACGGTACAACCAGAAGTTCCACCAGGAGTGTATGGTGATGAGTGCCCTGAAACATCCAAACATCATACAATACCTTGGCATCCACAGTGATGGACCAAGCTGTCAGATCCTTCTCATGGAGCTGATGGAGCAGAGCCTCACCACTTTCTTGGAGAAGTCCACTCCTCCCCTTCCCTTCCACACCCAGGTCAACCTCTGCCATGATATATGTCTGGCCTTAGCCTATCTCCATTCTAATGACATCATTCACCGTGACCTCTCTAGCAACAATGTTCTCCTAACTGGAGACAAGAGGGCAAAGGTCACTGACTTTGGCATGTTCAAATTAATGGATGATAAGCACCTCTCCACTCTCACAAGTGCTCCTGGATGTCCTTTTTATATGTCACCAGAAGCCCTCCAACACACACCAAAATACTCAAACAAATTGGACATATTTTCTTTTGGAGTATTGGTCATACAAATACTCACTTGCAAGTTTCCATCTCCAGGATCTCCACGAAAAAAGATAGTTGATCAGAGATATCCAGTACCGATTGAAGTACCAGTGCTGGAGACAGAACGTCGAAAGGCTGACATAGGCCAGATTGACCCTGCCCATCCATTGCTAAAGCATGCCCTTGTATGTCTGAGCTACAAGGAACAGGATCGGCCAACTGCTCAGGATATGTGCCACTACATGTTGGAATTGCAGAGGAGTGATCGCTATGTGAGTGTGAAGTCTGCTGCAGAAAAAACATTGGAAAGGCTTCAGAGCCAATTGAAAGTCAAGGAAGATGAGCTTAACAAAAAGTCTGAAGTAATCACCAAGCAGAACGAAATGATCTCTAAACAGAACGAAGAGATTGACAGCATGAGAAAATTATTAAGCAGTTATGAAGAGTTTGCAGAAATAGAGTTGTAAGTCTTTATATATTATCCTTAGCTGATGTGCAATGTAGTTCTTTACTGTAAGTTATAACAACTCTTAAATTCACTCTAACATGTGAGAAATAATAATTTACTTCAGTGGCAAAGAACATTATTACTTTTTGCCACAGCTAACACAAGTAATTGGTGTCACAATACTAGTCAATAGGTGTAAATTGTTAGTTTTATTTGTAGTATGTGAAGTTATGACACACCAATTATTATGTAAACTACAGGAGGACAAAGAATGGCTGCCTGCTTTTTGAAGTGAGGTTATAGCTAACCCAGTTAGATAATTGCATGGATAAGTTTGGGGATATTAATATTTTTTGCAGCATAAAATCTCATTATGAACTTTAACTGTGTTTAATGCCATCTAATTGCTCTTACAGGCTGAGTAAATGTTCCCCTGCCCCATACTAAGAATCGTAGTTGTGTTTGGCCCATGATGGGGGCAGGCGACAGCCGCAGCCAGGCATGTAGCAGCTGTGCCTCATACCACTGGGCCTACAGGGACCAACGGGTGACGCTGGTCACCATTGGGTCGGCCTGTGTCCCAAACCAAGACGCTGGTCATGGTTTGGTGGCTGTCCAGGGTAGAAGCCCGGAGGGTGTCGCCCACCATTGATCAAAATGCATATACATGTACACATTGAAATACATCATGGAGAGAGGGGAAGAGTGGAGGGTGGGTGAGCAACTGGCCGCAGTCAAGGTTATGACTGGAGTGCTGTACCCATGGAGCCCTCACTTAAATACAAAACCTGTAACCATATCGACAACAATTTGGGGTGATTTGATTGGATAAGGGTATTATGGGGGAAAAGGGCCCCTTGCAATGCTATTGGGCACTAATGCACAGTATAGGATTGGTTAGAATCGTTCATTGAATGCATCTGTAGAAACATGTTTACATCTTGGCCTTAGCATCATCACTATAGCCAGCTTAACAACACTATATGACACAGAGCAACTCTCAGCATTAAACTTAGTTTACTACCACTGTACCTAAACTCTACCTTAAATTTTTGTGTATCTGCATAACAACTATGTTTTGGTGGTAATTGATATTAATATAAACTATGCAGGGCCAAATTTATGCCCAACCGAATGGAATAAGGTCACTGAAATTTTTAGGCATTCAACAGCAGCTCATAACCTTACAACTTTGGGTATGCAAATGTATAGCAATTGGTGTATTTTCATGGCAACAATGTAAAATTATCGGAACCTACGGGAGTACATTCCATATAGGAATCCATCAGTATGGTGAAGTCATTAAAAAAACATCACTCACGTCCAACAGGACAGCCAAGAGTTGGGTCACTTTGCTCTTAGTGGCAATCAAGCAATATCAAAAAGGAGAACAGTTCTGCGTTGTTTCCGTACCATAAAACAGTGCGCTTTTAGAGAACAAAAATACTCGTCCCCATTGTCCGTACCCCGTCCCATCTAAAATTTCTCTGTCGTCATTGTTGTGGTCATTGTCTTCTTTTCTTTTCCTCCTCTTCCTCCCTTCCTTCCTTCCTTCCTCCCTCCCTCTCTCCCTCCTTCCCTCCCTTCCTTCCCTCCCTCACTCACTCACTCACGAACTTGAACTCATGAACTCACGAACTCACGACAGGAACATTTGTAAAGAATACCAAGTGTACCAATCGCTTCATGATGTGTCCGCATGTTATCTTCAGGTCTGTTAGACACCTAATTGTTCAGGCAATTAACTAAAGCGAGTAGTACCTTATGTGGTATAAAAATAGCCAATTACATCAGCTAGCTATTTTCTAATGTATTAATAATAATATTAATCACATGTCGTGGGCGTGATCCAAATTCTTAATATTGAATCTAAGAGCATCTGAGGCCCTTTTGATGATTTCAGGGTCCATAGAGCTCCGTGTGTACATGTCTGACCATATTGCCAAACGGTTGAGAAAATGGAATGGAGCAGTGATATACGATGACTTTAAAGGAAGCCTTGTGACAAAATCCGACACTATTGCATGTATTAGTTTTGACTATTTCTACTATAACGTCTTATATAAGGCTAGACAATTCCGTTGATGGAATTACATACTACGGGAAGTCAGTGCTTTACAGCCTACAGCAGATATATGAGAAGCAAGAGGCTCCAATGAGGTGTCCCCCCCCCCCCCCCCCCCCCCCCCCCTACAGAAACGGAACCTGGCAACAGCTAACCACTCGTAAACCTACAGTCTGCAGAAGGAAAAGTTCATTACACATCAGTTGCCAGTCCATGCAGAGGACTAAACTAAAGCAGTTGGCAAACAAACTGTTTAAGTGTGGTCCATGCAACGGTGCACGATTATTAAAACGAAAGTTGTATTCAAGTATTCACCTTCTGGATATGTTCTGATCAGATAGTGTGTGTGATCAAAACTGTACACTACCATGATAACGTTCTAACCACAGTAATTACTTTTCTGATACTATTCCATCCATGGTATGAAAATAAAATGTTTTTTTTTTTTTTAATACTGAAGCATGAGAATAATTTAATGAAACAAGCGAGGGGGGGGGGGGGGGGGGGGGGAGCAAAGAAATCTGTATGGACCCCATTGTCCAATACAGAGCTTGAAGAGAGGATTACAAATCTCCTTTTAAAATAAAAATCTGACTTAAGAGAAAAAAGATACGAGGGATTTAAAAACTAGGGCGTAGGGGGTACCACCCTACGCCCCTTACATTTTCGTATCTTTTTTGTTTCACTTCAGATTCACGTGGGAGTCACACTGATTGATTCCTCGCAGTGAAAGTAACTCATTAGCACCCAAGTACAATCTGTAGACCCTCGCTAGAACCTAGAGCAATGTAGTTAACATTTTAACCCAGCGGTTCCAGAGATACGTGTGGTAGGTTTAATTACCGGGTTAAAACATGCTCAAGGTTTTAGTGAGGGTTTACAAGTTGTACTTGGGTCCTAACTAGCTACTTTCACTGCGAGGAATCGATCGGTGTGAATCCCATGTGAATCTGAAGCAAAACAAAAAGGATAATAAAATGTAAGGGGCGTAGGGTGGTACCCCCTATGCCCTCTTTTTAAAAAAATCCCCCGTATCTTTTTTCTCTTAAGTCAGATTTTTATTTTAAAAGCAGATTCATAATTCTCTCTTCAAGCTCTACAGTATTGGACGATGGGGTCCATACAGATTTCTTTGCCCCCCCCCCCCCCCCCCTCGGAAATAAGATTCTCTATACAAGAAGGTTGTGGTATAGAAGGTGAAGGTGGTATAGAAAGCAAGGGAACAAGGTTTCTGATTGAAAAGGAAAAATGAAATAGACCTATATTAGCACACACAGTTAAATATGACAACATACTGCTAATATAGGATCATTTTCCTTTTCAATCAGAAGCCTTGTTCCCTTGCTTTTTACTTGCCAATGTGCAATAGTACAGTTTCTCTCTCTCTCTCTCTCTCTCTCTCTCTCTCTCTCTCTCTCTCTCTCTCTCTCTCTCTCTCTCTCTCTCTCTCTCTCTCTCTCTCTCTCTCTCTCTCTCTCTCTCTCTCCTCTCTCTCTCTCTCTCTCTCTCTCTCTCTCTCTCTCTCTCTCTCTCTCTCTCTCTCTCTCTCCCTCTCTCTCTCCCTCCCCCTCCCCCTCTCTCTCTCCCTCTCCTCACTCTCTCTCTCTCTCTCCCCCCCTCTCTCTCTCCCTCTCTCTCTCTCTCTCCCTCTCTCTCTCTCTCTCTCCATGCTGCATGTGTAGAGAGGCTCTGCTGGGTGATGCATACATTGTATGTGGTCCTTTGCACATACAGGGCTCCAATTACGTGTACTGTACCTGCACTTTGTATCCACATTTTGTATCTTCAAACCCCTGCAGGGATCGTATCCAGCTACCTGTGTACAAACTCTCCATAGAGGGTTATGAGACATGCTCATCCTTCCAACACGCACAGAAATTAGGTGAGTATGATGAACAGCATGAGTGAATTTGTTTCTTACATTAGCCACACCATGTGCATGTACCACTGCATGTGGGCTGGTTAATAATGTACTACCATACTTGGGTTTGTTATGTGTATTGCAGAGATTGGAACTATTTTCTGAGTTGTGTAAATTTCTATCTGGTTTGTGCTGTTGCACAGCTGTGAAGATGTGATGTGGTGTGTGATGTACTTACATGTCCATGCTCATGTAATAATTTTATGCCATACTTGCATTAGCCACTGACATAGGAGTCATATTGGCTACCATGGATTGCACTCTTAATGACATCAGACGCCAAATTAATGAACTTCTTGGACATACCACCAATGGAACAGATGATTGTTATGACCAAGGCTGGAGCTTCCTGAATAGTAAGGTTTTGGCTAGGAGTTTAGTTCTGGGCAGAACCTTGCCCCCTTTTTCATGGCTTGTACCTCCTGGGGATGGTCTGAAAACTGCACATGAACTAGATCTATAGAGATGTTTAGATGCATTTGTGTATGTGTGTGTGTGAGTGTGTGTGTTGTGTGTTTATATGTGTGTGTGTTGTGTTTCTATGTGTGTGTGTGTGTGTGTGTGTGTGTGTTAAAAACACTCCCACATAATAATTACAGCTACCTTATGAAAGTGTCTTCCTCATACAACAATATTATACTTTTAGGGGCACAATTGCATGCTGAGTATGAGTTTAATTATGGTGATCAACGAGTGTTATCTAGATATTATTGCATAATGTTCGTGTGCACCAGGTCAGATGTAGTCTGTATTTATTGTACGCCCTTTTACCCCGTTATCATCGTCTGTATTCATTGTACACCTTTCTCTTCCCTGTAGCAGGCGATGGTGGAATACAGCAGGTGTGGAGGGAGGATGAGATTGCTTTGCGTGTTGAAGATATGCCATTGGATGGCCTGGTCATAATGGAGGTTCCCTGCAGGAGCCCCGCCTTAAAAGTAGGTGTGGCTGACGTATGTCAGCAGGTGAAGAACATTGACAAAGAGAGGTGAGTGACTTGTTGAAGTAATGGATACTTGCAGTACAGAGCAACTGTATGGCTGTATGTGCACTGTGTATTAATGGTTTCAGTGGTAGGTTCATGTACGTGTAACAGCTTGGTACAATGTAATTCTATCGACGTTGCTCAGTTACTGACTTACATGTACTTATCCTGATTTTGTATTTGGTTGTGCCATAATTTGTTATAATTATATGATAATCATGTATTGTTGTTGTACAATACTTTTAGATCAAAGACAGTAGAGTACCAATTATCACAATGGCAGATACATAAATCTATATTTAAAGCTGCCATGAAAGGAGACCTCACTTCTGTAAGTGTAAAATCAGCAATCAGTTTTCTGTACTAAACATGTGCATACTTTAATATGCATCACGTGTCCTTATCACATTTCAGTTGAAAAAGCAGCGTGAACAGGGTAACAATTTGTTTATTGTGGATGATCTAGGCCGCTCTCCACTACACTTTGCTGCTAGAAATGGAAAGCAGGAGGTTGTGCATTATCTTTTAACAAACAGTACGTTACATAGATCTCAAGTAAACTGCTTTATGTTAGCTTGCTGATTTTGTTACAGTATCTGTTGAACAATTAAACCTGGCCGACACAGAAAGGTAGAGTAATTTTAAACATTTATAGTATTTTGCGTTTAGTGATACTTGAGTTATACGAAGTAACAATCTTACCAATCCACTCTGCTATTGCTGTACAACTCTGCTGAGTAATCATTTTGTACCATAATAATACAGCAGTTGATGTGTTAAGAAAATGTAGCGATTGAAACAGCCCTGCATGTCGTGCATGCATGTATATGTCAAATGTGACACGTGTATATGTATGTACGTAATATCCTGAGTTTCTACATAGATATTCTTAGCAAAACTATAAACTGATACTTGGATAGTGCATCCATTGTATTAATGAGGCAAAATTCTCAGGCTTTGCCGGCCCGTTCTTTGTCTGCTGTAGTCCTTGAATTCTAGTATATACGTGTTATTGGTTGTTAACGTTTATAAATATTGATCATTAACTTGCTATTAAATAATTATGTGAGGGTAAATGTAACATAGATGTGGGCAGGGCTTACTAGATTTAAACCACTTGTATGCATGACCTTAAAGTAGTGATCAAAGGCAGGTGATCAAAAGCAGATGTATCTCCTGCAATTTGCAACAACAGCTGTGTAATGTTGGCTTTGCTCTGATTTGCTTCATGTGGGTGATGGTCATACAGCTGCCAAAGCCCTCTGCACAAAGCAGTCATCCATGACCAACTGGATATTTGCAAGATACTTGTGGAGAAAGGAGCATCAGTTTTCTTACAGGATTGCAATGTTAGTATATTGATTCAGTTATGAACTACAAATAACATTGTATTTGGTAAATGGTTTTTGCTTGTAGATAAAATAGATCTACTATGCTTTTTTGCTTGTTTGATGAGTGCTGTTTAATCAGTCCATTTTGGCCACCAGTTTACATGTGTTGCAGACCTGGATGGCTGCACAAAATTTCTCTAACATGCCACCACCCCTTCCCCCCCCCCCTACCTAAAAAAATAGAACAATCTAACTGATATGCACAGTATGGATGGATTTGGTGCAGTAAATGTTAACTGCTTTGTATTCACGGTATTTTCTAGGGACATACTCCATACGATTTAGCAGTTGAGCATTGCAGTGCAAGAGTGCAAGAATATCTGAAGGGTGAATGCTTATTTACACTCTCACTATAAGCTTGATCATATCTCTCTTTCTCTCCTTATTAGTGTTTATGAAGCTGTCATGAAGACAAGCCGGCAATCCATAAATTATTATTTTTGAACCAAGAAGTATTTTTTAAAACCATGATGTTCTATTGATGACCCCCCACATTTGTCATTAAATTATCCATCAGTTTTTTTTTCCAGGTCTGTGAGACTGGGTTATTTAGCTCCAGTACACAGACTGCAGAGTCAGTTGAAGGTCAAACTTGCGCAGAATGATGCCAGCAATTGAATGGATAAATATGGATGTGCCACTTGGTCCATTGCCAGTAACAAAAGAATTGAATTGTAATTGATCCTTTTAAACTCTGCAAGTCCATTAAGTTCGTAACAAAATTAACTGCATTTGACTCCTGTCGAGGAGTTATTAAGTCACTGGATTTTTAATCAGGTGTAAAGTGTCACAATACTTCTGATTGTTGGAAAGTAGTCAGTACAAATGAGCAGCCTAGCTCTATCCACACAGTTGGGTCAATTTTTAAAAGGTAAATTAGACACAATTTGGTACCGCATTGATTTTGTAATCGGTTTTTATGGTATTTTAGGCATCCGTAACAACTTTCCACATCTTTTTTCTGCTTTCCATTCTCAAACTGCACGTTTCTTAAGTCTTTGCCCTTTTTACGTGGTTTGTGTGAACGTGCGGTAGCAAAAACAACAATGAAATATGAAATAATTGGAGTAGCACATGTTTCGTTAGCCTACACAGCCCACTTCCTAGAAAATGGCTATTTCAAGTGAGTTCTCACTGGAAATAGTCATTTCCTCTTGAACGGGGCAGTTATTAAGCAACTCAAATTATTCATTGCTGTCTTTTGATATCGCATGTTGCGAAACTTAAGAAACGTGCAGTCTCAGAACGGAACACAGAAAAAAGATGTGGAAAGTTGGTCCGCGTACTTTTCCACATTTCAATATCTCGTATTTCTACTTATACAAGGAGGGCGATTTCGGCTCAATTGACAATGTTTCACGTGATGGAATTCTATTTGTCGCCTAAATCTAGCGCGTCGCAACATATTGAAAAATGAAAAATGAAATATCGTCATCTTTTTCAATGTAATGAACAGTGCTCAATCCGAAGCAGAATAATGGTCTGGAAGCAGTCCCGACCTGTCTCGAATCACCGGAATCGACCCCTCTCACGGAACGCGTGTATGTACGTCCTTAGTGTATTCATACTATGGTACTGTACTCGAAACTGCCAACAGTATATTTGTTGTGGTGTGTTTGTGCGTGTGCGTACATGTGTGTTGTGCGTGTGTAAATGTGCGCATGTGTACTTAATAGTACAGTTTTTATCATAACCCCCCTCCTCCCCTCTAAATAATATTACATTGTTAACAGTCTGCTAAAGGGCATACATACACATGTGCATATGAGATGCAAAACTACATGGCTACAACCATGAATGGACAAAATAATGTGACAGCATGGTAAACACCAGTACTAAACCGGTTGGTTGCACAAGATCAGAGTACTCGTTGCCATGAGTGTGAGAAGCTGCATGTGACACAGTATACTTACACAATTATCTTTTCATGGGGTTGGCGAAAGTACAGCCCACCGCACTTTACTAGTAGGTGGTGCTATGTGGCTTCCAATGCATTCGGGAAGGCCTGAATCGTTTGATATATTGTGCACAAGATATGTTGTTGGTGCGTGGTCTCTTTCCATGACTCACTTCAGTGGCTAAAAAACACTTCCTTCGGCAGTCTATCACCAGGCATGAGCCACAAGTGCTCAAGCCATCATAGTCGGCATAGTTTCTAGTTAAAGAGATAACAATATGTAACAACCTTCTTTGGCACAAAGAGTAACTGTTGTGATGTTTGCCAGTTTTAATACTCATGGCCTGCAGATGTGAGTTCATATACAACCACACCTAGCAGTTTAGATGGCAAGTAGTAGTAGTCCCTGTCTCTGCTCCACTAATACACAAACTACATGAAGGCATATGAAACCTGTTGGCCCCCATCACATCACTAATGGACTTACCCACACTGTTGCAAGACTTAATGAACTAAGGCAGTATCAATACCACCAGTTAACTCATGTTCAATGTTCCAAGTAAATGTTTCTTGCCATCCAATAACGTCAACCACCACCAGCTTAAAGTAGTTTCTTACTTTCCATACCTCTGTAGTGCCTGACCCACAGGACAAGGAGATGAACACACGCATATCTAAACTATTGTATGGAGAAGAGACAGGGACAATTACTTGCTACCTAAACTATACATATTTAAGTTGTGCTTTTAATTTCCAATGCTGGTATACTATTTATGTGTGTGTGTGTGTGTGTGTGTGTGTGGTGTGTGTATGAAAATTAATACTGTGTGTTTCTCTACCTAAAACAAATGATAATATTCTGTCGTGAGCAATGGCATACAAAAACGTGATGCAAACTACTGTACATAGTTGTGACCTTACGAAATCCTTCCCCTCGCCTTCCCTCCCTCCTTCCCTTCCTCTCTCTCCTCGTCTCCCTCTCTCCTGCCCTTTCTCCATCCCTTTTCACTCCCTCCTCCCTCCCACCCTCACTCCTCCCTCCCTCTCTCTCCGATGCCATTCTCCCCACCCTCACTCCTCCCTCCCTCTCTCTCCGATGCCATTCTCTCTATATAAAGTATGTTCACCAACAGCACTGATAATTTTTAGATGGTTGCATAAGGTCAGAGTACTGTATCTTTGTAGTGAATATGAGAGAGAGGTCTTATCTGTGGGTAAGTGGGTGGGTGGGTGGACGGATGTACGGATGTACGTATGGACGTATGGACGTATGGACGTATGGACGTATGGACGTATGGACGTATGGACGTATGGACGTATGGACGTATGGACGTATGGACGTATGGACGTATGGACGTATGGACGTATGGACGTATGTACGTATGGACGTATGTACGTATGTACGTATGTACGTATGTACGTATGTACGTATGTACGTATGTACGTATGTACGTATGTACGTATGTACGTATGTACGTATGTATGTATGTATGTATGTATGTATGTATGTATGTATGTATGTATGTATGTATGTATGTATGTATGTATGTATGTATGTATGTATGTATGTGTGTATGTGTACGTGCGTATGTGCATGTGTGTGTGCGTGTGTGCATGTGTGCATGTGTGTATGCATACATACATACATACATACATACATACATACATACATCATACATAACATACACACATACACACATATAAGCACATACATACATACATACATACATACATACATACATACATACATACATACATACATACATACATACATACATGTACATACATACATGTACATACATACATGTACATACATACATGTACATACATACATACATACATACATACATACATACATACATACATACATACATACACACATGTACATACGTATATACCTACATACATACATACATACATACATACATCATACACACATACACACATACACACATACATACATACATACATACATACATACATACACACACACACACACACACACACACACACACACATACATACATACATACATACATACATACATACATACATCCACATACATCCATGCATACCTACATGCATACATCCATACATACACGTAATAGCTGTATGTAAGTGCCATTTTTGCTAAATATTGCAAATAAAAATATTAAATAATTTTTATTGTTGTAATACAAGAAAACCTATTTAGTCTACAATACACACCAAACACTCCAAATGTAAAGGCAAAACACCTTAAGAGGATCACTGTTGCATTTGCTCGAACCAGGTTCGCACACACACACACACACACACACACACACACACACACACACACAACACACACACACACGCACAATAGTAAACTGTCCACCTTACGAATGATACTGTTGTACAGATTGTTCTGAATGCTCTATAGAGCCACATGCTTCCCATGTATATATGTAATGGTCGTGTGTGCGTGTGTGTGTGTGTGTGTGTGTGTGTGTGTGATTACTTATGCAGCTGTTACGCTTTTTTTTTTAGTTTGCAATTAGACATTAACGTTGAGTGGTTTAGAAAATACAAATTGGCCTGAGTGGCCATAACAGCCCTGAAGTAGAGAGTTGCACCTGCTTCAAACAGGACAACATCGATGACTATAGGTATCAATGGCACAGCTGTACGATACAGCTATCCCCATAACTGTTCGGCTACGCGCATATAAATGCCCAACTAACCACGTGAAGTACCCTATGTACTGTATAGTTGCATTGGACCTTCTCTACACTATGAATACGTTTTTGTCTTTCTGCTCCAAGGGGAAATAATTTGTACATGCATGTGGATTCTTTTATGTACTGAGCAATTATATATATTTCAAGCAAAGCTGCAACAAGTAAACTAGTGGTACATACCTTCCCACTTCCCAGATCACATGCCATGACGATTTGTGTCACCTGTGGCACACCAACTTTTAATAATAGTACATGATAGACTTTACACTTGCACACTGCTACAGCAATCACAAACAACACACAAGGCTAGGCAAGGGGCTCAACATAGAGATGAGCCCACATCTCCTTATGGGAAAACCTCTAGCAGGAAAAAAAACCCACCAAACATGTTGGAGAAAAAAACCTCTAACTAGCACATACAACTTAGAACATATTCAACTTAAGAGTCCAACAGCTTCCACCATCTCTGTGCCCAGGGATCATCTGCTCTTGCGATAAGACACATACAGTGCTACCATTTGGCACTGATTAATGAACAACCAAACAAAATAGAATTACTGCTGCCTACAAGTGTTGTGCATGCACAAATGCTTCGACTGAGCAACTGCCTCCAGCTGCTGCTTTTACCTGGGCTGCCAGCTGCCACTTAAAGCTGGCCCTGCCAATAACCAAGCACAACCCCACCATTTTACATGTACCATCCCCGGTCGATATCATGAGTACCAGCCCTATTTAGGTGGAAGCTCATTTTGCGTGCCTTCATAATATCTAGTGAGCCTTGACAGAAAATACTTACATACTAAAAATTTCATCACATTAGAGAGCTGTACATGTTGCATGCAAGAAATGACATTAGTAAGCAGTAATTCGAAGCCCAGAGACAGATCATCCTTTGCACCATGTACTAATGAAGTGCAGTTTTCGTTTTCTCACCCCATGAAAAGATACTATGTGATGTGTCACACCTTCCACCTCTCTCATATTGTTCTTATTAGTTACCATGGCAACCTGATAGAGTACTCTGACCTTGTGCAACCATCTAAGAATTGTCAGTGCTGTTGTTGTACACACTTTATAGATACAGAAAGGCAGGAAGGGAGGGTGAGGAGGAAGGGTTCCATAAGGTCATAATTAAGGTGATTTATAATCTATGGCTAAACTGTCACATTTGATCACATTTCGTATGCCATTAAACAGGACGCTGGCTGGCGATTGAGGTATAGCTACGTAAAAACTTGAGACACACACTATTAATCTTCGTCAACACACACACACACACACACACACACACACACACACACACACACACACACACACACACACACCCATTATACTGTTTGTAGCATCGGGTACACACCACACGATACAGAACGCAACAACTTATAAATAGGTACACACGCCTACAGGGCGTACGTGTTCCGTGCAGAGGATCGATTCCGGTCATTGGAGACAGGTCGGCACCGTTTCCAGACCATTATTCCGTTGCAGATGGAGCATTGTTCATTATATTGATAAAGACGACGATAATTCATTTTTCATTTTCCAATACTTTGCGATGCGCTGAATTTAGGCCACAAATTGAATTCCATCACGTGCAACATTGACATTCGAGCCCAAAAGGTCCTCCATGTATAAATAGAAAGACGAGAAATTAAATTGTGGAAAAGTACACGGACCAAAGTTGTTATGGATGCCTCCAATACCATAGAAACCGATTACAGTGAAAAAAAAAATCAACGCACATACCGAACTGAGTCTAAAATATTGAATTTAAGTAATTTACCATGCTTTTTTAACTTGAAAATTTGAAACTCTAAACAGTGATAAAATTAAATCAGAGAAAAGCTTTATCTCAATATTGCAGATAAACTGCATGGACCATATTTCGCTTAATTTGACCGTGACATTGCGCAATATACTTCCTCGAAGCTGTCCCTAGCCTCGTCCCCAAGCCGTCAATTAAAGTTTAGGGAAAAAGACGACTTTTTTCCTAAACATTAATTGACGGCCTGGGGACGAGGCTAAGCTGTGCTAGCCACGTCCCCAGGCCGTCAATTAAAGTTTAACGACGGCCTGGTACCTATTGCCACTATGTTAGTGCGCATGCGCTGGCCATTACCTGAAAAACACGTAATCGTATAGACCTTATTCGACCGCAATATGAATATATAAATGTCACACGCTCGTCCCAATATTGGTTCAATTACATCACGCGATAAGAAGTTCTCTAAAGGCGAGTGAGTTCAGGAACTATCAGTGATCACTTTTCAAGGCCAAAAACGTTCATACGAGGTTGGTTCCGTCCTTTTCTATGGATTTGGTGATCCGCGTGGTGCGAGGTTATAGTTTGCCGTTCCTGTATTGAAAACAATCTTGTAATCCATTTGGCTCTCCGTGTAAAGGGTAAAAAGGAACATCAGCGACATAAATAAGCTCTCTATCATACCGTGGGTGTAATAGGACTGATTTGACTTCACCCTGTTTTTTGTCATTTATAACATAATCAAGACAAGGCAATTTAATGACTTCTACTCTAAACCATTTTGTGTTAAGATAGAACGCGCAACGGTAATGCCAAGCAGAATCCACGTGTAGTGGTGTCTGTTGGGTGTATTGAGATATAAAGCATGTTAACACGGTGTAGGGTTGTTGAGATTCTGCGCCTCAATTGCGGAGTTTGAGCTGTCATTATTTACGCAGCCCTTGTGATATGCCTCGAAGAAAACACTTCGTGGGCCGGCCAAACATCTTTTGAAGTCTGTATGGGTCCGTGGTTACCCCTAGCATACCAAGCTTCTCTTTATAGCGTAACTTTCCCACCGTATCAAGCTGCTTAACATATTCGTGTATCTCATTAACGGCGACGCCTTTCCAATATATGTCACATGCATGTCACACAAGAATATATTCATATTTGCGGTCGAATAAGGTCTATACTTAGCTTGTAAACCTTTAACATCGTATACTATACGCTACGCGTATACGATGTCAAAGTCTTGTAGGATTTGTGACAGTGTTTTGTCTCGTACACATTATGTCGCACTTCTTTTCAAGGGAATCTTTGGCATCAGATCTTGCAAACAGGCTCAGCAAGGTTGCCGATGTCCCAATGGCTTCTGAGGATGGTTTGTCCAGGTTCATTTGCATACCTTGCAAAAACAAACTTGCTTCGAGCGGAAAGGTATACGATTACGTGTTTTTCAGGTAATGGCCAGCGCATGCGCACTAACATAGTGGCACTAAGGTACCAGGCCGTCTTTTTTCCTAAACTTTAATTGACGGCCTGGGGACGAGGCTAACCAAAGTGCATAATACTATTACTGCCTGTAGCAGACATACGGTTACCAATATAGACCCATTAATAAATTATCTAAGCCTAAATGAAATAGTGCAAACTGGAGACATGCAGCTCATCAGACAAACACACCCAATTCACACAGCGATTACAAATCACACACTGATGGTCTTAAAAATGTTGAACCCACTGAGCGCCGTGGTGACAACAACACCAGGCACCTAAAGGCCGGCATACACGGGGTCAACTTTTGTTGAGCAACAAATGAATTTTTGTAAATTTCTTGTAAAATATCAGTAAATTAATGTTTTACTGAAAATATAATTGCATTCATCGCACAATCAACTTGTTGCTCAACAAAAGTTGACCCGTGTATGCCGGCCTTGAGGGTGCCAGTGGAGCTCCTTGATGTCCCTCTGTCCCTGGTGAATGAAGAGCAGCTGTGGGGGAATGTCCAGGTGCTCTTGGTCAGGCTCCACGTCCGTGTCAACCTCCACAGCCAAGTCCCACTGTACAACCTGTGTAATGGGTGTAATGTCACGTAAATCTAGTCTGGGGACTTGTAGCTGACGTCAATAAATATATGTGCTTGGCGGGACAACTACTGCTGTACAGCCGGTTTGAAAGACTGATCCGTGTTCCGGACCTCTTCGTAATAATAGCAAAACAATACTATTGGACGGATCCATCCAGAACACAACTTCTAAGACTATTTAAACAGTGGTTGTGTGTATCAATGTATGTGTGGGTATATTCTTGACTGAGTTAAGCCATCAAGTTCAAGTTGAACTAGAGAGACAAGGGTATTACATGGGCAACATTAAGTTATGGAATCCTCACCAATCCTTCGCAATTTGTGGCATAACCTTGTCTCGAATTTTCCCCGGTGTTTGTGTATGTGTATGTTTAAAATGAGAATCAGGACTGACCTGGTCATCTGATCCTGCTGATGCAAACACAGTGCCATCATCAGGATGCCATTCCACAGATGATATATGGTGTTTGAACGTTGCACTGGTTGGATGACCACACCCCACAGACTTGACAGTTGGTACAACTGGAGGAAAGCCACTATCTTTTCCCCATCCCTCTCTCCCTCTTTACCTCTTTAATCTCTTCCCCATCCCTCTCCCTTTACCTCTTTAATCTCATCCCCATCTCTCTCCCTTTACCTCTTTAATCTCTTCCCCATCCCTCTCCCTTTACCTCTTTAATCTCATCCCCATCTCTCTCCCTTTACCTCTTTAATCTCTTCCCCATCCCTCTCCCTTTACCTCTTTAATCTCATCCCCATCCCTCTCCCTTTACCTCTTTAATCTCATCCCCATCTCTCTCCCTTTACCTCTTTAATCTCTTTCCCATCCCTCTCCCTTTACCTCTTTAATCTCTTCCCATCCGTCTCCCTTTACCTCTTTAATCTCATCCCCATCTCTCTCCCTTTACCTCTTTAATCTCTTTCCCATCCCTCTCCCTTTACCTCTTTAATCTCTTCCCCATCCCTCTCCCTTTACCTCTTTAATCTCTTCCCATCCCTCTCCCTTTACCTCTTTAATCTCTTCCCCATCCCTCTCCCTTTACCTCTTTAATTTCTTCCCAATCCCTCTCCCTTTACCTCTTTAATCTCTTCCCCATCCCTCTCCCTTTACCTCTTTAATCTCTTTCCCATCCCTCTCCCTTTACCTCTTTAATCTCTTCCCCATCCCTCTCCCTTTACCTCTTTAATCTCTTTCCCATCCCTCTCCCTTTACCTCTTTAATCTCTTCCCCATCCCTCTCCCTTTACCTCTTGAATTGTCTAAGATCCCATATTTTCAATGTTCCATCATCACACCAGCAATGGTTCTCTCCTATAAAAAGTACCCCACATAATATGAGCATATGTCACTTCCTTTGCCTCTTGCCACACCCATTCCAGGAGATGACATTGGCGTTTGTGTCATGTGCATGTGTTGTCAACATGCAGGCCTTTGCAGGATTGGCTCGGCAATCCCATATATGGACAGTCTGGTCCACAGAACACGAGGCCAGCACCTTTTGATAAATAAATAGACCAAAAAATGACAACAGGTTTACTGCCATGACAACTGCTTTAAATGCTCATGGTAATTTATCGGAAGCAGTAAACATTTTTGATACACAATTATACAAATAAATTATGAACAAGACAACGTTTTAAAAACAAGACAATAGCTTGCCCATGTTTGCAAGCACTTACTTTAATGAGCTACACGCACAGATGAGATTTATCCTCATGTAACTTACACTTTGTTCATTTGGACTCCATTGAATGTCTTCCACAGAATTTGTGTGACTGCACAGGGGTCTCTGATCCACCAGCCATGTTCCCTGCAAGGGGTTCCATATGCCGTTCACTTTCACCGGCCACCAGGTGATGGTGGTGGTGGTGGGGTCATGATGCTCATTGCCTTGCTTAAAACAGGTTGAAGGATATGCATTGGATTGGTCCGAAACTGTTTCCGGGAGGCTTTTGACAGGCGACTGTACAAAGAACATACAAAAAGGTGCTTCTTTGTGGCCTTTCAGGTTCTTTCCGGAGGGACCCCCAGCAGAAGGGGCATCCAAAAGCAAGACGTGCTTTGAGCAGTCCCAGATGCCCACCACTCCTCTGTCAGACCATGTGGCCACAAGATGGTGGCATTATGTTACATAACCAGGGTATAGAGGAGGTGGGGTGTAACCAGGGTATAGGGGAGGTGGGGTGTAACCAGGGTATAGAGGAGTGGGGTGTAACCAGGGTATAGAGGAGGGGGGGTGTAACCAGGGTATAGAGGAGGTGGGGCGTAACCAGGGTATAGGGGAGGTGGGGTGTGACGGGAGGTGGGGTGGTGTAACCAGGGTATAGAGGAGGTGGGGTGTAACTAGGGTATAGGGGAGGTGGGATGTAACCAGGGTATGGAGGAGGTGAGGTGTACTGTGTGGTAGGTAATAGAGGCATTGCTGGAGGGGAAGGGAGGGGAGGGGAGGTGGAGATAGGAAGGGGTGGGGGTGGAGGTAATGGTTCAGTAGTGGATCCCATCTTGTGCTGTAGGTGTCTCATACAATTGCATGGTTCATAGGCTATTGTGTCGTTCCTTTACAGGATGAGGGTACGTAAGAAGACATGGCGCAGTGCACGTACCATATACCTGGACGACCAGGTCTTTGAGAAGGACATCCCTCTGTACACTGCTTTTGAACTGTACATAGAGCAGCTCAAAGGTAACGTACATGTACACACATACACACTTAAATGTGTGTATGTGTGTACATAAATGTACGCACATACACATAATACATTCCTATGCACGAGAAATCTGTAGATTTATAATACCTTATGCCAGCATCCAAAACATTAAGGTGGTTAATTAATTATCTGCAGTCAATAGCACAGTCTTTCAATGAATAATGTTACTTGCATAATATAAGGAGTGTTACAAAACACAGATGTTATCTAAAACACCTTACATATTGAGGCCAGTTAACCCTTTTTCTTCTGTAGTGTAGCAGAAGGGGTAGGTGCCCATTGTCCGATAGAATTATGCACTCATCAGTTGAACTCCTTTTCTTTCTTACCCTTTTCTCCCCCCCCCCCCCCCCCCCCCCCCCGCTCCAACCTTCCCTCCATAGACCCAGAACAGTTGAAGGATAATAGCAACATGCAGGTCTACATTCGGCACTGGCACCCTTCAACCTACACTGTGAGCCCCACAGATGAGGTCATTGTCACAAAGAGCCATCCAAATCACCTGAAGAAGAAGGTACTGTTTTGTGTGCAAGCTGTGGGGTAGGGAGGGGAGGGAGGGGGACCATGTGTGTTCACTGGTGCCTTTTCTACCACAGATCTCTCGTCTCTGGCATTCCATGGGAAAGGATTGCTATTGCAAAGGTTTGGTTTGTTCAGTGTGTGTGTGTGTGTGTGTGTGTGTGTGTGTGTGTGTGTGTGTGTGTGTGTGTGTATGTGTGTGTGTATGTGTGTGTGTGTGTGTGTGTATGTGTGCACATGTGTGCACATGTGCGCACATGTGTGTATGTGTTCTTCACAGTACCACCTTACTCTGTAGCAAATATGGGGGCTCAACCCACCCAAGTCTTGTGAGGGTAGGGTGTGTTACACTGCTGATTCAACTACATGCATAAATTAATTAATTAATTAAATCTCTCTGGTACCCTCTGGTTTGTACAGAGTTGTGGGACGTTTCCCTGTGAAATATCGGCCCTGGATATTGAGGAAGAATTAGAATGGAATCCTAATGTCTCAACTCTCAACTCCATACCTCTTTGTATCTATGACGATGGAAGTATCGTCTACTTCAAGTGAGCATCAATTGGGATTATTTATTGACTAGTACATGCTTTTTTTTCTTGTTTCTTTTAAAAAATTAAAATAAACTCTTTCCAGAGACTCTGCTGAGAAGTTAGCTGAGTTAACTGTAGAAAAGCGAAACGAACTCCAAAAATATGAGAATACAAGGTGATCGATGCTATTTTCAGAGTATTTTTTTAAAGCCTTTGTGCTGTTTAATACTAGGCTCAGCAAATACAATGTCCAGGGGACCTCCTCCACATCATACAGGGCAAAAGAGAAGGCTCTCAAATTCTACACTGATGATGTGGAAGCCTGATCAAGAGGGAAAAGCCTTTTATATGTGGGATAGCTTTATATATGTCACATCACAACCTGTTTCTTATGTGTTGGAGTAATTTCTGTATATGGCTAAATGTGTGAGTGCAACTATAAAAATGTGGGAAGGTTGTGTTGTGTTTGTGTTGATTATGCGATATTTGATCTATACATGTATTATGTAATTATACTGCAATTACTGAGATAGAAAAAAGCTTCAGACAAAGGAGCAAAAATCACTGCTGGAGATACCCCCCCCCCCCCCCCCAATCCCTTCCACATTCATTTCCGACCACAACTAATGAAAGCTCTAATCAGGGCATATCCCCTTTGCATGTGTCAGCATCCTTTACAAGTGTGGATGAGGCATCTGTTTCCATGTAAACAAGGGCAAGTGGTATTTTCATCTGATGTACACCCCAGCTGAACACTCTAAAGCAAAAGAGTGACAGTAACATTCTGAGGAGGCATATGGTATGGTGTAATTGTAACTAAAAATATCATTGTTTTTATTTTATTACAAAACCATATGTGAATAATAAGGTTGCATAAAAACAAGGTGCCACTTCTCGGTCATTTTCATCTGGTCTACCAATATCAGATCTTTCCAGTGTCCAATCCAGTCCAATTACCTCTGTCAAAGAATGTTACAATACTGTTCGATGCAAAGGAAGCTTGTTTTCAAGAACAGTTGATTCAGCAAGTAAGCCTAGTCTGTGTCAAGGCTCAGTAAATGAATAAATAAACTAATTATTTGCACACACACCACTTTTAAAGGTAAGGCTGTGTCGTTAGGCACAGTTGACCCTCGGTAAGGCTGTGTTGTTAGGCACAGTTGACCCTAGGTAAGGCTGTGTTGTTAGGCACAGTTGACCCTAGGTAAGGCTGTGTTGTTAGGCACAGTTGACCCTAGGTAAGGCTGTGTTGTTAGGCACAGTTGACCCTAGGTAAGGCTGTGTTGTTAGGCACAGTTGATCCTAGGTAAGGCTGTGTTGTTAGGCACAGTTGACCCTAGGTAAGGCTGTGTTGTTAGGCACAGTTGACCCTCGGTAAGGCTGTGTCGTTAGGCACAGTTGACCCTCGGTAAGGCTGTGTTGTTAGGCACAGTTGACCCTAGGGGAGGCTATGTGGTTAGGCACAGTTGATCCTAGGTAAGGCTGTGTCGTTAGGCACAGTTGACCCTAGGTAAGGCTGTGTTGTTAGGCACAGTTGACCCAAGGTAAGGCTGTGTTGTTAGGCACAGTTGACCCTAGGTAAGGCTGTGTTGTTAGGCACAGTTGACCCTAGGTAAGGCTGTGTTGTTAGGCACAGTTGACCCTAGGTAAGGCTGTGTTGTTAGGCACAGTTGACCCTAGGTAAGGCTGTGTTGTTAGGCACAGTTGACCCTAGGTAAGGCTGTGTTGTTAGGCACAGTTGACCCTCGGTAAGGCTGTGTCGTTAGGCACGATTGATCCTAGGTAAGGCTGTGTTGTTAGGCACAGTTGACCCTAGGTAAGGCTGTGTTGTTAGGCACAGTTGACCCTAGGTAAGGCTGTGTTGTTAGGCACAGTTGACCCTAGGTAAGGCTGTGTTGTTAGGCACAGTTGACCCTAGGTAAGGCTGTGTTGTTAGGCACAGTTGACCCTAGGTAAGGCTGTGTTGTTAGGCACAGTTGACCCTAGGTAAGGCTGTGTTGTTAGGCACAGTTGATCCTAGGTAAGGCTGTGTTGTTAGGCACAGTTGACCCTAGGTAAGGCTGTGTTGTTAGGCACAGTTGACCCTCGGTAAGGCTGTGTCGTTAGGCACAGTTGACCCTCGGTAAGGCTGTGTTGTTAGGCACAGTTGACCCTAGGGGAGGCTATGTGGTTAGGCACAGTTGATCCTAGGTAAGGCTGTGTCGTTAGGCACAGTTGACCCTAGGTAAGGCTGTGTTGTTAGGCACAGTTGACCCAAGGTAAGGCTGTGTTGTTAGGCACAGTTGACCCTAGGTAAGGCTGTGTTGTTAGGCACAGTTGACCCTAGGTAAGGCTGTGTTGTTAGGCACAGTTGACCCTAGGTAAGGCTGTGTTGTTAGGCACAGTTGACCCTAGGTAAGGCTGTGTTGTTAGGCACAGTTGACCCTAGGTAAGGCTGTGTCGTTAGGCACGGTTGACCCTAGGTAAGGCTGTGTCGTTAGGCACGATTGATCCTAGGTAAGGCTGTGTTGTTAGGCACAGTTGACCCTAGGTAAGGCTGTGTTGTTAGGCACAGTTGACCCTAGGTAAGGCTGTGTTGTTAGGCACAGTTGACCCTAGGTAAGGCTGTGTTGTTAGGCACAGTTGACCCTAGGTAAGGCTGTGTTGTTAGGCACAGTTGACCCTCGGTAAGGCTGTGTCGTTAGGCACGATTGATCCTAGGTAAGGCTGTGTTGTTAGGCACAGTTGACCCTAGGTAAGGCTGTGTTGTTAGGCACAGTTGACCCTAGGTAAGGCTGTGTTGTTAGGCACCGTTGACCCTACATTAAGGTAAGGTGCATTTACCACACAGCATATGGTCACAGGTTGCAGAAACCAACCTGATGGTAATATTGATGTTCCCATACGGAGACATCATGTACACTATTATCTGATCTGGAACCATGCTTCTACTCAGGACTGTCTATAAGATTTGAAGGTGGTAAGGTTGAAATAGTCCTACTTTTGCACCCTGATCATATTTTTTTGTATGCAATGTCACTGCGCTTTGTCATGATGTAAAACTGAATTTCAATTACAATGAGAAAACATATCTGTGTACCATAAAAATAGAACATGACATACGCAAAAAAAAAGAAACAAAACAAAAATGAAAAAAAAACTCAACCAAAATTGTGAAGTCTGCAATAGAAATTTATCTACACATCTCTTTCCTTATCAGTAGTACTATTAGCTTGCTTTTTCTCGTGCACTGTGGAATAAATAATAGGGCATTATGACAAAATTACAAAGCCACACTGGTATATTTAGTCACTGCTCTGTTGAGGAAGCAATTGTCCAGGGTTTTGCATACTCAAACAGATGAGCCATACCCTCCCCCCCCCTCCCATCCCCTCCCCCAAATCCATTTCTGCGGATGTAATGAATTTGATTACCACCACTCAATATCAAATCAATACATGTGTGAGTCACTGGTAAACGTTGTAATGGACAAATATGCTGCATTGACTGTACCTTTAAGATACTCGAGGAGCTCTCTATTCTTGGTAGTCTTATTGGATGGTAAATCTCCCTGTCAACAACAATTGTATTATGTGCAGAAGTGAAAGAGAAGTAACAAGCGTGCACAATAAACACTACATGTGAAACGACTATTACAGAATAATTAGATGAATCACTAATTTTTCGAATAAGCCCCATAGTGGACAGCTATCTCAATGTATTGAAGTACGTACAGCCTTCACACCACTGCACATGTAACTATGTTATATGTGCAGTGTTTCTGATTCACAAGAAATCTGATACTTCATATGTGTTTCAGAAATGTGTACAAATAAAAGAGACTCCATACATCATTATTTATTTTTTGCTGTGATGGCAAGGCATGACATGTAGTGCACACTGCAGTGACTTGCCTTGTAGTCCTTGGTTAGAACAGATGCCCCATTCTCCACTAGAATCTTACAAACATTGTAGTACTCATACCAGGAAGCCTTATGCAATGGAGTCTGAAGCCTATCAAGGTGAGACAACAAAGGCCATCAAGCACCCCCCTCACATGCACATATAGTTAAATTACACACAGACAGTTTTGCACTGTTTCATAATATCCGCTAATTATCTTCGACACAGATCTGATGAAACTTATGCGACAAGAGTTGTGGGTATACACACAAGAGTAAAACTCGTACTTTTCAGGTTCTTGAATATCTAGGACATCTTGAGGGACTATAAAATGAAAGAAAGGGAAAGAATGAAACATGACCGTGCTGCTGCTTTGTGCATGCACTACAGTAGGAAGTAAGTGACTTTAATTCCATCATATTTATATCCCACAAGACACAAATCCATCAGCCTAAGCTTGGGGGTACACTGCTCAATAATGTCATGTACAACATATGATGCTATGTGTTGCTCATTACTGTTATGGACAATAAACTCCACAATGTCCTCTTGGCCATGACGTGCAGCGATGTGAAGAGGTGTCCACCCTTTATCATCCACAGCAGCAAGCTTAGCTCCTTGTGCATGAAGATCCTTAACCTACACAATTAGTGGGGACAAGCAACTTTTTAAGCACTGTGATTTTGCTGTTCTGGGAAAATACTTAATGAGCTTTACTCAGAATGTATAGTTCACAGATAAATGAGAGGTCAAAGTTTACTTGTTTTCTGCAAGTACAGGTATGGTACATACCTTTTCTAGTGATCCTTTTTTGATAGCGTCAACCAGTGCATTATGGAGGAAAACATTATTTTCAGTAGCAGATAAATTATTGTATCTGTAGATGAAAAATATTGCACACTAATAAGTATACATACACACATGTGCATCATCTATAAGAATCAGTGAATACTGCACAGTCAATGTTTACATTTGGGGTCGTTGCAGCAAAAGAGACCTAACAGTTATTTTATGCTCCAAGAGATACCTATATGTCCTCTACAACTTCTGGAAATTGGTCTTTCCACCATGGAGTTACAGTGGCCTGAATTTTTATATTACATTTTAATTGCATGCATCAGCTTTTACGTTCCTTCATGTTTACAATATCACATCAGGTCCCTTTTCACTGCAACAATCCCATAATCTATAACACAAAAAAAGTGGCTGCGAACACTTCTGTTACAGGGATGAGTTGTACTGCACTAACATCACGTACCCAGTGTGATCATCGGGGGGTAGAGAGTTCAGCCTGGAAAGAAAGAAAGTTTTACACCCCAGCACCAAATCTCTTGAATATCGCAGACTCTATTTTGATATTCTCAATTGCTTTTGTGGGGCGTTTACCACAAATTCAATTATTAATGGTCTCAGTTAATAAGAGTTAGGAAAAGTTTGAAAAATCTGCAGAAGGCACCAAAACAGATATACATTTACACTTATTACTAACTCTCAATTCAAATAAGTATTGTGGTTTGTGGCATAGAATGATAATTGGACTGAAGTATACAAATAAACAATGTCCATTCCAAGAAACTCCCCCAAAACAGGTAGTACTGCGAAATGTCTACATAATGTTCTCAAAGCTATAACTCAGCAATAGTTTATTGAAACTGAAACGAAAAGAAGGTAGGAGTAACACCATTACTTGTAAACATGGATTTCAATTTTGAAGCTTTGGGGATAAAGCAATCATGAGTTACATGTGTTTGTAGGTATTAAACTCAAATATCGTAAAAATCCTATATCTGTTAGAGAAAATTTTATATCTCCAGTATCTAGCATGCCTTGGACCAACTTGTGCTGTTTAGTGCAAAACGACAGATTTATATGAGTATAAGTTGGTGTGAGACTATCACATACCGCTGATAAGATACAAAGCTCCAAAGTAGCAGTACACAACTCTCTTAGTACTCGAGACAGACAATAGTGGGCATAACATAAGCTATCAATGCCTGTAATTTTTTTCATTGTTGCGAGCCGGGCACTGCCTTTGCTAACCTAAGGAAGTCAAAACACATGTGGACACAATTGGAGCTTTTGTTGGGCCAATTTCTTCATTCACAGGGTTTTCCAAATATGGAAGTCCCTACCCACAGCTCTATGTATTGTTTGTCAACTCGTCCTACATGTCTACCTTTCTGTTACAGATGCCTTGAAATTTGTAAACTTTATTAAGAGCTACTTAAACCATTACTTGCCTATTCTTTATGTGTATTTATGCATTGATAATAATCAATCGATCAATTGATATTGATCAATCAAGTATTCAATAATTCAATTTCTATTCAGTGACACACATACATGTAACCCCTCCCCCCCCCCCCCCCCCCCGCCCCCAACCCTTGAATTTACCATAGTACAAACCATTACAACACAATATCGTGACACATCACCTAGGGTAAATGAACACAATGTTTCATCTTACAAAATAATATGCACTTTATACTACACATGAAAAATGCATACACATATGTGAGTGTAAAAAATATATCACTGTTTCATCAATACACACATTGGGAAAGACAGCTTTAACACATTGTATGTTTAAGCGCAGTCATACTTACATAGATAGTTCACATACTGAATCAGGACTGTTGCGATCCGCAGTATGGTTTGGGCTGAACACGGCTTCATCATCCAGTGAACTACAATGCACCAGGAAATAGGAAGGCTTTGGGCATGTGTACAAACACATTAATCCCTCACATACACTTTTAATGTGTATTGATGAACTTAAGGTGTATACATCTCAACCTAAGGTGTCAAAGGTCAACCTATAGTGTACACAATCAACTGCGAATTCACAGCTCCTTAATATTTGCTGTATTTGCTGTCTTATTTCCACAACAGGAAAGGCACAAAGATTCTTAAAACAACATTTGTAAATTAACACAGCCATATCTTAACAACCTGGTACAGAAATGAGTGCTGAACAGCCAGATGTTTGTGACAATATTCATGGCAGAACTGATCCATTCCGCACTCATTGCTGTACCAGGTTGTTAGGATTTGGCTGCGTACCACAGTAGTGGTCACATGGGGGTACTGGTACCACAGTAGTGGTCACATGGGGGTAGTCGTACCACAGTAGTGGTCACATGGGGGTACTGGTACCACAGTAGTGGTCACATGGGGGTACTGATACCACAGTAGTGGTCACATGGAGGTACTGGTACCACAGTAGTGGTCACATGGGGGTACTGGTACCACAGTAGTGGTCACATGGGGGTACTGGTACCACAGTAGTGGTCACATGGGGGTACTGGTACCACAGTAGTGGTCACATGGGGGTACTGGTACCACAGTAGTGGTCACATGGGGGTACTGGTACCACAGTAGTGGTCACATGGAGGTACTGGTACCACAGTAGTGGTCACATGGGGGTAGTCGTACCACAGTAGTGGTCACATGGGGGTACTGGTACCACAGTAGTGGTCACATGGGGGTACTGGTACCACAGTAGTGGTCACATGGGGGTACTGGTACCACAGTAGTGGTCACATGGGGGTACTGGTACCACAGTAGTGGTCACATGGGGGTACTGGTACCACAGTAGTGGTCACATGGGGGTACTGGTACCACAGTAGTGGTCACATGGGGGTACTGGTACCACAGTAGTGGTCACATGGGGGTACTGGTACCACAGTAGTGGTCACATGGAGGTACTGGTACCACAGTAGTGGTCACATGGGGGTACTGGTACCACAGTAGTGGTCACATGGGGGTACTGGTACCACAGTAGTGGTCAGATGGAGGTACTGGTACCACAGTAGTGGTCACATGGGGGTACTGGTACCACAGTAGTGGTCACATGGGGGTACTGGTACCACAGTAGTGGTCACATGGGGGTACTGGTACCACAGTAGTGGTCACATGGGGGTACTGGTACCACAGTAGTGGTCACATGGAGGTAGTCGTACCACAGTAGTGGTCACATGGGGGTACTGGTACCACAGTAGTGGTCACATGGGGGTACTGGTACCACAGTAGTGGTCACATGGGGGTACTGGTACCACAGTAGTGGTCACATGGGGGTACTGGTACCACAGTAGTGGTCACATGGGGGTACTGGTACCACAGTAGTGGTCACATGGGGGTACTGGTACCACAGTAGTGGTCACATGGGGGTAGTCGTACCACAGTAGTGGTCACATGGGGGTACTGGTACCACAGTAGTGGTCACATGGGGGTAGTCGTACCACAGTAGTGGTCACATGGGGGTACTGGTACCACAGTAGTGGTCACATGGGGGTACTGGTACCACAGTAGTGGTCACATGGGGGTACTGGTACCACAGTAGTGGTCACATGGGGGTACTGGTACCACAGTAGTGGTCACATGGAGGTACTGGTACCACAGTAGTGGTCACATGGGGGTACTGGTACCACAGTAGTGGTCACATGGGGGTACTGGTACCACAGTAGTGGTCACATGGGGGTACTGGTACCACAGTAGTGGTCACATGGGGGTACTGGTACCACAGTAGTGGTCACATGGGGGTACTGGTACCACAGTAGTGGTCACATGGGGGTACTGGTACCACAGTAGTGGTCACATGGGGGTACTGGTACCACAGTAGTGGTCACATGGGGGTACTGGTACCACAGTAGTGGTCACATGGGGGTACTGGTACCACAGTAGTGGTCACATGGGGATACTGGTACCACAGTAGTGGTCACATGGGGGTACTGGTACCACAGTAGTGGTCACATGGGGGTACTGGTACCACAGTAGTGGTCACATGGGGGTACTGGTACCACAGTAGTGGTCACATGGGGGTACTGGTACCACAGTAGTGGTCACATGGGGGTACTGGTACCACAGTAGTGGTCACATGGGGGTACTGGTACCACAGTAGTGGTCACATGGGGGTACTGGTACCACAGTAGTGGTCACATGGGGGTACTGGTACCACAGTAGTGGTCACATGGGGGTACTGGTACCACAGTAGTGGTCACATGGGGGTACTGGTACCACAGTAGTGGTCACATGGGGGTACTGGTACCACAGTAGTGGTCACATGGGGGTACTGGTACCACAGTAGTGGTCACATGGGGGTACTGGTACCGTAATAGTGGTCACATGGGGGTACTGGTACCGTAATAGTGGTCACATGGGGGTACTGGTACCGTAATAGTGGTCACATGGGGGTACTGGTACCGTAATAGTGGTCACATGGGGGTACTGGTACCGTAATAGTGGCCACATGGAGGTACTGGTACCACAGTAGTGGTCACATGGGGGTACTGGTACCATAATAGTGGTCACATGGGGGTACTGGTACCACAGTAGTGGTCACATGGGGGTACTGGTACCACAGTAGTGGTCACATGGAGGTACTGGTACCACAGTAGTGGTCACATGGGGGTACTGGTACCACAGTAGTGGTCACATGGAGGTACTGGTACCACAGTAGTGGTCACATGGGGGTACTGGTACCACAGTAGTGGTCACATGGGGGTACTGGTACCACAGTAGTGGTCACATGGGGGTACTGGTACCACAGTAGTGGTCACATGGGGGTACTGGTACAATAATAGTGGTCACATAAAGAGGAGGCACTGGGGCCAGACAGTAACGAAACTGAGTTTGTGCTGTGGTGAGGGGTTGGGTGGAGGTACATTCTCACACAGTGGTTACTGAACTTCATGATGACAGTAACAGTACTCATGTTATCATTTCAACCGTCTGACAAAAATGCGCTCTGAAACGTGATACACAAAGAAGAAAGTGTCCTTTGTGCATCCCGTTACACAGAGAACAGAAAATGTTTGTGTTTCACTGTTGCAATTATCACACGATCAGAATTGTCAGTGATGGATAGCGTTACTGGTCAAATGGATCTCAATAAATTGATAGAACACATCAGTGAATAATAACATTCAAACTGCAGGGGAAATGTTATTATCTTAGAGTTACACATTCCATACAGCATCACATGTAAGCCTCTCACTCTGCTCCAATTAGGAAAAAAGGCTTGTATAGAGAGTGTATCTCTGTAACAGTGAATGTTTTTTGCTTACCTTATTTCAAAATCATGTACGAGTACTATTTTATATCCTGGAGATACGGTCGTTTAACATACGAACCATTTTTAATTTTCCAATGGAGGCAGAGGAAGGGAGGGGGCTTATAGGCAATCACTTTACAGTAGAAGTATGTTATTGGTATCATTTGGTTGCAGAATAGAACATACCAAGCCAAACGCTCTGGTTCAGGGGAACAACATGTGACAGCTTCTATAGGGAGAAGGGATGTATGGTATTCACATATAGGGCTGACTCAAATGCACAATCAGAAATAAACCTGCTCGTTTGAGATGTGAGATAAGGTTGGAGGGTCCCCCCCCCCACCCCCTTTACATGCATGCATCACGAGACTATGGCACAATTGTGCTGCAATGAAGTGCTGTCATGCAAACCCTTACATGCAACTACCCTAGTGTGTTAAAAAAATGCATATGAATGCTATGGACATGTAGATGTGGTATTATAATGGCTCAAAACATGGATGCTCTCTCTCTGCACTTCCACACACACACACACATCACACACACATGTGAGCTACGTACTATAGGAAAGCGTTCTTGTTAACTTTCCTAGTTGTAGGTTTTCAGCAGGATCACTGGACAGTGGGAAGGAAGTGACATGAGTGGAAGACAGTTACAGAAACTTGCACAGCATTTCGATTGTTGGAGAGAGTGGCCTGTCATGTACATGTTATGTGCACACATGCACACGTACGTACACACATGCACACATGTAATCAGGCCACCCTTTCCACTCACCAGTAGAAGCACACACACACACACATGCATAACGCACACCAATAACTTCTCTTATTCTTTTAAAAAATTTTTTCCCCTGCAGACGTACGGGGGTGGTGGGGCTTGCTTTGAGGAAATGACCTGGGGACTGCAAGGGTGCTGATGTCTGTATGAGAGAGGGGGTTTACTCTCTAGCATGGGTGACACAAGCTGGGTGTATGAGTCCTGCTTTGCTAGATTTGCTGCTGCATTGGACTCGGGCACTTCGAGGACCAGGATTCCATCCAGCGGCATATCCCCCACAATCATTTCACCATCAGACCTGACCTGGTACAGTCTATCCTCTTCTCTCCCTTCCGATACCACCACTGCAGGAAACAAGGTTACAACTTGAAAGGCCATGGAACACATATGATTAACTTGAAAGGCCATGGAACACATACGGTTAACTTGAAAGGCCATGGAAAACAAAGGTTAACTTGAAAGGCCATGGAACACATAAGGTTAACTTGAAAGGCCATGGAACACATAAGGTTAACTTGAAAGGCCATGGAACACATAAGGTTAACTTGAAAGGCCATGGAACACATAAGGTTAACTTGAAAGGCCATGGAACACATAAGGTTAACTTGAAAGGCCATGGAACACTGCACATTATGTTTACATTTTATGGTGAGCAACCCAAACACACAGTGTGTGCATTCAAATGCACAGATGTCCAATCAAATGAAAGAGGGCTAAAACCCAATAACGACAGCTACACTACCCACACTTGTACATGTAGTTCACAAACCGCTGTGATAAACTGATGCCACTGAAGAAATTCTGACATTTTCACTTTAGCAATTCAATATGTGCACATTAACTAGTCTTTTATTAAGATGATGGAATGAGTTGGCCCTCAGCCCTCTTCAATATCCCTCCAGCCCTCCTGTTCAATCAAACTTCCCTTCTGAATATCCCTCCAGCCCTCCTGTTCAATCACCCTTCCCTCCTCGATATCCCTCCAGCCCTCCCATTCAATCACCCTTCCCTCCACACAGCCTTCTTTACTCAGCACTCTCCCACTCCTCAAAGGCTACAGTCTGTAAGTGTGCATACTTACCATTCAGAAACCTCCAGCTGTCTTCAAGAGGCTTTCTGCCATTGTCCTCTCGGTTGGCAAAGAGCTGGTCGATCTTCGGTCTTAAGTTGCTCAGGGTGTCATTTGGAGTTGTTTCAACAAATCCTAACTCAGTTGCTGCATTGGAAGTAGAGATAACATGTACATGTACAATGATATGCTAACGTCCATCCAACCCTATTACCCTGCTACTGTCATGTATGCAGACCTTTCCACAGCACACCCCGTAACATGGTTCAGCTGCAGAAGGGCTACCATATACACACAGTATACATAGGGATACACAATAATTATAAATGCACCACCATAGAAACCAGATACAATATTTAGCTACTGTCCCTGTGTGTACATGCCTTCCCATAGTTAACTGTCCCTGTGTGTACTTGCCTTCCCATAGCTACTGTCCCTGTGTGTACTTGCCTTCCCATAGCTACTGTCCCTGTGTGTACTTGCCTTCCCATAGCTACTGTCCCTGTGTGTACTTGCCTTCCCATAGCTAACTATCCCTGTGTGTACTTGCCTTCCCATAGCTAACTATCCCTGTGTGTACTTGCCTTCCCATAGCTACTGTCCCTGTGTGTACTTGCCTTCCCATAGCTAACTGTCCCTGTGTGTACTTGCCTTCCCATAGCTACTGTCCCTGTGTGTACTTGCCTTCCCATAGCTAACTATCCCTGTGTGTACTTGCCTTCCCATAGCTAACTGTCCCTGTGTGTACTTGCCTTCCCATAGCTACTGTCCCTGTGTGTACTTGCCTTCCCATAGCTAACTATCCCTGTGTGTACTTGCCTTCCCATAGCTACTGTCCCTGTGTGTACTTGCCTTCCCATAGCTAACTGTCCCTGTGTGTACTTGCCTTCCCATAGCTAACTGTCCCTGTGTGTACTTGCCTTCCCATAGCTACTGTCCCTGTGTGTACTTGCCTTCCCATAGCTAACTGTCCCTGTGTGTACTTGCCTTCCCATAGCTAACTGTCCCTGTGTGTACTTGCCTTCCCATAGCTACTGTCCCTGTGTGTACTTGCCTTCCCATAGCTACTATCCCTGTGTGTACTTGTCTTCCCATAGCTACTATCCCTGTGTGTACTTGCCTTCCCATAGCTACTGTCCCTGTGTGTACTTGCCTTCCCATAGCTAACTGTCCCTGTGTGTACTTGCCTTCCCATAGCTAACTGTCCCTGTGTGTACTTGCCTTCCCATAGCTACTGTCCCTGTGTGTACTTGCCTTCCCATAGCTAACTGTCCCTGTGTGTACTTGCCTTCCCATAGCTACTGTCCCTGTGTGTACTTGCCTTCCCATAGCTAACTGTCCCTGTGTGTACTTGCCTTCCCATAGCTAACCGTCCCTGTGTGTACTTGCCTTCCCATGAAACTGCTCGGAGGTTGCATTCGAGTCTGGTGTATGCCTCCAAAGAAACTGCAGAAACAGACAGCTTGATGGTGTAGTCAGAAGGAATCCTAACGAAACCAAAGGCAATACATCAATAGGGGTCTACTTTAACATACATGTACATGTACATGGAATTGCACGTGCATACTGCATGATACACTACTACATGAACATGTAACAAGAATGGAAGGCCAGGTTCCCCTTAGTGTGAAATACAAGAACATATACGTGTACTTCACAGAAGCACTTAATTCTGTTCAGCATACAATTTTATGGTGCTTCTGTACTAGGGTATCTTAAACAGCACTGATTCAAGATCAATGATGCCACTCAAAGTTGACTGATCAGGAAACTTCATCAGTGCAGTTTGAGAGGAAATACAAACTAGGTAAACAAAAATTTGATGTATCAGTGTACCATTCCCTATAAATATGTTATGGATCCTATGTGTAAAGCCATATAAATGTCACTAAGTTGCTTCAGCTCACCCTTTAAGTGGAGCTGGAATATCTTGCATGTTCTGACTGTTCTTCTTGAGCATAGACACTGTGTTCTTTGGGATCAGTTCGATAATTGATGGATTCAGTTTCCATGCCTCTGTAGTGGGTGGGTGCATACAGCTAAAGTTATACCCACTTAGCCAACGAAAGTAAGTGGATCCTTTCATTGGAGGGGAAAATGTACTGCAGTAATGCACTACAGTTAGTACCAACCACGTCTGATCAGGAGGTGCAACAAGTAACGGACCCAAACAAGAACACAGTTTTTAGTGTGCAATGTAATAGCAAAGAGCTACACTACTGCATTTCTGAGTCGTCATTTGTGTTAACTAGCAAAAATTACAAAATGGCTGTTTTGAAAACAGCAAGAATCAGGATGCTTTCAGTATGTAAGTACATATATCAATACCATCTTCTGATAATTTAGCCTTGTGGATATTCCTTTTGCTTCGAGCACACTGAAATAACCATCTTTCAATGGCCGACCTTACCTCCATCAACTTGGACTGGAATACATTTCTGTGTTACCAGTTTGACGTGAGTACACTGTGCTATCCTCTCTCCACGGGCCAGTCTGGGCTGCAGAAGGTATGGCATGCATGTAAAAACACTAGTATTGAGTTCCTCATACGGGGACAGGGCTTTGCAACATCAGTACATGCACACATGTAGATAGCTACATGTGTGCAAATGTAACACAATATACCTGAGTGTCAAGTATAATCAAGCACATATACACTGTACCTGTACACAGTGTGCCAATCAGGGAAATTCGACTAAAATTATTACTTATACTACAGAATTTAAGATAGTTGCTATTGCTGTACATGGCATATTATCCATCATTGATTTAAGAATGACTTTTAATTTTTGGCAGGGTTGACATGCCCACAGATGAGGAATACTTATTTAGAGGGAGGCCACCCAAAAAAAGTGAAATGGAAGGGCTATCTGACATGACATGGGTGGCTAAACACCATTTGGGAATTTTTGCATTAATGCCATCTTTACAACATGACCTTAATGTACCCAATAAAAATTCAATAATTAACCTAGCTGGTTAAATATTAACGCTTCATTATAAAGATCAGCAGCTGCCATAGTTTACTCTTTGCTAATAATTCACCTTGTAGGGTAGTACAAACACATAGTTCTAATGAGGATAAAAGTTATTATATAATTTAAACAACGGAATCAAGATCGAATGACCACCATTTTCAAGTTAATACATGAATTCATAATGATACTATTGTAGTTGATTGTGGCACCCTGTATACCCCAGAGACACAGAGAAGGATGACATAACATCTCACTTGGGTTAATGCAGACATCCCGATGATCTCAATCCTCCCATCATCGTATCTTTGAGGACCCTAGGACAACAGATGCACAAAAACATATGCTCAAAATAGTGTATTACAGACACAATGCAAGTGTCAAGTTAACAAGGAGGAGGACATAGCCACAAAAGATACCCTGGGGTAGCACTCACGTGGGCAGATCGGCTAGAGGGACTTCCCCAGGGGTCAGTGCCAGATCCATAGGATGGTATGTTGAGGAAGAGGATGGTCTCTGACTTCAGCTCACGAATCCTCTCTGTTAGGTCTTCACCATCAGCCTAGGGGATGACAACTGTTTTGGTTACGACACTATACAAGCAAACATGTTTGTTATGCATAAGTAGTTTCATTTTGGATTCATAATCATTATGGATAACATTTTATGAGTGGCCATTCTTACTTGGCACTACATTTAAAGCACACATTCAATACCACTGAGACAGTGGTTGAAGGCTGTTCCAAGTGCCACTCATGTGTCTGGAAGTACTCAAACTTGGTTTAATAGGTTTTTTTTTTATTAGCACCTTTTGAAATCAACTTGTGTCAAAGTCACAGCCATCTCCAACAGTTTAAGTGTATTGCAGATGTTCCGATCTCAGCCAGAATCCAGATACCAATATCTTTCCAGTTGTCAATCCAGTTCAATTGCTTACCTTGGATGAAATCTGCCCACGCTATGTCATATTCCTGCCTAGTGTTCCAACCCAGCTTTTCTTGTTTGCAATTGGTTGCTTCACAAAAACTCAGCATTGACCAATTATCCCATGTATTTAAAAGCTGGGTGTGTGTGTGTGTGTGTGTGTGTGTGTGTGTGTGTGTGTGTGTGTGTGTGTGTGTGTGTTGTGTGTGTGTGTGTGGGCATGTGTGTGTGTTGTGTGTGTGTGTGTGGGCATGTGTGTGTGTGTGTGTGTGTGTGTGTGTGTTACCCAACATAGGGGGAGAGGCAGAGAGGCTTGAACTGGCCTTGAACACCTATTATCTTACTAAGTAATTAAGTATAGGAAGCAGATTCATCTATTATGGTAAAATAATTAACCACAGTACGGTCAGGCTATATACTTCTGTGTCCTAGTATATAAGTGCTAGCGAAGGAAAGTCATAAAGATTTGGAAAACGCAACTCAATACGCTTGACTGGTAAACACATTCTAACCATTTGCTGGTCCCAAAAGGCCAACCACATTAAATTGATCACATCAGGAAAAAAATGGTCCGGTTAAAACTGGCAGCACTGGCTTAGTGCAAATGAGCTGTTGATGCTCATTTCCATCAACTCTGAAGGTGTAATGAATTACCTCATTGGAAGGGCAGCTCCCCCACCTCTTTATGGGGATGCCTATGTTACTCAATGTTGCTTATATTCGATGCAGCGTCCACATAGCATGGCACTTGCTTAACTTACCACGCATCACTGCTAAGTTGCAACTTGAAGTCCCCTACTAATGGCAACAACTAATTATAAATGTCTTCTGAATAATAGTGTTTGCAAGAGAAGGCCTTCCCCCCCCCTCCCCCCTCAAAGGCTTGTGAGGCATTAACATTATCAGGTTTAGCTCCTGATACTTGGAATCTTCTGTAAGCTAAGCATCTGGATGGACCAATTCCTGTTTCCCTGCCACTAAGGACCCTACCACCTCAGTGATTGAGGACCCTACCACCTCACCCTGCCATCCCTAACTATTGATTTTGACATCCAGAGTATCATTTCCCAAAGGCACAATCTCCCTGGTCCTTCCAGCCCCCTGATCCTTCGAGCCCCCTGGTCCTTCGAGCCCCCTGGTCCTTCCAACCCCCTGGTCCTTCCAGCCCCCCTGGTCCTTCCAGCCCCCCTGGTCCTTCCAGCCCCCCTGGTCCTTCCAGCCCCCCTGGTCCTTCCAGCCCCTCTGGTCCTTCCAGCCCCCCTGGTCCTTCCAGCCCCCCTGGTCCTTCCAGCCCCCCTGGTCCTTCCAGCCCCCCTGGTCCTTCCAGCCCCCCTGGTCCTTCCAGCCCCCCTGGTCCTTCCAGCCCCCAGACCTTCCAGCCCCCTGATCCTTCGAGCCTCCTGATCCTTCGAGCCCCCTGGTCCTTGGTCCTTGGTCCTTCCAGCACCCTGGTCCTTGGTCCTTCCAGTACGTAAAGAATTCAACATCGCCCTGTGCCCAGGTCTATCAGTTGTTTATTGTGATTCAACCTTCTTGCGGCTGGCTAGGCCTATAAGGAGTTGCTTGTTTCCCAGCAGGTGCCCCTTTGATAGCTCTCCCCCAATTCTCCAGCCTATGTGCGTCCAAAGCTTGGACTGCTAGCCAACAACAGGTACAGCACGGTCATGCGTACATTCAATGTATGGACTACAACTGGCGGCAACATTCTCTATCATACTGTTTTAACAGGTATCATAATAAGGGCATGAAGTTATGACCAGATATCACTGATAAGTACACGTAAGTATTCATACTTGGACCACAACTGCTTTTCTAACATAGCTTTCAAAAATATTCTCCAGTAAAATACTATATTCTTAACACCCTCTCTCCGTCCCTATCTCATACTGCATTAAAATATATACACGTACCAAAGACCAACAACCTACCGTAAGTGATATGTGGTCAGTCAAATTAGCAAACTTCCTCTGCATAATGCTTTTGCCACCCAGCTGGGAAGAAGAGAACATATCAATGTGACACACAGCCATCATTAAGAACCCTGTCCTCCAAGGCAACCTTAGGACATAGTAGGCACACATAGTTCAGCATACCGTTGCGTAGAACAGCTTGTTCTTAAGCCTGCTATTGAACCTCTCTGGATTAGCCTCTGTGGAAATAAAAAGGTGGCGTGGTTTAGTGGTATAAAGTATGTTGGAACTCAGTTCTACATTTGTATACATCACTGTAGTCTGCTATGATGCAGGGAAGGCTGATCTTGGGTTATGGCAATCACGCATGTTATACCCAGGTGTGTTATCTATAGTATAGGCATGTGCCCCAAGGGGGTCTGTTATAGGCATGTGCCCCAAGGGGGTCTGTTATCTACAGTGGTAGGCATGTACCCACAGTATAGGCATGTACCCCGGGGGGGGGGGGGGGGGGGGGGGGGGAGGGTCTGTTATAGGCATGTACCCCAAGGGGGTCTGTTATCTACAGTGTAGGCATGTACCTCTTTCCAGGTTGAACTCCAAGGCCACTGATGCATCAGCTCCAATGCTGAAGTAGTTGTTGACCACATGAAGTGGAATGTCGTTCACAGCTCCTTGTTCTACTGGCTATATACAGTAGCAACCCACCATATAAATTAACTCATATGTATGCATGCATACATAATCCATGGATCCATCTGTCCAAGCACACACACACACACACACACACACACACATACACACACACACACACATGCCCACACACATAATACATACAAATACACATATCAGACAATTCATTAGGCCTAAAAAATTAAACTCAGGGTGTGACCATCCCTAACTTCCTCATCTTCCCCATACACTGTACTTACTACTGATCAATGTACCATACAAGCCAGTCGCACTATAATGTGCTGTGCACCCAAATCCCAAACATACCATTCTAGGAGCATCATCATTACAAAATATGTTCAGCTGCCATCTGTCAAAATTTACAATGGATCCAGTCTCTACTTGATACAAAATTCTTTCCAGAGGTTCATCACTATAACTCTATAAGCAAAGAGCAAGTACAGATACAACAGTAATACATGCACACTACATGTAATGTATACTCTGTCAGGGTCACTCCTCTTGTTACATGTGGTTCCATTTTTATCCATTTCCTTGACGATATTAATTTTTTAAAAACAGCTCCTAGTTACTCTCAGGTATTTGGTATACAGGCATGGAATTTACATGAAGACATTTTTCAAGTTAATGTTTAGTCTGGCTCAAGATAAAACTGGCCCAGGATAATAAATTTGAGCTCTAGAGCTAATTGCTGTTGAGGCATAGGGAAAATCTTACAGTCAAAATGCTAATTGCATCATTACTTTGAGCAAAACAGAAGTAGCGTCTTGAACACAAGCAATAAGCACTTGAAGCTCTTTGGTTAAGAGAGGTATTCCATGCCAAGTGTATGCAAGTTTCTGCACGTCTGTCTCAAATTTCTTCCAAACTTGTTTTGTTTTATGGGCAGGGGAGAGATAGTTGAATACAAAAGGTCACGTCTTGGAGGTCAGCCATTGTGGTGATATTGTAGGATATCTTTGTGACCTTTTTCTTGCATGCTCTGTGTTTGATGCAGTGTATTTGGTGCATCCATCAACTCAGATTATAAATTTATCATTACAACTTCCTTCCCTTTCCCTCATCTCCTTTTACGCACACAGGTGCACTGTAACTAACTTGTGATCCTCAAGTGCTTGTGTTGCACAGGATCAGTTCCTGTTGCATAGGCAACCCACCATGCTCCGTCTTATACAGCAGTCACATACCCTTTTTTGCAACCAGTCATGACAGGGGTCCCTGTGATGGTGTAGGTGTTGTTGTTAAAAGACATGGCAGCCAGGGCCAGTTTGCAGTTTACAGAGTGTATATAGCAACAAAATCACAACACCCCTTGGACAATTCACTTTCTGCCAAGCTGTTTCAAGATGAATTCAAAGCTAAAACCACAGCTAGTATGCAACCGTTGCACGGCTTTGTGCCTGTTGATGCAAGTGCGAGAATACAGTTTTTCGCACCAAAGCTGTACAAGTTATGGTGTCACATCACATCAACTATAGATAGATGGGTTGCCTATGCACAGGAATTGATCCTGAAACGCAGGAAGCCTCACTACTATTCCTGCATCCATGTAGGCCTAGCACTATCCACAGAAAGCAGACATAATAACAGGTCACATAAGTGACAAAGACTTTTGGTGAGCCTATAACCTACAGTGGTCGAACGTACACACTTTCTGACAATGAAATGGATTAGTGCAACACAAGCACTTGAGGATCACAAGTTAGTTACAGTTCACCTGATCATTTACCTGTGTGTGTAAAAGGAGATGAGGGAAAGGGAAGGAAGTTGTAAGTAATGTCAAATAGCTGTGTAAATGTTTTATACCTGTCTTCATTGCACTCTGTTTCACACCAACCCTCAGGCACAGGGTTATGTTAGGTAAGAGATGTTTTGATAGGCAATCAAAACATAAGCCCATGTATGAAAGGTGAAATATGTAAAGTCAGTATGTTCCCATTTTTTACACCATCTACCTGATGTCAGCCCAACTCCTAATTTTGCATTAAAACTCTCTATATAAAATACTTTTTTTTGGTTAAATTTGGTATGGCAGATCAGTTGTTATCTAATTATGCAGAAGACTAAAGGCCGAAATTATTTACCATAAACACTTAATAAAGTCATCATTTGTAATAACATCATGGTGTAGCTTACATGTAATGATAAATTTATTATGTGAGTTGAAGGATACACCAAATACACAGCATCAAACGCAGAGTGTGCAAGAAAAAGGTCACAAAGATATCCTACAATATCTCCACAATGGCTGACCTCCAAAAGACGTGATCTTTTGTATTAACTATCTCTCATGACCCCCCTTGCTCATAAAACAAAACGAGTTTTGAGACAGACATGCAGAAACGTGCGTATGCTTGGCATGGAATACCCCAAGAGCGCGACTGGGCCACTGTACCTCTGCACCCTAACATCCTTACCCTCCTCCCCATCCAAACATCCTTACCCCTCCGTCCTCCCCATCCAAACATCCTTACCCCTCCCTCCTCCCCATCCAAACATCCTTACCCCTCCCTCCTCCCCATCCAAACATCCTTACCCCTCCCTCCTCCCCATCCAAACATCCTTACCCCTCCTCCCATCCAAACATCCTTACCCCTCTCCATCCAAGCACTCTGGCCAGATCATTGCCTGTTCCTAGAGGTAGTACTGCCACTGGAGGTCTGACCCTTGCATTACCAACCCGAGGTGTGGTAGTCTGGTCCAGGACCTCATCCAGTACTGAGAGGACCCATCCAACTGTTCCATCTCCTCCACACACCAGTATACGAAGGTTGGGAACATGGAGGAACATCTTCAATCTGTAATGGAGGTATGGCACAGGGCAATGCATGTACCATGACAGAGAGCAATGCATGTATGTACATAAGCACATGCACATATGTGTACTTCATTTATTATACAATGCATAGTGTAACGTCACACACACACACCACACACACTCGCACACACACCACACACCCGCATGCACACACCACACACACACACACACACACACACACACACACGCATGCACGCACACACACACATTCATGCTACTCACCCAAACATTGGTCCTCCCTTAGTCAGATCAAACACCTGTCTTGGATTAAGCAGTGATTGAAATGTCTGCATCACTCTAAATCCTTGGTTAACCCCGCTCTTTGGGTTCACAAACACAAGGAGAGGTTGTATGTCATCTTGAATGACAGGTCTCACCTGGGGGGGGGGAGGGGGGGGGGTGTCAAAGCGAGACATGTACTTTGTGCATGCTAGTGTGACACGTGGGAGATGTGAGATCATACATGTACGCTCTCCTGTGCTCTAAATTTATATTACTTGGATTATCCAGGTGTTCCAGTACTAAATATAAGTATAGCTGGCCAACAGTGTAGAGTTCCAAAAGAGTTCAATACATGTTCTACGTGTACTTGTAATAATGTAGACATGAGTACATTATAAATTAAAACAAATCTTGGAGCCTCAAAAATGATTATCACATCACTCACTCTTATGCCCAATACATGTACATGCATTTACATGTTGTTATCAGAGCTAATGAGAAGTGGGTTTAATTTACAAACATTGATTACATGATTCAAAATTTCAGGCCAAACTCACAATGAAGAACTTGGATACTCTGTCGTCATCCTTTATGGACTTCTTGTGACGTGCTCTCCTGCTACTCTTCTTCCTCTTACAGTCCTCTGTCCTGGCCCTAGCAGAGGGCAGTGAGGAGGGCTTCAGAGGAGAGGACATATCAAAGCTGCTTGTGTTGTCAGAGGCTGGTGTGGTGGAAGGTTTGGGATCTTTGGCTTGTGCCTTTAGAAGTAAATAGCAACGCCCAATAACAGGGAATGAAGGTAATGATTGACACACACTTTATTCTCCTTCCTGGGATGCTCATTCTCTCCCCACGCACACATGCACGCCACGCACACACGCGCAGCCACCCTGATCTTAAGGTGACCATACACTAGGCAACAACGTTGCATGCAACTTAATGAATCCAATTATATTTTCAGTAAAACATAAGTTTACTGATTTTTACTTGAAAATTCATTGTGTTGCATGCAACATGTTGCCTAGTTTATGATCGCCTTTACAGTACAAAAATGCCGTGTATATAACTTGTGTGCTTGGTGTGTGTGATGGTGTAATGTGTGAGCCCTGCATAAACAGCACATTTGGTGTCAGTGTGAAACAGCTACATGTAGAAGCTAACTACAATGTGTGTCTTCAAAAGGAAGTTGCATCATCCTTGATCTAAACCTTTTCTATACAACGGCAGATTTTTCTACTTCTCATCAATAGAATCAATTGCACTGTGAAGATATATGTACTACACCTCCATGGCGTTGTCTGAGCTACATACCTTCATGGTGTTGTCTGAGCTACATACCTTCATGGCGTTGTCTGAGCTACATACCTTCATGGCGTTGTCTGAGCTACATACCTTCATGGCGTTGTCTGAGCTACATACCTTCATGGCGTTGTCTGAGCTACATACCTTCATGGCGTTGTCTGAGCTACATACCTTCATGGCGTTGTCTGAGCTACATACCTTCATGGCGTTGTCTGAGCTACATACCTTCATGGCGTTGTCTGAGCTACATACCTTCATGGCGTTGTCTGAGCTACATACCTTCATGGCGTTGTCTGAGCTACATACCTTCATGGCGTTGTCTGAACTATATACCTTCATGGCGTTGTCTGAGCTACATATACTAAGTGCATAACCTTAAATATGCATATTAGTTCCTCTTCTTCTTTTGCTCTAGCAGAGCCCTGGGGGTTTGCCATTTTAACAGGAAATTAACTCATTTGGCTTTAGGAAGGGACCTGTCTACACAAACACACACACACACACACACACACACACACACACACACACACACACACACACACACACACACTACATAGGATTGCTATTGGCTATTGTGAAAGGGACCTAATTTTCTGCTCAAGATTAAATACATATTCTCGTAGACCGATATGTCTCTACAATATGACTATTACACACTGGTAATTGGACTATCTATCTTTTTAACCATACATCTCAATGCTAGCTGCTGCCAACCAGCAATCAATGATGATGCCTTATTAATTTGATCACTCAAGTTATGCGATTACCTCATTCATGGTACTGATTATTGATATTTGTAGCTGCTTGATAGTATACACACACATTAATCCCTTTGTAAATGAAACAGTCCCTGCAATCAACTTGGAGACTGCAACATAGTTGTGCGGTTGATAAAAAGGCATGTGAACTACTGCAAGTTGCATCTAGAATCACCAGTGTATCAGGATTGGTGATATTCCCATTCCAGTGTTTTTGGGTGCATCCCCTGCTGCAAGGTATATACTGAAATGTAGATATCTTTAAAGCTAACAGTTATGAAGTGACTGTGTTAATAACTTGCCCTGTCAGAGAGGCAGGGGCTCTTTATGCATGTTCAGTAACTTCATAAACTCTACATGTAGCTTTGCATTGTACCAGTCACGTACCTGTGTACTCTCCACTACTGGAGTTCGGACAATCCAAGATGGTGGAACGATGCTACGTCGAAGGGGTCCAAGGTGACAGGGAAACTGTCGAAAATCCTCCTTGAAGCAGGCCATGTGATATGAGTCTCCACACCACGAGCAGCTATACGCCACCAGCTCCTTATGGGTGTGGGCACGTGTCATGTAGGTGTGCATAGAAGATGGGTGTATCACATGTGCGTGTGTGTTGTGTGTGTATGTGTGTATGTGCGTGATTCAGGTACTAGTACTCAAGGACAAATCAAGGATCGTATACTACTCTAAATGTTGATGACAATTGATGTCTTGTGATGCATTTGTACATACACAGATGGTCAACTTATTGCACAACGTTACTTTCAATTTGACACCTTATCAGAACAGCTCCTGCCATAGAGTTGTTTGTTCTAAACACCTATTACTTATAGATGCGTAAATGTGGTTACAATCAACTAACGTGTGATGCCATAATAGACTGATGCCATTGCACATTGAGACCACATCCTAGCACTGAAAGCGGGTTTACAAATTACGTTAGCCCAACGTAACATCAAGGTAATACTATAAGCTGATGTTGGATTAGAAGTCTAGTCTATTTCAACATAAATGTAATGTCACTTACATTGATGTTGATGTAATGTTTACATTGGAATAGACAAAACTTCTAATCCAACATGGTGTAAAACATGTCAGGCTAACGTCATATTGTATTACAACGTACCTCACATTTGACATCATGTCTCACAATGACACCTTACCTCACATTGACACCACTCTCACAATGGCAACGTACCTCACATTGGCACCACGTCTCACACTGACACCATACACCACCGACACCATACCTCACATTGACACCACGTCTCACAATGACACCATACCTCACATTGACACCACGTTTCACACTGACAACATACCTCACACACTGAAACCATATCGCACACTAAAAGATCACACTGACTCTACTCATCTAATGTACATGTATATGTCCTCAGTGGTCAACTACACATGAATCTGATTGCGAAGTATAGAACTGGCGGGAGTGTGCACATGTATATAGCAAAACTCTTACCCTTCCATGGTTCCAGTTTTTGTACCCTTTCCAACACAATTTGCATTTGCCACTAGCCTTGTGGCGAGCCAAGAAATGATGCTGGACTGTGATCTGCCAGATATCAAGGGGTGCAGTAGATCTATGTCCACGCATATTAGGGCACATTATTGGGTTGACTTACGACATTTTTCACTTTTTCTTTTTGTTTAATCTCCCTAAAGGTTTCTTTACAGTGCATATTTCCATAATCAGACAAGTGTCTGAAACATTTCACATGGATCACGAGATTGCACGCTGTGTGGAGTAGGCCAAGCTCACACATGTACACATTTGGACTCTCCCCTATCTACATGCATACATCTACAATGACTGGCTCTTCCACCATGCTAACTGCTAACTTGTACACAACATTCAGTTCACATGCATGCAAACCTACGTATCACCAAAGGTGCCGAGATAAACCAACCTGAACATTTAACCTTCAGCCTTTTGGATGCCTTTGTGTCCTGCACAAGAGAACAGTGAAAGAAAGCTGTGATAAAACCAAACGAAAAGTTTATCATAGGAGCACACTGGGGCATCAAAATAAGAATAGCAACAAGCTTAGGGAAGTTGAGACTTGAACAAAAACACACATACAAGCACACTGCTGGATAACAACCCACATACCAAACAAACAATTTCCTCATTAAAAATGCACGCTTCCGTTGTGTCAACTTCAAACCAGAGGTGAGAGTCTATAGTTGCATTTTCCTGCAAAAAAAGTGAAGGTGATATGTATAGCTATGGAAATTCAACAAAATGGTTTTGTGGGAAAATTGTTACAGCCATGTCTGTACCCTACCTACAGTTAGCAAAACCACACAGAGCAGCCTTTAATAGCATTTAAAAATTTCACAAGTAAATAAAAACACTCTCTAATGAGAGAGTTGTTGGTATATAGGATTGACCACGGAAACAAGAACGACAGAAATTTCCAGTAAAATTGAAATAGGCCTATATTTAGCCCATTACTCAGGAGTGTGCTAAATATAGGCCTATTTCAATTTTCCAGTAAAATTTCTGTCACTCTTGTTTCCGTGCTTTTTACACCACCATTGGTCAATCCTATATACCAACAACTCTTTCATTAGAGAATGTTTTTATTTACTTGTTTCATAAGTTTTTTTTTCACCCTGTCATAGCAGTATAGTAGTCAATAATCAAATGTATAGAATTTGGATGATCCCCTTTATCTCTTATAGCTTAATGCAATAACTAATAACTTTAATAATAATTGTATGAATTAGTACAGTATTATAATTTGTCCTTGCCCGCGCCCTCTTCTCCTGTGGGCGTGGGGACGTCCTCCTCCCCGACCTCCTAGCCATGCTGGTTCTGGTCATGCAGGCCAGGGGGAAGCACTGTTGGTGGTGGTGGGGGCAGCGTTGGTGGTGTCAGCAGGGGCAGTGGGGCTTCTGGATGTGGCAGAAGCGGTGCTTCTGGAGGTAGCGGGGTGAAGGGGAGAGGAGTTGGAGGATGAATGTACTCTTCATCCTCATCCTCTTCCTCTTCCGACCCCTCGTTGGTAAAAATCCCCTCAGGTCTTCAGCTGCCATCTAAATGTACATGACAGAGAGTATGATTAAATTTTTACCTCTTTCTTTTTTCAAAGCCTTTACACGTGAATCCACATAGAGTATTATTAAATTTTTACCTCTTTATGCAAAGTGCACTATTCAGCGGGTGAGTGACTTTTATACCTGCAAACCCTTAACACATGTGCAGACTGTGCTATAATTCTATTGGTCCAATTCCATCGTATTAATGACAGGCAGGGAAGGGGTGTATGTCTGTCAGTTGTGCTAAAATTCTATTGGCCAAATTTGATACTCTTATATGCTCCCATCTAAACATGGAGGTGTAGTTTGTTGTATAGATGGATAGTGTGAAAACTCATGAAGTAAACTACATGGCAGATGTAGATCGATAAGGGTATGTTCTCAGGTGAGGTAATATCTGTGGACAGGACATGTACACCCAAGGGGACATTTTTGGGGGAACTATAGGGCTGGAACTATAGTCATTGGTCAAAGGTGGTCAAGGTCAGCAATGTACACCCAAGGGTTAGACAAGGGACGTTTTTTGGGGAGGGCTGGAACTATAGTAATTGGTGACCTTTACCAAACGTGGTCAAGGTCAGCAATGAATATACGCACCTTGTCTCGGATAAGAAAGCCTTTAGATTTTAAAACAATAGATACTAAGTTGAGTCACCATGCATGCTTTACATGTGAAGTGAATGGTTTTGTGCTGTACATAGTCGGGCGGGCCCTACTACCGCGTTTGGTCAGGTAGTAGGGTGACAAGCCCGACCAAACGAGGTAGTAGGGCCGCCCGACTATGCTGTACAAATGTTGCATGCACAGCTTTTTAACATGCCGTAACATACCTTTGGGTGGTAGTGGTAGTTCTGTGACCCCTGTGGTACCGCGTCCTCTCGGCAGCACGTTTAGCCAATCAGACAGCGTGGTCATTCCAATACCGACTCCTTTCAGATACCAGCTGAATTGTCATCGTATTTCTGCCTTTTAGCAGCGCGGTTTCCCTCGAGGTCCTCTTCATATCGCCGCTTTTTAGCAGCACGGTTCTTCTCAAGGTCCTCTTCATATAGCAGCACGGTTCTCGTCGAGGTCCTCTTCATATGAGCGCTCTACAAGGCCAATCCCGAAAAGAAGAAGACCTCTGTACGCGACAGCTACAAGGCCGATCCCGAAAAGAAGAAGGCCTCTGTATGCAACAGCTACAAGGCCGATCCCGAAAAGAAGAAGGCCTCTGTACGCGACAACTACAACGCAAATATTGATCTGCTAAAAGGTGGCGATATCTTTAGCTTTGTTCTCGTCTTGCTTTCCACTCGTTGCTTAGATATCTTCTTTTGATTACGCGAAGGCATTTTTAGAAAAACAACTTCACTAACCAAAGTAACAACTAAACTGCGATAGGAACACCAAATAAAATAAAATTTAGTGCAGGTTAGAGTATTTATACTGCCTAAAATTACTTTTTTGATCACAGAATACAGGCAGGCCCTTTAACTCTTACCTGGTTAGGATGCTACCTTTTCTGATAAATTATGGAATAATCCTAATTATTACTATTAAATGCCCTGCTTATATGGTTATTAGGCCCAGAACATTGACCTTTAGAGCTCACAAGGCAATCATGATCCATGATCCTATCTATATTGTTTGCATCCATAGTACCGTGCAAATGCATGACATGCCATTGATTGCTGTGAACAAGCATCAGGTCTATGGGCATTAGATGGCACCCATGGCCATTGGAAGGAAATCTACTATTCCATATCTTGTACATGTACTTAGATTGGGCAGGAATCTGATCAAAAGAAGGAATTGAAAAGGCCAAGGAGTTAGCTATTGATACATGTAGTAAACTCCTTTTCAAAACATGCCCATACTTGTCACCCTTGAATGCATGTATGGGGGAGAACATGAAGAAAAAGATATTTACAAATGCACTACATATTCACACCACGTAAAACTTAAGTAGCCATGTGGTCAATATACACTGTGCAAGGGCCTGTGTATGGATTAGATTACATACAGTGCCTGTGTGGAGAGGTAAATTACCTCCCAAGAAACTGTTGACTGACTGAGGATGGCTTTGATGTCACTCTGTTCCTGCTGCTGCTTGCGCACCACTGACTCAAGCCTGGATGAAATGCACAGGATTAACAAAACCTTCCAACACACAGGTGAATGTACATGCACATGAAGTTATTGGTGTCCCAGTGCAAAAATGGGTGTGGTACATGTACATGTACAAATAAGTCCCTGAGGTGCATCAGATCCCTTAGGTCCCTGAGGTGCATCAGATCCCTTAGGTCCCTGAGGTGCATCAGATCCCTTAGGTCCCTGAGGTGCATCAGATCCCTTAGGTCCCTGAGGTGCATCAGATCCCTTAGGTCCCTGAGATGCATCAGATCCCTTAGGTCACTGAGGTGCACAGAACCCTTAGGTCCCTGAGGTGCATCAGATCCCTTAGGTCCCTGAGGTGCATCAGATCCCTTAGGTCCCTGAGGTGCATCAGATCCCTTAGGTCCCTGAGGTGCATCAGATCCCTTAGGTCCCTGAGGTGCATCAGATCCCTTAGGTCCCTGAGGTGCATCAGATCCCTTAGGTCACTGAGGTGCACCAGATCCCTTAGGTCACTGAGGTGCACAGAACCCTTAGGTCCCTGAGGTGCATCAGATCCCTTAGGTCCCTGAGGTGCATCAGATCCCTTAGGTCCCTGAGGTGCATCAGATCCCTTAGGTCACTGAGGTGCACCAGATCCTCGAGGTGCATGTAATTATGTACATGTATTGTATGTGATCATTCAAAAAGGCTTTAATCCACTCAAGTAAGGCGATTTGAAGCTGTAAGCCTCTACTTACAGAGTTGAAAGCAGTGTGAATGGTGGCTTTAACCTGTTTGCATGGTAAGGGGTTCTGTAGTGTTGAGAACCAGTGCGTAAACAAATAAGCACTGCAAGCAGTGGCCATGTAGGTACAGTGGTAGTAAACTAAGTTTAATGCATAGAATTGCACTGTCATACATGTATATAGTTACCAAGCTGACTATAAGGAAAGTGTGCTGTTGCTAAGGCCAAATAAAAAAGATGTAAAACATGTTCCTACAGATGCAATCAATGAACGATCCAAACCAATCCTACGCTGGGCATTCGTGCCCAATAGCATCCTTTTCCCCTACAACACCTTGCAGGTTTTATATTTAAATGAGGGCTCCATGGGTGCAGCACTCCAGTCATAGCCTTGACTGTGGCCAGTTACTCACCCACAATCCACTTCCCCCATCCCCATTATGTACTTCAATGTGTACTATTTCATCAATGATGAACGACACCCTCCAGGCTTCTATCCTGGGACACAGGTTGATCCAATGGTGACCAGCGTCACTCATTGGTCCCTGATACGAAGCACAGCTGTCACATGCCCAGCTGGACCATTTGAGCGTACGCAGAAAAAGCAACCATGTCATCAGGACAAGTTTTTTCAACTCAAGCAGAGGAGATTCGGAAGGAGGTGAGAGGTTGTCAGTTTGGAGACCTATAAGCTGATCTAATGCTCCATGTATTAAACAATTTTTCTTGACATGGGATGTTTGAGAACAATGGTCCACCGAAATTTGGTTGCCAGGGAGAAGGTCATTGTTTGGAAGGTCGCGACAATCACCTGTGCACATGGAGACACCAAACTTCATCCCCTTGCTTTAGTGAACTGGATGGAGCTCATATTCAGGTGGAAGCGGCTTTATCAGAGGAACTACCTATGATGTTTCTGAGTTAACGCATTTGATAAGTGGAACAGTTGGTGTTACCTAAGCGCTGTCGAGATACGGTACTGAAACTCGCACATGATGTTCCTTTAGCCAGTCATTTGGGAAGGGAGAAGACAGGTCGTCGTTTATTGAGGCGATTTTATTGGCCGACGTTATTAAGGACGTGGCCGAGTTTTGCCGAGGGTGTCCAACATGCCAGAGATCGGCACAGGGGAAGATCAAACCTGCTCCATTAGTGCCGTTACTACGGTTGTTTACAGAGCTGGGGATCACAACAAGAATGCAGATGCATTGTCTCGTGCAGCAAGATAGTTTGCTGCAACAGAAGGAGAATGATATGTGACGGATGTCGTCACCAAGAACAATTTAATTTGTATACACATGCGCGGTTTGGCATGTAATACTTCAGATTAGTTAGTTAGATCTGAGTATTGACATTATATACGTGCATTCCCTCACACACACCATAGTGTGATTCAAACAACTAGAAAAGATAAAACCCACTGAGGCTTGTACCATTTAAAGTACTGATTTGGTGAAAGTGGTGTGCTCCCTTTTCAATGAGAAGGTAGAAACTTTTAAGAAATTAGGTCTCTTTATGACTTACAACAAGTCAGGGAGATCTATAATCGCACATTAGATGACAATAACTCTGGAAGAGCCATGCTGACAACAAACGGGTCGCACAGTAACAACTGGTGAAGCCTTGCAAGAGTTTCACTAAGTATCTGAAACATTTGAAGCTAATTTTGGCTACAAACCAAACATTTATACCTCATATGGGGTTACTGTATTTTATTATTTTTTAACATTGAATGGTATTTCCATTGCTGGGAACACCATCCCAGAACAGTTGTTTGAAATATTTGAACAAGGAGTAAAACAGGAAGAAAAAAAGAAAGGGGGAGCCCCATGATATTCATTAGGGGCACCCTCTGTAAGAGCTTCTTTAGACAAGCCTGAGACACTTTGATCTGCATTCTAAACACGTTGTCACCGTTTCAGACAAAGTGGTGTTGAAAGAGCTCAAAAATTGCTTAACTTCTGTTTGAGCTTTTAAAAAAAGAGATTGGACAATTTAGCACTGTGTATGAATCCACACAAGATGCTAAGAAATGGAATCTTATACTGTAGATCCAACTAATGGTCGGATTAACTTATTTATTAAGCCTGGTGCTGCTACACAACAAGGCCCTAAAATTTAAAAGAGAAGTTCCCTGGACAGGGAAGGTGACGGTAATGGGAATCTTCAATATGTCCGTAAAACTTATTGGGAGATCATGAAAGAGTACCCCAAAGATAGGTGCCTTACAAAAAGAGATCAGTTCGTATTAGGGGCCGCATTTGGGGGTTTTATACATTGATCAAGGCTCCAAGAGGGTGCCTAAGAATGATATATGGGATGATGATGGGTATAGTCAATCAATGCAGTACTGGACTACATGTGGCTAGTGATGTTGCAGCACACTTATTCCCCCATTGCCGTCTCAAGGATGATTTCACTATTGAGAATGGTAAAGGTGTAATCATAGCACAGATAAATCTGGAATTAGCATCAGGACTGGAGCAAGCTCTTCCTCCAATGATTCCATAGCCACATTGAGAATCACAGCAGCATGTATGAGTGAAAGCCAGAGGATTAATTGCCTCGAAGCCATGATGATCATCATTAACATTCTGGCTTTAGTAGGCATAACATTCTGTTAAAAAAATCCATCGGCTCAATAAATATGAAGTACGTGGAACTCACTTCAAATATATTTTATGATGGTAGATATTTTTCACTTGCCTGCTTTAGGATTGAGCCAAGCGATGTAAATTTCAGCAAAGATTTTCTGAACACTTGTGGTACCATTGTGAAAGGCCAAGGTTCAGGGGTTATTTCACTACAGATGAGACAGTGCCCAGCGTATGGGAAAAGATGTGCTAAATGTAAAGTCCTTGGCCACTTTGCAAGAATATGCAGGGCAAGGGATAGGTCCACTCATCGACTCAGGGTCAGAAGAGACTGCATCAGAGGAAGCAGTGTTACTCATTACTGTGGAGAAGATAGGGAAGAAGCTAGAAGATAACAGAATATGGCTGATAACAGAATATTGCTACTCCTCAAGAGTGAAGGTCACTATAAAGTGTTGTAACTTTACAAGGGGAGAAGTTACGTACACTGGGAAGGCACAGATGACACCACTGTAGCCCCATCCCTTGTTTTACTGACCCTAAACCCTACTGTGTGATGGGTTTGTGGACTCATACAACACAATAGGCGCGCAGAGCTGCTTAGCCTTTATCGCTTTACCCCCCCCCCCCCCCCTCCAAAACTAACAAATTAGCTGCCTTTGAGGTCTATTGGTTCCTGAGCTACATATAAGTACTCCACTTGTGACAGGCGTCCATGTGCCAAAATTGATGTGGTTATCATACATTACTGATTGAAAAGTCCAGCACCACCTGACTACTGATTGAAAAGTCCAGCACCACCTGACTACTGATTGAAAAGTCCAGCACCACCTGACTACTGATTGAAAAGGCCAGCACCACCTGACTACTGATTGAAAAGGCCAGCACCACCTGACTACTGATTGAAAAGTCCAGCACCACCTGACTACTGATTGAAAAGTCCAGCACCACCTGACTACTGATTGAAAAGTCCAGCAGCACCTGACTACTGATTAAGCAACATGTACACTATTACGTTCTGCACATACCACACAGATTCACTCATTCCAGTGCTGCAAACGTGTTGTGTTTAAACCCTACCCCACCCAAATGGACCCCTCTCACATGTACGTATACTACAGGTATCAAAGGGCATCGCAGTGCATGTGACATGCCCTGGAACAAGGAAGCCAAACAGTGTCCAAAAGTCAACACACGTCCACAACTTAAGTACACATTACACATCCACACAAACATCACACATGCAACCATACAAGCACGCTCGAACACCCACACCCCACCTGCACAAGTACTGCTCACCCACACACGTACCATCATACAAACATCCTAACCACACCCACAAATACGCCTACATGCATTGTACGTTATCAGCACACACAGGTCTTACACATATACACATCCCCCACCACACACCCTTGTCACACCCAATATAAATCCTGGTATGCCCAATGCCAACATGTGACCACACGCACGCACACACATGCACACACACACACACACACACATACACACACGCACATACACACACATGCACACACATACACACACATACACACACATACACACATGCATACACACACACACACGCACACACACATACACACACATACACACACACGCACACACACATACACATATACACACACATAACACACACAACACAAAGCACTTGCCTCTTCCGTGATTCCAACATTCCTATCACCTCTGTTATATCCAACATCTCAGAATCGGAGTTGCATTGGTTCCTTGGGGTAGTGGCAGGAGGGGCAGCCAATGGGATGGTGGGTTCACGTGGCACCATCTTCTTGAGTGGCTGGGAGGAAGAGAGGGTGGGGAGGTCCTGGGGGTGGGCTGGGGTAGTGGTGCTGGAAGTCAGATTGGGTGGGGAGAAGGAAGGGGCAGTGGTTTTTAGGGAATTCAAAGTAACAGCGTTCATTTCTCTTGTTCCCTACACAAACATACGCACACAAACACATACGCCTAAGCAGAAGAATATCCTGTGTATGTTCTGTACATATTCATAACATCCTAGTATTATAACACACACACACACACACACGTGCAGACTGCGTGTACACATACATGTCCACCATACAAATATGTCAAGTAGAAAGGTCTGGTTGCATGTGTATGTGTGTGTGTGTGTGTGTGTGTGTGTGTGTGTGTGTGTGTGTGTGTGTGTGTGTGTGTGTGTGTGTGTGTGCGTGTGTGCGTGCGTGCATGTGTGCGTGTGCGTGTGTGTTCTTACTGCAGAAGTACTGGGGACCTGGAAGTCCCTATGCCAATTCTGCATGTAATATTTATCAGTAAATAAGTACTTGGTACATATAAGTTGATCATCAGCTGAACATGGGTTTTCCAGTAGCACTGTTTGTGTAAATGACGCATATCCAGGATTGGAGGTTTGTTACCCCCCCCCTCCCCCCTCCACCCCACTCCCCCTCCACACACACACACACACACACACACACATTCACTTCACTGTGGACACTAATTGCTTACAGATATGAAAGTCTTCAGACAATGTACCAACATCCCATAGAATGCTTTGATTTACTTGGACTTAGGGTATTCCACGTAACAAATGAAATCATTATGTAGAAGAATGAAATAATTTCATGTGGAACAATCCTGGGTACAGTGCCACATATCTCACAACTAACAGACTAAACAGAGGATTTTTAACAGCTCTCTCTCTCTCTCTCTCTCTCTCTCTCTCTCTCTGTCTCTCTCTCTTTCCCTCTCTCTCTCTCTCACACACACACACACACACACGTATACCCACACCTGCAATTAATGGTAAGCTTGCTGAAAACAACCATTCCTTACCATATAACATCCCTTTTGAATTTGTGCTATTTTGTTAAGCCCACACAGATAACATAAACATGAATGTAGCAAACAGCAATCCAAGTACACTCTCAAATACAAAGTGCTCACCGAAAACTACACCCCTCCGTTTTTCAATAAGAGTATCTAGTATATAGCATCATTACTGCCAACGGGGCAGTTGGCATTGACATGTTCACATGTTAGGGAAGTTGTGCATGATTGCATGCATGTTCAAACATGGGTAGGACACATGTGCACACAAACAACATACACACATACACACACACACACACACATATTACATGCAAAAGATGTAACCCAATTCAAAAGGAAGCATTTATGGGATCTCTTCCGATGGTACACAATAATGTTCAAATAATGTTCAAGGCTGGGTTTGGTGAACAACATAAAAAATGGTTTCAAACAGTGAGCTCAAGTCTTTCCCAGTCTGGAATCCTTTGGATTCATCGAACAAAATCCAGGATTGCTGGCTGGGAACTGATAAATTCACCCTGGACGTCTCTATATAACCTTTTCCTGTGTTAAGATGTTGAAATGTACGCGCACGTGCACACACAACACACACACACACACCACGCACACAAAACACACACACCATATACAGTAGAGATATCGTACCTAAAGAAAACACACAAGCCATTATACACAAATACCTATATAAACTACTCACGCACCAACACCACACACAAATGCGCCTACACACAAATGAAGGTCATAGAAGTACATGCTGTAGGCCTATTATATTACAACTCACACCACAGATTCCAGCGCACTGCGTGCCGAGCTAGAGGTAACAGCTGAATCTTGCCTTTTAAGCACGGCCTCTGTAGCGCTCATAATCCTACCGGGACTGGCCTTTCGCGCAATGAAGCTAGGTTGGGTTGAACAGTCCAAATGTATGGTTGAAACCAACTGCCTCACTGAATGTTCAGAGGCCATTTTGACACTGCCTTGAAACTGGCAATTCAGCATCTGTGCAAGGTATGATATCACGAGTGGTCAATATTAAATTTAGCACTGTCGAGTCTGTGAATTTGGTTATTGTGTCGAGTAGGGACTTTAAAGTTTCATTTCTAAGGATGTTGGGAAATGTTGCTTTGCTAATTCACGTTACCGTATGTTAGATGCTTGTGGTGTACAAATTGAGATGACGAAATTAACGTACAGCAAACGTTATAATCAAGTAACCCTGGGGGGGGGGGGGGGGGGGCAAAGAAGTGTTAAAAGCGGTTCTGTTATAACCCTGCGGGTGTTAAAGTGCTTTGTTAAATTTTTAGAGCCTGGATCTATGGTCCCTGCTATTTCAGGTAGCATCATCGTTATAGCAGTTAGTATGTGAACACTAAATGGAGAGAAGAAGGGGGGGCATGTAACAGTTCACTTGCTTCCTTATTGCACCAGATTTCACCTGAACTGTGTTCAACCTGCTATGTTATGGACTTAGTTAATTCATTAAAATATGGTATTTGTCACAACAGGAAACAGCTGGTATGTAAATGTAGTATTGCACATTTGTTTAAGTGCACCTTGCCCTTAACCACATCAGGTTCATTACATGTATCTGTCACAATATGATTGTGGTCATTGGGGGTTGACATCCTATTCATACATGTTTGTGAGACTTGTGTTATGTGTATATATGTGTGTGCGATACATGTACATGCGGAATGTCACATTGTGTGTGTACAAAAGTAACTGCTGTATACATGTGTGTGTGGTCGTTACTTGTCTCCCGCTTCCTCTCGGGACCTCCTTCACCCCCCTCCCCCTCCACCCTCATATGGCCATACAGACCATACACCGACCGTTCAATATGTATGTGTGTTTTGTTTTTTTTGCCTATAGGTTGTGTCCCACATTTCTCCCTTGCTATAGGGAAGGGAGGGGGAGGGGGGGGGAGAGGAGTTCCCAGGCAGCTCCTTCCACTTTTAGCTATATCGGTTTGGATGCAACCTTTTCTGATAGCAATTTTGCGTATGACAATAAAATAAGAAGCATCAAGTCCAGGGGTACTAGATATCACCATGGCCATTGCATTGGGACTAGTCAATATCTAGTGCTGCTTGGAGTACAGAACAATTGGACAGGAATATGTCTGAACATATTTTGAGGCAAAAAAAACCTTGGATTGCAAAGGCCCCATGAGTTACTATCAACAGTAACTCCAATCATGTAAACAACTTGTGTGCAAAGTTACATGTAACTTGTCTTACATGTATGGAGGAGAACATGAGCAAGAACGAATGCACCTCAGCTGTACTTAAAACTTAGCCACCTGGGCTATGTATTACATAAGGGCCTATACCAGAGTACATACAGGATCTGTAGAACTAGATTACATATACAAGTGCTGTGTACTGAGAGGTAAATTACCTCCCATGAAACTGTTGACTGACTGAGGATGGCTTTGAAGTCATTCTGTTCCTGCTGCTGCTCCACTGATTCAAGTCTGCATAACAAAATGTTCATATGCATATAGTTATATAGGCGTACCAGTGCAAAAGTGTTACCAAATGAAACAAAAAGAGTGAAGGTATATAGTGTGCATACAATGCATATTCCACCAGTTGCTAATCACCACTATACAATCTACAAAAATCATCCCTATGACCTTTTATGCTTGTATATTTACAGAGACATTGAAACAGAGATGGTATATTATTCTTTTCTGTTCCACGATGTTGTTCACTGTTGATGTAATGAAGGGAACACAATGGCTATGGCATGTGAGGTACTTTATGCCAACACAAAACATACATAATCATAACACATTCCAAAGGGATGCATGCATGTTCACAACAATCCTTCCAAGCAGGTCTGCACAGCCTGGCCAGTACTCCTATCATCTTTATAACCCCCCCCCCCCCAACTGTAGCACTGTAATGATGACAAACAAAACAAAAAAAAAGTCAGACAACACAAAGAATTGCCTCTGATAGGATAGGGCTTGGTCAAAAACTGATCAACCAAATCATATAACATATGACAAGATTGTAAAAAATTATTCTATACTCCTAGATTAGCAAGGCGGCTATCATAGTTACATGGTATAGGAATAGAGTTGCCTTATAAGTGGTGTAGTTTGATGATCCACATACGCAAAGTACAGTTTGGTGTCATATTAAAGATTTAAATGCCAGCAAGAAATAAAACATGGTTGGTAAGGTCCTTAATATATACCAGAAACAATAAAGGCCCAAGAACTGGTCCCTATCTCAGACCTAATCAGATCCCTGAGGTACAGTAGATCTTTGAGGTACATGTATTCCATTTATGTACATATATTGTGTGCAATCATTCAAAAAGGCTTTAATCCACTCAAGTAAGGCTAATTTGAAGCTGTGAACCTCTACTTAAGTACAGAGTTGAATGGTGGCTTTATCCTCTCTGCATGGTAGGAGGTTCTGTTGACAGCCACTGTGTACATAATCACAGCACACATCTACATATACACACATCTCCACATCTGTACACATATACACATATACATATCTGCCAGCAAAGGAACACTAGTGCATCTTGTTCCGTAAGTACAAATATACTAAGCTACCGCTTAAGTCTCCATAAAAAGTGATGCGCTCATGTGCATCTTGTACAAATTAATTGCTTCCGAAGCTGTTATTGAAATCACGTTGGAGTACCATTTCTTTCTTTTTAAGTAGTAAAATGATACGCAAAGCATTAATGGTTAAGGAGATACTTTTATCTAAACATGAGCCATTTTTTCACACCAATCAACGGTACTTTGCAATACCCACGTGGGTTAGTTATTCTAAGTGGAGTGCTGAAGTCAGTTGAAATACAACATTTGAATGTAAGTAGCTTAGTAGGCTCCGTGTTAAAACAGTCATCAACAATGTATCTTAAACTTTGAATGAGAAGTGTAAAAGCCCTATAATGACTCTAAATGTGTAATTGACAGGTCAACCTGTCAAAATCCTCATCACTATAGATTAAAGGACTTGCCTCTTCCGTGATTCCAACATTCCTATCGCCTCTGTTACATCCAACGTATCAGAATCGGAGTTGCATTGGTTACTTGGGGTAGTGGCAGGAGGGGCGGCCAATGGGATGGTGGGTTCACGTAGTACCAGCTTCACCGAAGCCTTGTGTGGCTGGGAGGAGGAGAAGAGGGGAAGGCCCTTGGGGTGGGCTGTAGTAGTGGTGCTGGAAGTAAACAGAAAAGGTAGGGAAGAGGTATAAAAGAAAACAGGAATTCAACCAGACACATATACACACACACAAACATATATACAGACACACCCTCCTAAGCAGAAGAATATCCCGTATGTTTACGTTTCATAACATCCTGATATTTTAACAGCCACACACACTCACACACGTTCGATGCATGTACATGTACATGCCCACGTCTCCGCCTTAGACATTCAATGTATGGGAGGCAAGTGCCTAATTCATTGGCGCGAATCTAGTGGGAAACCGTGCACGCACTTTGCACAGCTACATCTCCGTAACGGTGAAGTAAAATTTAATAGAAGAAATCAATAGTGTAGGACCCTTCTACGTACGTACTGAATTTGAAGCTATTTAGCGCTCCTACCTGAAGATGTGGTGGCCGCATGGAGCCCATTGAAGTACTGGACCTCCTAATGTCGGTACCCCACTTGTGCAAGACCCCAAATTATATTTTTGCACATAGAAATGGAGTGGTATGCACAGTGGTTTACAACTATGGGTGACCAGGACATTCTCAAATCGCTGTGCAAGGTTATAACCAAATGATTTGTAACTTTATCAGTAGTTGATTTGTAAATTTATAATGATTTACTAAAATCAAATCAAAATAATATAAATTTTAGAATCTCTTCAACTACCAAGATTTAAGTACATAGATATATAGCATTAGTAATAGATAACACTGGTTAGAAATTATGTTAATAAACCTTTCAAATTATTCAAGCCATGAACAAAAAATTTGATCTTGAACATGTCAGCTGTGGCAAAAACAAATTATGTTCTTTGCCACTCAAGTAAATTACACATGCTAGAGTGAATTTAAGAGTTGTTATAACTTACAGTAAAGAACTACATTGCACATCAGCTAAGATAATATAAAGACTTACAGCTCTATTTCTGCTAACTCTTCATAATTGCTTAATAATTTTCTCATGCTGTCAATCTCTTCGTTCTGTTTAGAGATTCTTTCGTTCTGCTTGGTGATAACTTCAGACCTTTTGTCAATCTCATTTTCTATGTTTGTCAGTTGGCTCTGAAGTCTTTCCAATGTTTTTTCTGCAGCAGACTTCACACTCACATAGCGATCACTCCTCTGCAATTCCAACATGTAGTGGCACATATCCTGAGCAGTTGGCCGATCCTGTTCCTTGTAGCTCAGACATACAAGGGCATGCTTTAGCAATGGATGGGCAGGGTCAATCAGGCCTATGTCAGCCTCTCGACGTTCTGTCTCCAGCACTGGTACTTCAATCGGTACTGGATATTTCTGATCAACTATCTTTTTTCGTGGAGATCCTGGAGATGGAAACTTGCAAGTGAGTATTTGTATGACCAATACTCCAAAAGAAAATATGTCCAATTTGTTTGAGTATTTTGGTGTGTATTGGAGGGCCTCTGGTGACATATAAAAAGGACATCCAGGAGCACTTGTGAGAGTGGAGAGGTGCTTATCATCTATCAATTTGAACATTCCAAAGTCAGTGACCTTTGCCCTCTTGTCTCCAGTTAGGAGAACATTGTTGCCTGAGAGGTCACGGTGAATGATGTCATTAGAATGGAGATAGGCTAAGGCCAGACATATGTCATGGCAGAGGTTGACCTGGGTGTGGAAGGGAAGGGGAGGAGTGGACTTCTCCAAGAAAGTGGTGAGGCTCTGCTCCATCAGCTCCATGAGGAGGATCTGACAGCTTGGCCCATCACTGTGGAGGCCAAGGTATTGTATGATGTTTGGATGCTTCAGGGCACTCATCACCATACACTCCTGGTGGAACTTCTGGTTGTACCGTTCAGAGGCCAGTACAGGGTGAAGGAGCTTGGCAGCACACAGCAGTTCATCACACAGGGCCTTGCACACCATTCCATAGGCCCCCCTGCCTAGCTCTTGGTCCTTCAATATTTGAATTTTCTTGAAATGGTAGCCACCCAGAAGTTGAGCCATTCCTATTCAAAAAATTTATACTGAATAATTTATTATAACAAAGTTGAAAATAATAAATTTAAATATACGACAATATACGACAAATCACGTACAGGCACTAGAGTTGGAACTTTGCAGTGGGGAATCGCACTTCCAGCAAAATAAAACACCTTCTAAGAAGTGATAATAAAGTAAAAGCCATCCTTCTGGGTTGTCTTGTAGTATAATGTAACTACATTCCCTATAAAAAATAACACATAGGGTACCGGCCGAACACCACCTACGCTATCGTGCATGCAATCACTACCTATTAGGAATTACAGGATAGTTTGAACCATGCAATATAGAGGATGCAGTGACATCCCGGGAAGATCGACGGCCATGTTTTTTGGTGTCCCCAGTTCTGTTACAGGTTGACATAAAAAAACATGGCCGCCAATCTTCCCGGGATGACACTGCATCCTCTCTTATAACAGAGACAAATACATTTTAAAGTAGCGAACTATACCACTGGTCCGTTCAAATCATCAGTTAATTCCGTGCGACCCGACTTTGCTCAACGGCGCTCTCGCATTCACTGAACACTCATGCTAGTCGGGTGCCAATTGGAGTGTTATGTAACGTGAAATTGTATTCATTATAGCTAGGGGTGTTAAGTAGTATAATTATTTCACATCAGTTGTTAAGTGGGTAACAATGAACCCACTTGAACACTGCAATCCGATTGGACTGCAATCCCCGTTGCAGCAGAACAAATCTTAGTATACCAAACGCGGTACTGTAGTCGGACCACGCCCTACTACGCTTGTATATCGTGTCACACTTTTTGGCTCGATCAAACTAAATTCATTCCCATGCTTAATCATACTTTTTATAGATTAGCAGCACTTACCGTTGCTACAAAACTTATCTAGGACTATCACCGCATATTAGAGAACTGCCATCTTTATTATGGTTTATTTCGTAATTAACAGAATTAAAAAATATAGATAATTACTGAATAAACCATTTTGTGTTGAAAAAAACTAATAAGCGGTTATAGTCTTTGAAAAGTTTGGAGCAACGGTGAGTGGCGCTAATCTATAAAAAGTATGATTGAGCATGGAACTTAGGATGTATATCGGGTCACGCTTTTTAGCTAACTACATTCATTCCATGCTTAATCATACTTTTTACTTACTAGTATAGACCGATCAGTGAATGCGAGAGCGCCGTCGAGCAAGTCGGGTCACACGAAATTCATTAAACTGATGATTTGAATGGACCAGCGGTATAGTTTGGGATTCCCACTACTTTAAAATGTATTTGTCTCTATTGCACCACTTAAAATGGTCGATATCGGTACTGTGTCGGTGCAATAATGCAACGAGGTTTAACTTGGTTAATTGGTGAAATCCCATATAGAGTAGGATACACTCGTACTCAAAGGGTCTCAGATAGGTTTAGGAAGTCAAGGAAAGTATTCCTAACGGCTAAATAGAGTAGCGTAGGTAGTGTTAGCCACCCGCGAGTACCGATGTCGGTTGTCTTGAATACACAGCAAACAGGAATGATAATTATACCTCATTCCAAGAGATCGCCAGCCCTCACTCTATACTAAAACCGTTTCGTTTATTCAAAAACGTGCTCCGTACGAGGGAAAACAACTTTTATCCAATTAAGCGGATTTCTGGTATAGTCGCCAGTGCGGTTGGTCTTTCGCCACGTATGGTTGCAGTGTTCGCCACCCCCCTGTATTTCGTTGTTACGTAGCGTATGATAGGTGGATTGTAACACAACATTGCTTAACCAAGTTAGCCGTTTGAAAGGAAATGTGGCGAACACTCCTCCCCCCTGGCGACTATGGGCTATTTCATTATTTAATTATACACCCCACAGATGACAATAAATGGTATCCAGGGGGGTATAGGGAATATGTCTCGGGGGGTGGGGGGGTTAGGAGGCATAATAGGAGCGTGTCCTAGGAGGAGGGGAACAACATAGAAGCTTGTCCAGGAGTGCTTTTATATATTGTCCCGGGGGGGGGGGGGGGGGGTACGTTTGCAATTATTTTCATCTGTAGGGGTGTACGGTTAAATAATGGAATAACCCTATACATACCTGACACTACCCTAACTGATTGTCGTTAAACATACAGCATATCAAGCCAGTCATCTATCACTTATAACACATACCAGGACATATATGATCTTGAGTCTTTCACTCCCTTCAAAATTTTATGAACAAGTTTATTATTTCCAACCTTGTTATATTCAGTATAAATTTTTTGAATAGGAATGGCTCAACTTCTGGGTGGCTACCATTTCAAGAAAATTCAAATATTGAAGGACCAAGAGCTAGGCAGGGGGGCCTATGGAATGGTGTGCAAGGCCCTGTGTGACGAACTGCTGTGTGCTGCCAAGCTCCTTCACCCTGTACTAGCCTGTGAACGGTACAACCAGAAGTTCCACCAGGAGTGTATGGTGATGAGTGCCCTGAAGCATCCAAACATCATACAATACCTTGGCCTCCACAGTGATGGGCCAAGCTGTCAGATCCTCCTCATGGAGCTGATGGAGCAGAGCCTCACCACTTTCTTGGAGAAGTCCACTCCTCCCCTTCCCTTCCACACCCAGGTCAACCTCTGCCATGACATATGTCTGGCCTTAGCCTATCTCCATTCTAATGACATCATTCACCGTGACCTCTCTAGCAACAATGTTCTCCTAACTGGAGACAAGAGGGCAAAGGTCACTGACTTTGGAATGTTCAGATTGATAGATGATAAGCACCTCTCCGCTCTCACAAGTGCTCCTGGATGTCTTTTTTATATGTCACCAGAGGCCCTCCAATACACACCAAAATACTCAAACAAATTGGACATATTTTCTTTTGGAGTATTGGTCATACAAATACTCACTTGCAAGTTTCCATCTCCAGGATCTCCACGAAAAAAGATAGTTGATCAGAGATATCCAGTACCGATTGAAGTACCAGTGCTGGAGACAGAACGTCGAGAGGCTGACATAGGCCTGATTGACCCTGCCCATCCATTGCTAAAGCCTGCCCTTGTATGTCTGAGCTACAAGGAACAGGATCGGCCAACTGCTCAGGATATGTGCCACTACATGTTGGAATTGCAGAGGAGTGATCGCTATGTGAGTGTGAAGTCTGCTGCAGAAAAAACATTGGAAAGGCTTCAGAGCCAATTGAAAGTCAAGGAAAATGAGCTTAACAAAAAGTTTGAAGTTATCACCAAGCAGAACGAAATGATCTCTAAACAGAACGAAGAGATTGACAGCATGAGAAAATTATTAAGCAATTATGAAGAGTTAGCAGAAATAGAGCTGTAAGTCTTTACATTATCTTAGCTGATGTGCAATGTAGTTCTTTACTGTAAGTTATAACAACTCTTAAATTCACTCTGACATGTGAGAAATAATAATTTACTTCAGTGGCAAAGAACATAATTGCTTTTTGCCACAGCTAGCACAAGTAATTGGTGTGTCATACTTCATAATACTAGTCAATAGGTGTAAATTGTTAGTTTTATTTGTAGTATGACACACCAATTATTATGTAAACTACAGGAGGACAAAGAATGGCTGCCTGCTTTTTGAAGTGAGGTTATAGCTAACCCAGTTAGATAATTGCATGGATAAGTTGGGGATATTAGTATTTTTTGCAGCATAAAATCTCATTATGAACTTTTAACTGTGTTTAAATGTATTATTCCTTTTTTGTGTATCTGCATAACAACTATGTTTTGGTGGTAATTGATATTAATATAAACTATGCAGGGCCAAATTTATGCCCAACCGAATGGAATAAGGTCACTGAAATTTTTAGGCATTCAACAGCTCATAACCATACAACTTTGGGTATGCAAATGTATAGCAATTGGTGTATTTTCATGACGACAATATAATATTATATAAAAATTATCGGAACCTACGAGAGTACATTCCATATAGGAATCCAGCAGTATGGTGAAGTCATTAAAAAAACATCACTCACGTCTAGCAGGACAGCCAAGAGTCGGGTCACTTCGCTCTTAGTGGCAATCAAGCAATATCAAAAAGGAGAACAGTTCAGCGTTGTTTCAGTGCCATAAAACAGTGCGCTTTTAGAGAACAAAAATACTCGTCCCCCTTGTCTGTACCCAGTCCCATCTAAAATTTCAGTGTCGTCATTGTCGTGGTCGTTTTCTTCTTTTCCTTTCCTCCTCTTCCTCCCTCCCTTCCTTCCTTCCTCCTCCTCCCTCCCTCCCTCCCTCCCTCCCTCCCTTCCCTCCCTCCCTCCCTAACTAACTAACTAATGACAGGAACATTTGTAAAGAATACTAAGTGTACCAATCGCTTCATGATGTGTCCGCATGTTATCTTCAGGTCTGTTAGACACCTAATTGTTCAGGCAATTAACTAAAGCGAGTAGTACCTTATGTGGTATAAAAATAGCCAATTACATCAGCTAGCTATTTTCTAATGTAATAATAATAATATTAATCACATGTTGTGGGCGTGATTCAAATTCTTAATATTGAATCTAAGAGCATCTGACGCCCTTTTGATGATTTCAGGGTCCATAGAGCTCCATGTGTCATATTGCCAAACAGTTGAGAAAACGGAATGGAGCAGTGATATACGTTGACTTTAAAGGAAGCCTCGTGACAAAATCCGACACTATTGCATGTATTAGTATTTCTACTATAACGTCTTATATAAGGTTAGACACTTTTGAATTCCGTTGGTGGAACTGCATACTATGGGAAGTCAGTGCTTTACAGCCCACAGCAGATATATGAGAAGCAAGAGGCTCCAATGAGGTGTCTCCCCCCCCCCCCCCCCCCCCTACAGAAACGGAACCCGGCAACAGCTAACCACTCGTACACCTACAGTCTGCAGAAGGAAAAGTTCATTACACATCGGTTGCCTCCAGTCCATGCAGAGGACCAAACTAAAGCAGTTTGCAAACAAACTGTTTAAGTGTGGTCCATGCAGCGGTGCACGATTATTAAAACGAGAGTTGTATTCAAGTATTCACCTTCTGGATATGTTCTGATCAGACAGTGTGTGTGATCAAAACTCTGTACATTACCATAATCGGAAGTTTCGTTAGAAACTTCCATATAGGATTTGACCACGACTATGAATGTCATTAAAAAAACGCGACCCGTACGTAACAACACTCCCGACGATCGGATCGTGTAGCTTGTTTTAGCAATCGATCTAGAAGTCAAAAATGAGTAGTTTCGTTTTTGTTTCATGTCGCTGAACCGCGTGGTTGTTGAGAACAAGAGTGTACTGCCCGTCCTCGTACCCAGTCTCGGAACAAGGGGCGGGTCGTCTTCTCATTCTTCTTCTTATTCTTCTTCTTCTTCTCCTTCTTCTTGGCAACGCATAACTCAGGACAGGAACATTTCTAAGCGATGAAAATTTCACCAATAGCTTCAGAATCGGCTGGAGGACTCGCTTTTATATAATATATGAAAAAAAATTAAGAAAACAAGTAAATAAAAACATTCTCTACGAGAAAGTTGGTGGGATATAGGATTTGATTATGACATTGGTGGTGTAAAAAGCAAGGAAACAAGGTCTTATCAGAAGGGAAAATGTCATAGTCCTATATTTAGCACACAAACAACACATGCCCTAGAAATGTGCTAAATATAGGACTATGACATTTTCCCTTCTGATAAGACCTTGTTTCCTTGCTTTTTACACCACCAATGTCATAATCAAATCCTATATCCCACCAACTTTCTCGTAGAGAATGTTTTTATTTACTTGTAACGTTCTAACCACAGTAATTACTTTTCTGATACTATTCCATCCATGGTATGAAAATAAAAATTTTTTTTTAAATACTGAAGCATGAGAATAATTTAATGAAACAAGCGGGGGGGGGGGGGGGGGGGGGGGGGGGGGGGGGTGGGGGGAGCAAAGAAATCTGTATGGACCCCATTGTCCAATACAGAGCTTGAAGAGAGGATTACAAATCTCCTTTTAAAATAAAAATCTGACTTAAGAGAAAAAAGATACGAGGGATTTAAAAACTAGGGCGTAGGGAGTACCACCCTACGCCCCTTACATTTTCGTATCTTTTTTGTTTCACTTCAGATTTACGTGGGAGTCACACTGATTGATTCCTCGCAGTGAAAGTAACTCATTAGCACCCATAGACAATCTGTAGACCCTCGCTAGAACCTAGAGCAATGTAGTTAACATTTTAACCCGGCCGTTCCAGAGATACGTGTGGTAGGTTTAATTACCGGGTTAAAACATGCTCAAGGTTTTAGCGAGGGTTTACAAGTTGTACTTGGGTCCTAACTAGCTACTTTCACTGCGAGGAATCGATCGGTGTGAATCCCATGTGAATCCCATGTGAATCTGAAGCAAAACAAAAAAGATAATAAAATGTAAGGGGCGTAGGGTGGTACCCCTACGCCCTCTTTTAAAAAAAATCCCCTGTATCTTTTTTCTCTTAAGTCAGATTTTTATTTTAAAAGCAAATTCGTAATTCTCCTCTACAGTATTGAACGATAGGGTCCATACAGATTTCATTGCCCCCCCTCGGAAATAAGATTCTCTATACGAGAAGGTTGGTGGTATAGAAGGTGATGGTGGTATAGAAGGTGAAGGTGGTATAGAAAGCAAGGGAACAAGGTTTCTGATTGAAAAGGGAAAATGAAATAGACCTATATTAGCACTCACAGTTAAATATGACAACATACTGCTAATATAGGATCATTTCCTTTTCAATCAGAAGCCTTGTTCCCTTGCTTTTTACTTGCCAATGTGCAATAGTACAGTTTCTCTCTCTCTCTCTCTCTCTCTCTCTCTCTCTCTCTCTCTCTCTCTCTCTCTCTCTCTCTCTCTCTCTCTCTCTCTCTCTCTCTCTCTCTCTCTCTCTCTCTCTCTCTCTCTCTCTCTCTCTCTCTCTCTCTCTATCCCTCTCCCTCCCCCCCTCTCTCTCCCTCTCCTCACTCTCTCTTTCTCTCCCTCTCCTCACTCTCTCTTTTTCTCTCTCTCTCTCTCTCTCTCTCTCTCTCTCTCCATGCTGCATGTGTAGAGAGGCTTCGCTGGGTGATGCATACATTGTATGTGGTCCTTTGCACATACAGGGCTCCAATTACGTGTACTGTACACTGCACTTTGTATCCACATTTTGTATCTTCAAACCCCTGCAGGGATCGTATCCAGCTACCTGTGTACAAACTCTCCATAGAGGGTTATGAGACATGCTCATCCTTCCAACACGCACGGAAATTAGGTGAGTATGATGAACAGCATGAGTGAATTTGTTTCTTACATTAGCCACACCATGTGCATGTACCACTGCACATGGGCTGGCTAATAATGTACTACCATACTTGGGTTTGTTATGTGCATTGCAGAGATTGGAACTATTTTCTGAGGTTGTGTAAATTTCTATCTGATTTATGCTGTTGCACAGCTGTGAAGATGTGATGTGGTGTGTGATGTACTTACATGTCCATGCTCATGTAATAATTTTATGCCATACTTGCATTAGCCACTGACATAGGAGTCATATTGACTACCATGGATTGCACTCTTAATGACATCAGACGCCAAATTAATGAACTTCTTGGACATACCACCAATGGAACAGATGATTGTTATGACCAAGGCTGGAGCTTCCTGAATAGTAAGGTTTTGGCTAGGAGTTTAGTTCTGGGCAGAACCTTGCCCCCTTTTTCATGGCTTGTACCTCCTGGGGATGGTCTGAAAACTGCACATGAACCAGATCTATAGAGATGTTTAGATGCATTTCTGTATGTGTGTGTGTGAGTGTGTGTGTTGTGTGTTTATATGTGTGTGTGTGTGTTGTGTTTCTATGTGTGTGTGTGTGTGTGTGTGTGTGTGTGTGTGTGTTAAAAACACTCCCACATAATAATTACAACTACCTTATGAAAGTGTCTTCCTCATACAATATTATACTTTTAGGGGCACAATTGCATGCTGAGTATGAGTTTAATTATGGTGATCAACGAGTGTTATCTAGATATCATTGCATAATGTTCGTGTGCACCAGGTCAGATGTAGAGTCTGTATTTATTTTGTACGCCCTTTTACCCCGTTATCAGCGTCTGTATTCATTGTACACCTTTCTCTTCCCTGTAGCAGGGGATGGTGGAATACAGCAGGTGCGGCGGGAGGATGAGATTGCTTTGCGTGTTAAAGATATGCCACTGGATGGCCTGGTCATAATGGAGGTTCCCTGCAGGAGCCCCGCCTTAAAAGTAGGTGTGGCTGACGTATGTCAGCAGGTGAAGAACAGTGACAAAGAGAGGTGAGTGATTTGTTGAAGTAATGGATACTTGCAGTACAGAGCAACTGTATGGCTGTATGTGCACTGTGTATTAATGGTTCATGTACATGTAACAGCTTGGTACAGTGTAATTCTATTGTTGCTCAGTTACTGACTTACACGTACTTATCCTGATTTTACCATAATTTGTTGTAGTTATATGGGATTGTGGCAGCGAAAAGGGAAAAATTAAAAAATTTCCGGCAAGGAGCTTCAAAGTTGATGCATGCAATTAAAATGTACACAGAGTTAAAAATTCAGGCCACTGTAATTTCATGATGGACAGACTAATTTCCAATGTGTAAGAAAGAAATTGAAGAGGACGTCTCAAATATGTGCTATGTCCCTTTCGCTGCCATGATCCCATATGATAATCATGCATTGTTGTAGTACAAATTGTCTCGATACTTTTAGATCAAAGACAGAAGAGTGCCAATTATCACAATGGCAGATACATAAATCTATATTCAAAGCTGCCATGAAAGGAGACCTCACTTCTGTAAGTGCGCAATCAGCAATCAGACTACTTAACGCGTACATACTTTAATATGCATCACGTGTCCTTATCACATTTCAGTTGAAGAAGCAGCGTGAACAGGGTAACAATTTGTTTATTGTGGATGATCTAGGCCGCTCTCCACTACACTATGCTGCTAGAAATGGAAAGCAGGAAGTTGTGCTTTATCTTTTAACAAACAGTATGTTACATAGATCTCAAATAAATTGCTTTATGTTAGCTTGCTGATTTTGTTACAGTATCTGTTGAACAATTAAACCTGGCCGACACAGAAAGGTAGAGTAATTTTAAAACGTTTATAGTGTTAGTGTTACTTGAGTTATACGAAGTAACAATCTTACCAATCCACTCTGCTATTGCTGTACAACTCTGCTGAGTAATCATTTTGTACCATAATAATACAGCAGTTGATGTGTTAAGAAAATGTAGCGATTGAAACAGCCCTGCATGTCGTGCATGCATGTATATGTCAAATGTGACATGTGTACATGTATGTACGTAATATCCTGAGTTTCTACATAGATATTCTTAGCAAAACTATAAACTGATACTTGGATAGTGCATCCATTGTATTAATGAGGCAGAATTCTCAGGCTTTGCCGGCCCGTTCTTTGTTTGCTGTAGTCCTTGAATTCTAGTGTATGCATGTTATTGGTTGTTAACGTTTATAAATATTGATACAATATTAACTTGCTATTAAATAATTATGTGAGGGTAAATGTAACATAGATATGGGCAGGGCTTACTAGATTTAAACCACTTGTATGCATGACCTTAAAGTAGTGATCAAAGGCAGGTGATCAAAAGCAGATGTATCTCCTGCAATTTGCAACAACAGCTGTGTAATGTTGGCTTTGCTCTGATTTGCTTCATGTGGGTGATGGTCATACAGCTGCCAAAGCCCTCTGCACAAAGCAGTCATCCATGACCAACTGGATATTTGCAAGATACTTGTGGAGAAAGGAGCATCAGTTTTCTTACAGGATTGCAATGTTAGTATATTGATTCAGTTATGTACTAAAAATAACATTGTATTTGGAAAATGGTTTTTGCTTGTAGATAAAATAGATCTACTATGCTTTTTTGCTTGTTTGATGAGTGCTGTTTAATCAGTCCATTTTGGCCACCAGTTTACATGTGTTGCAGACCTGGATGGCTGCACAAAATTTCTCTAACATGCCACCACCCTTCCCCCCCTACCTAAAAAAATAGAACAATCTGATATGCACTGTATGGAAGGATTTGGTGCAGTAATGTTAACTGCTTTGTATTCACGGTATTTTCTAGGGACATACTCCATACGATTTAGCAGTTGAACATTGCAGTGCAAGGGTGCAAGAATATCTGAAGGGTGAATGCTTATTTACACTCTCACTATAAGCCTGATCATATCTCTCTTTCTCTCCTTATTAGTGTTTATGAAGCTGTCATGAAGACAAGCAGTCCATAAACTATTATTTTTTAACCAAGAAGTATTTTTTAAAACCATGATGTTCTATTGATGACCCCCCGCACGTTCGTCATTAAATTATCCATCAGTTTTTTTTTTTCAGGTCTGTGAGACTGGGTTATTTAGCTCCAGTACACAGACTGCAGAGTCAGTTGAAGATCAAACTTGCGCAGAATGATGCCAGCAATTAAATAGATAAATATGAATATGTGCCACCTGGTCCATTGCCAGTAACAATAGAATTAATTGTAATTGATCCTTTTAAACTCTGCAAGTCCATTAAGTTTGTAACAAAATTAACTGCATTTGAATCCTGTCGAGGAGTTATTAAGTCACTGGATTTTTAGTCAGGTGTAAAGTGTCACAATACTTCTGATTGTTGGAAAGTAGTCAGTACAAATGAGCAGCCTAGCTCTATCCACACAGTTGGCTCAATTTTTAAAAGGTAAATTAGACACAATTTGGTACCGCATTGATTTTTTATTGTAATCGGTTTTTATGGTATTTTAGGCATCCGTAACCACTTTCTGCATCTTTTTTCTGTTTTCCATTCTCAAACTGCACGTTTCTTAAGTCTTTGCCCTTTTTACGTGGTTTGTGTGAACGTGCGGTAGCAAAACAACAATGAAATATGAAATAATTGGAGTAGCTCATGATTCATTAGCCTATACAGCCCACTTCCTAGAAAATGGCTATTTCAAGTGAGTTCTCACTGGAAATAGTCATTTTCTCTTGAACGGGGCAGTTGTTAAGCAACTCAAATTATTCATTGCTGTCTTTTGATATCGCATGTTGCGAAACTTAAGAAACGTAACGGAACACAGAAAAAGATGTGGAAAGTTGTTATGGATGCCTCCAATACCATTGAAACCGATTACAGTGAAAAAAAAAAATCAACGCACATACCGAACTGAGTCTAAAATATTGAATTTAAATAATTTACCATGCTTTTTTAACTTGAAAATTTGAAGCTCTAAACAGTGATAAAATTAAATCAGAGAAAAGCTTTATCTCAATATTGTAGATAATCTGCATGGACCATATTTTCGCTTAATTTGATCGTGACATTGCGCAATATACTTCCTCGAAGAGGTCCCTAGCCTCGTCCCCAGGCCGTCAATTAAAGTTTAGGAAAAGAAGACCTAAACTTTAATTGACGGCCTGGGGACGAGGCTAAGAATATAATACCAAAGTGTTAGCCGGCCGTCAATTAAAATTTAGGGAAAAAAGACGGCCTGGTATCTATTGCCACTATGTTAGTGCGCATGCGTTGACCATTACCTGAAAAACACGTAATTGTATACTTAGCTTGTAAACCTTTAACATCGTATACGTATATATACATATACGATGTCAAAGTCTTGTAGGATTTGTGACAGTGTTTTGTCTCGTACACATTATGTCGCACTTCTTTTCAAGGGAATCTTTGGCATCAGATCTTGCAAACAGGCTCAGCAAGGTTGCCGATGTCCCAGTGGCTTCTGAGGATGGTTTGTCCAGGTTCATTTGCATTACCTTGCAAAAACAAACTTGCTTCGAGCGGAACGGTTTACGGAAAGGTTTACAAGCTAAGTATACGATTACGTGTTAATGACCAGCGCATGCGCACTAACATAGTGGCAATAGGTACCAGGTCGTCTTTTTTCCTAAACTTTAATTGACGGCCTGGGGACGAGGCTAACCAAAGTACATAATACTATTACTGCCTGTAGCAGACATATGGTTACCAATATAATGTGCACAGACCCATTAATAAATTATCTAAGCCTAAATGAAATAGTGCAAACTGGAGACATGCAGCTCATCAGACAAACACACCCAATTCACACAGCGATTACAAATCACACACTGATGGTCTTAAAAATGTTGAACCCACTGAGCGCCGTGGTGACAACAACACCAGGCACCTGAGGGTGCCAGTGGAGCTCCTTGATGTCCGTCTGTCCCTGGTGAATGAAGAGCAGCTGCGGGGGTATGTCCAGGTGCTCTTGGTCAGGCTCCGCCTCCGTGTCAACCTCCACAGCCAAGTCCCACTGTACAACCTGTGTAATGGGTGTAATGTCACGTAAATCTAGTCTGGGGACTTGTAGCTGACGTCAATAAATATATGTGCTTGGCGGGACAACTACTGCTGTACAGCCGGTTTGAAAGACTGATCCGTGTTCCGGACCTCTTCGTAATAATAGCAAAACAATACTATTGGACGGATCCATCCAGAACACAACTTCTAAGACTATTTAAACAGTGATTGGGTGTATCGATGTATGTACTGTGTGGGTATATTCTTGACTGAGTTAAGCCATCAAGTTCGAGTTGAACTAGAGAGACAAGGGTATTACATGGGCAACATTAAGTTATGGAATCCTCACCAATCCTTCGCAATTTGTGGCATAACCTTGTCTCGAATATTCCCCGGTGTTTGTGTATGTGTATGTGTGAAATGAGAATCAGGACTGACCTGGTCATCTGATCCTGCTGATGGAAACACAGTGCCATCATCAGGATGCCATTCCACAGATGATATATGGTGTTTGAACGTTGCACTGGTTGGATGACCACAACCCACAGACTAAACAGTTGGTACAACTGGAGGAAGCCACCATCTCTTCCCCATCCCTCTCCCTTTACCTCTTTAATCTCTTCCCCATCCCTCTCCCTTTACCTCTTTAATCTCTTCCCCATCCCTCTCCCTCTTTACCTCTTTAATCTCTTCCCCATCCCTCTCCCTTTACCTCTTTAATCTCTTCCCCATCCCTCTCCCTTTACCTCTTTAATCTCTTTCCCATCCCTCTCCCTTTACCTCTTTAATCTCTTCCCCATCCCTCTCCCTTTACCTCTTCCCCATCCCTCTCCCTTTACCTCAATGTTCCATCATCACACCAGCAATGGTTCTCTCCTATAAAAAGAACCCCACATAATATGAGCATATGTCACTTCCTTTGCCTCTTGCCACACCCATTCCAGGAGATGACATTGGCATTTGTGTCGTGCGCATGTGTTGTCAACATGCAGGCCTTTGCAGGATTGGCTCGGCAATCCCATATACGGACAGTCTGGTCCACAGAACACGAGGCCAGCACCTTTTGATAAATAAATAGACAACAGGTTTACTGCCATGACAACTGCTTTAAATGCTCATGGTAATTTATCGGAAGCAGTAAACATTTTTGATACACAATTATACAAATAAATTATGAACAAGACAACGTTTTAAAAACAAGACAATTGCTTGCCCATGTTTGCAAGCACTTACTTTAATGAGCTACACGCACAGATGAGATTTATCCTCATGTGGCTTACACTTTGTTTATTTGGACTCCATTGAATGTCTTCCACAGAATTTGTGTGACCGCACAGGGGTCTCTGATCCACCAGCCAAGTTCCCTACGAGGGGTTCCATATGCCGTTCACTTTCACCGGCCACCAGGTGATGGTGGTGGTGGTGGGGTCATGATGCTCATTGCCTTGCTTAAAACAGGTTGAAGGATATCCATTGGATTGGTCCGAAACTGTTTCCGGGAGGCTTGCGACAGGCGACTGTACAAAGAACATACAAGGTGCTTCTTTGTGGCCTTTCAGGTTCTTTCCGGAGGGACCCCCAGCAGAAGGGGCATCCAAAAGCAAGACATGCTTTGAGCAGTCCCAGATGCCCACCACTCCTCTGTCAGACCATGTGGCCACAAGATGGTGGCATTATGTTACATAACCAGGGTATAGAGGAGGTGGGGTGTAACCAGGGTATAGAGGAGGTGGGGTGTAACCAGGGTATAGATGAGGTGGGGTGTAACCAGGGTATAGAGGAGGTGGGGTGTAACCAGGGTATAGAGGAGGTGGGGTGTAACCAGGGTATAGAGGAGGTGGGGCGTAACCAGGGTATAGAGGAGGTGGGGCGTAACCAAGGCATAGGGGAGGTGGGGTGTAACCAGGGTATAGAGGAGGTGGGGTGTAACCAGGGTATAGAGGAGGTGGGGTGTAACCAGGGTATAGGGGAGGTGGGGTGTAACTATGGTATAGGGGAGGCAGGGTGTAACCAGGTATAGGGGAGGTGGGTGTAACGGGAGTTGGGGTGGTGTAACCAGGGTATAGAGGAGGTGGGGTGTAACTAGGGTATAGGGGAGGTGGGATGTAACCAGGGTATGGAGGAGGTGAGGTGTACTGTGAGGTAGGTAATAGAGGCATTGCTGGAGGGGAGGGAAGGGGAGGGGAGGGGAGGGGAGGGGAGGGGAGGGGAGGGGAGGGGAGGGGAGGGGAGGGGAGGGGAGGGGAGGGGAGGGGAGGGGAGGGGAGGGGAGGGGAGGGGAGGGGAGGGGAGGGGAGGGGAGGGGAGGGGAGGGGAGGGGAGGGGAGGTGGAGATAGGAAGGGATGGGGGTGGAGGTAATGGTTCAATAGTGGATCCCATCTTGTGCACAGTAGGTGTCTCATACAATTGCATGGTTCATAGGCTATTGTGTCGTTCCTTTACAGGATGAGGGTACGTAAGAAGACATGGCGCAGTGCAGGTACCATATACCTGGACGACCAGGTCTTTGAGAAGGACATCCCTCTGTACACTGCTTTTGAACTCTGTACATAGAGCAGCTCAAAGGTAACGTTTACACGTACACACATACACACTTAACACATTATGTATGTACACATACACATAATACATTCCTATGCACGAGAAATCTGTAGATTTATAATACCTTATGCCAGCATCCAAAACATTAAGGTGGTTAATTAATTATCTGCAGTCGATAGCACAGTCTTTCAATGAATAATGTTACTTGCATAATATAAGGAGTGTTACAAAACACAGGTGTTAATCTAAAACACCTTACATATTGAGGCCAGTTAACCCTTTTTCTTCTGTAGTGTAGCAGAAGGGGTAGGTGCCCATTGTCCGATAGAATTATGCACTCATCAGTTGAACTCCTTTTCTTTTTTACCCTCTTCTCCCCCCCCCCCCCCCCCCCCCCCCCCCACTCCAACCTTCCCTCCATAGACCCAGAACAGTTGAAGGATAATAGCAACATGCAGGTCTACATTCGGCACTGGCACCCTTCAACCTACACTGTGAGCCCCACAGATGAGGTCATTGTCACAGAGAGCCATCCAAATCACCTGATGAAGAAGGTACTGTTTTGTGTGCAAGCTGTGGGGTAGGGAGGGGAGGAAGGGGGACCATGTGTGTTCACTGGTGCCTTTTCTACCACAGATCTCTCTTGTCTCTGGCATTCCATGGGAAAGGATTGCTATTGCAAAGGTTTGGTTTGTTCAGTGTGTGTGTGTGTGTGTGTGTGTGTGTGTGTGTGTGTGTATGTGTGCACATGTGCGCACATGTGTGTATGTGTTCTTCACAGTACCACCTTACTCTGTAGCAAGTATGGGGGTTCAGCCCACCCAAGTCTTGTGAGGGGAGGGTGTGTTACGCTGTTCAACTGCTGATTCAACTACATGCATAAATTAATTAATTTATTTAAATCTCTCTGGTTTGTACAGAGTTGTGGGACGTTTCCCTGTGAAATATCGGCCCTGGATATTGAGGAAGAATTAGAATGGAATCCTAATGTCTCAACTCTCAACTCCATACCTCTTTCTATCTATGACGATGGAAGTATCGTCTACTTCAAGTGAGCATCAATTGGGATTATTTATTGACTCGTTCATGCTTTTTTTTCTTGTTTATTTTAAAAAATTAAAATAAACTTTTTCCAGAGACTCTGTTGAGAAGTTAGCTGAGTTAACTGTAGAAAAGCGAAACGAACTCCAAAAACTTGAGAATACAAGGTGATCGATGCTATTTTCAGAGTATTTTTTTAAAGCCTTTGTGCTGTTTAATACTAGGCTCAGCAAATACAATGTCCAGGGGACCTCCTCCACATCATACAGAGCAAATGAGAAGGCTCTCAAATTCTACACTGATGATGTGGAAGCCTGATCAAGAGGGAAAAGCCTTTTATATGTGGGGTAGCTTTATATATGTCGCATCACAACCTGTTTCTTATGTGTTGGAGTAATTTCTGTATATGGCTAAATGCGTGAGTGCAACTATAAAAATGTGGGAAGGTTGTGTTGTGTTTGTGTTGATTATGCGATATTTGATCCATACATGTATTATGTAATTACTGAGATAGAAAAAAGCTTCAGACAAAGGGGCAAAAATAACTGCTGGAGATACCCCCCCAATCCCTTCCACATTCATTTCCGACCACAACTAATGAAAGCTCTAATCAGGGCAGATCCCCTTTGCATGTGTCAGCATCCTTTACAAGTGTGGATGACACATCTGTTTCCATGTAAACAAGGGCAAGTGGTATTTTCATCTGATGTACACCCAAGCTGAACACTCTAAAGCAAAAGAGTGACAGTAAGGACCCAGGTGAGAGTTATGTTCAAGGTAATACTGTTCGATGCAAAGGAAGCTTGTTTTCAAGAACAGTTGATTCAGCAAGCAAGCCTAGTCTGTGTCAAGGCTCAGTACATGAATAAATTAATTAAATAACAAATTATTTGCACACACACCACTTTTAAAGGTAAGGCTGTGTTGTTAGGCACAGTTGACCCTAGGTAAGGCTGTGTTGTTAGGCACAGTTGACCCTCGGTAAGGCTGTGTTGTTAGGCACAGTTGACCCTAGGTAAGGCTGTGTTGTTAGGCGCAGTTGACCCTCGGTAAGGCTGTGTCGTTTAGCACAGTTGACCCTAGGTAAGGCTGTGTTGTTAGGCACAGTTGACCCTAGGTAAGGCTGTGTTGTTAGGCACGGTTGACCCTCGGTAAGGCTGTGTTGTTAGGCACAGTTGACCCTAGGTAAGGCTGTGTTGTTAGGCACAGTTGACCCTCGGTAAGGCTGTGTCGTTTAGCACAGTTGACCCTAGGTAAGGCTGTGTTGTTAGGCACAGTTGACCCTAGGTAAGGCTGTGTTGTTAGGCACGGTTGACCCTCGGTAAGGCTGTGTTGTTAGGCACAGTTGACCCTCGGTAAGGCTGTGTTGTTAGGCACTGTTGACCCTCGGTAAGATACATTAAGGTAAGGTGCATTTACTACACAGCATATGGTCACAGGTTGCAGAAACCAACCTGATGGTAATATTAATGTTCCCATACGGAGACATCTCATGTACACTATTATCTGATCTGGAACCATGCTTCTACTCAGGAGTGTCTATAAGATTTGAAGGTGGTAAGGTTGAAATAGTCCTACTTTTGCACCCTGATCATATTTTTTTGTATGCAATGTCACTGCGCTTTGTCATGATGTAAAACTGGATTTCAATTACAATGTGAAAACATATCTGTGTACCATAAAAATAGAACATGACATACGCAAAAAAAAAGAAACAAAACGGAAAAAAAACTCAACCAAAATTGTGAGGTCTGCAATAGAAATTTATCTACATATCTATTTCATCCTTATTGTAGTATTATTACATGTAGCTTGCTTTTTCTCGTGCACTGTGGAATAAATAATAGGGCATTATGACAAAACTACAAAGCCACACTGGTATATTTAGTCACTGCTCTGTTGAGGAAGCAATTGTCCAGGGTTTTGCATACTTAAACAGATGAGCCATACCCCCCCCCCCCCCTCCCATCTCCTCCCCCAGATCCATTCCTGCGGATGTAATGACATTTGATTACCACCACTCAATATCAAATCAATACATGTGTGAGTCACTGGTAAAACGCTGTAATGGAAGAATATGCCTACATTGACTGTACCTTTTAGATACTCAATGAGCTCTCTATTCTTGGTAGGCTTATTGGATGGTAAATTGCCCTGTCAACAACAATTGTATTATGTGCAGATAAGTAACAAGATATTACGCGTGAAAGAGAAATGCACAATAAACACTACATGTGAAACTACTATTACAGAATAATTAGATGAATCACTAATTTTTCGAATAAACACCATAGTGGACAACTATCTCAATGTATTGAAGTACGTACAGCCTTCACACCACTGCACACGTAACTATATTATATGTGCAGTGTTTCTGATTCACAAGAAATCTGATACTTCATATGTGTTTCAGAAATGTGTACATCTATCACAAATAAAGAGACTCCTCACATCATTATTTATTTTTGCTATGATGGCAAGGCATAACATGTAGTGCACATTGCAGTGACTTGCCTTGTAGTCTTTGGTTAGAACAGATGCCCCATTCTCCACTAGAATCTTACAAACATTGTAGTACTCATACCAGGAAGCCTTATGCAATGGAGTCTGAAGCCTATCAGGTTCTTGAATATCTAGGACATCTCGAGGGACTATAAAATGAAAGAAAGGGAAAGAATGAAACATGACCATGCTGCTGCTTTGTGCATGCACTATAGTAGGAAGTAAGTGACTTTAATTCCATCATATTTATATCCCACAAGACACAAATCCATCAGCCTAAGCTTGGGGGTACACTGCTCAATAATGTCATACAACATATGACATGATGTTATGTGTTGCTCATTACTGTTATGGACAATAAACTCCACAATGTCCTCTTGGCCATGACGTGCAGCGATGTGAAGAGGTGTCCACCCTTTATCATCCACAGCAGCAAGCTTAGCTCCTTGTGCATGAAGATCTTTAACCTACACAATTAGTGGGGACAAGCAACTTTTTAAGCACTGTGATTTTGCTGCTCTGGAAAAATACTTCATGAGCTTTAATATATAGTGCACAAATAAATAAGAGGTCAAAGTTTACTTGTTTTCTGCCAGTACATGTATGGTGCATACCTTTTCTAGTGATCCTGTTTTGATAGCGTTGACCAGTGCATTTTGGAGGAAAACATTACTTACAGTAGCAGACAAACTACTGGATCTGTAGATGAAAAATATTGTACACTAGTAAGTATATATATACACACATGTGCATCATCTATAAGAAACTGAATACTGCATGGTCAAAGTTTACATATGGGGTCGTTTGCAGCAATAGGGTCTAATATTTTATGTTCCAAGAGATACCTATGTCCTCTACATCTTCTTTCTTACACACTGGAAATTGATCTGTTCATCATGGAGTTACAGTGGCCTGAATATTTAATAAAGCTTACATTTCAAATGCATGCGTCAACTTTTATGCTCCTTCATGTTTATAATACCAAGTTAGGTCCCTTTTCACTGCAACAATCACACACATCTATAACCCCAAAAAATGGCTGCAAACACTTCTGTTACAGGGATGAGTTGTAGTATTCAGCCTGGAAAGAAAGAAAGATTTACAGCTCAGCTCCAAATCTCTTGAATATCGCAGACTTTATTTTGATATTCTCAATTGTCATGTTTTTAAAAATTTAAACCACTACGTCAATATTCCATTTTATTGATACCTTTGCCTTTGCCGACCAACATAAGTAAAAACACATGTGGACACAATTGAAGGTTCCACTAGCTTTTTTTGCTCCAATTTCTTTATTTACAGAGTTTTCCCAATATGGAAGTCCCTACCCATTGCACAGCATTTCAAGTGTTGGAGAGAGTGGCCTGGGATGTACATGTACATATGTGCATGTACATGTATGTGTACACATGTACATGTATATGTACATGTACACGTATATGTACATGTACACATATGTGTACACATGTACACATGTATATACATGTACATGTATGTGTATACATGTACATATGTGTACACATGTACAAAGGCCACCTTTCCACTCATCAATAGAAGCAACATACATGCATAACGCACACCAAGAACTTCTCTTATTCTTAAAAATTTTTTTCTTCTGCAGACGTACAGAGGAGGCAGGGCTTACTTTGAGGACATGGACTGGGGACTGCAAGGGTCTTGATGTCTATCTGTACTATATGAGGGATGGGTTTTGCTCTCTCGCATGGATGATGCAAGCTGGGTGTATGAGTCCTGCTTTGTTAGATTTGCTGCTGCATTGGACTCAGGCATTTCAAGGATGACAATTCCATCCAGTGGCATATCCCCCACAATCGTTTCGTCATCAGACATAACCTGGTACAGTCTATCCTCTTCTCTCCCTTCCGATACCACCACTGGAGGAACAAGGTTAACTTGAAGGCCATGGAATACTGCACAAGTGAACATCAAGCACAAATATGGTGAACGCCCCAAAACACTTGAGCCATTTGCAGACGTCCAATCAAATGAAACAGGGGTAAAACGTATTGTAATAATGACAACTACACTACTCCACACACTCAGTTCCTCAAAATGTTGTGATAAAATGAAACCACTGAAGAAATTCACTTTAACAGTTGAACATGTGCACACTACATATAACTAGTGTTCTGCTAAGACGATGGAATGAGTTGATCCTCAGCACACACACACACACACACACACACCTACACACATGCACACACACATGCACACACACATACATGCACACACGCAGACGTGTACACACACACACACACACACACACACACACACACACACACACACACAGCTATGGGACCTGGTCAGGCCTGGGTTGGGTAGTAGTAGACAGAAACAGTGGAATCCTCAATACTCCTCAATATTCCTCCAGTCCTCCCTCTTCAACTACCCTGCACTCTTCCACTACAGTCCAAGGGTGCGTACTTACCATTCAGAAACCTCCAGCTGTCTTCAGGAGGCTTTCTGCCATTGTCCCCTCGGTTGGCAAAGAGCTGATCTATCTTTGGTCTTAAGTTGCTCAGGGTGTCATTTGGAGTTGTTTCAACAAATCCTAACTCAGTTGCTGCAATGGAAGTAGCAGTACGTGTACATGTACATGTATGTTGAATTGCTAGTGCCCATTCAAACCCTGCTATCCTCCTACACCTGTATTGAAGTAATGAGACCTTCCCCACAGCACACATCATGTGACAAGGTTCAGCTGCAGATGGGCTAAACAGCAAAGGTATGATGCTCCTGGTGAAGTTTCAACTGTGAAACACAGCTTTCACTTTTTTTTGTGAGGCTCAACACATGTACTTGCACACTCACAAGAGGTTTCAATGTACACATGTACATGATCATGTAAACATACAGCTCAAAATGGCACCCCACACATATAGGCACACCTTGTACTCAGAAGAGTACACCTGTACTACTACTACACAGCATGTACATTGGATAAATGTGATCATACAAGTGCATTACCATAAAAATCAGATACAATAATTAGCAACTGTCCCTGTGTGTACATGCCTTCCCATAGCTACTGTCCCTGTGTGTACTTGCCTTCCCATAGCTAACTGTCCCTGTGTGTACTTGCCTTCCCATAGCTACTGTCCCTGTGTGTACTTGCCTTCCCATAGCTAACTGTCCCTGTGTGTACTTGCCTTCCCATAGCTAACTGTCCCTGTGTGTACTTGCCTTCCCATAGCTACTGTCCCTGTGTGTACTTGCCTTCCCATAGCTAACTGTCCCTGTGTGTACTTGCCTTCCCATAGCTAACTGTCCCTGTGTGTACTTGCCTTCCCATAGCTACTGTCCCTGTGTGTACTTGCCTTCCCATAGCTAACTGTCCCTGTGTGTACTTGTCTTCCCATAGCTACTGTCCCTGTGTGTACTTGCCTTCCCATAGCTACTGTCCCTGTGTGTACTTGCCTTCCCCTACTATCCCTGTGTGTACTTGTCTTCCCATAGCTACTGTCCCTGTGTGTACTTGCCTTCCCATAGCTACTGTCCCTGTGTGTACTTGCCTTCCCATAGCTACTGTCCCTGTGTGTACTTGCCTTCCCATAGCTAACTGTCCCTGTGTGTACTTGCCTTCCCATGACACTGCTCGAAGGTTGCATTCGAGTCTGGTGTATGCCTCCAAAGAAACTGCAGAGACAGACAGCTTGATGGTGTAGTTAGAAGGAATCCTAACAAGACCAAAGGCAAGACATCAATAGGGGTCTACTTCAACATACATGTACATGTACATGGAATTGCACGCACGTACTGCATGATAACGTTGCTTACGCTACACTAACATGTAACAAGAATGGAAGGCCAGGTCCCCCTTATGTGAAATACAAGAACATATACGTGTACTTCACAGAAACACTTAATTCTGTTCAGCAGTTTGAGAGGAAATACAAACTAGGTAAAAAAAAATTTTGATGTATCAGTGTACCATTCCCTATAAATATGTTATGGATCCTATGTGTAAAGCCATATTAAATATGTCACCAAGTTGCTTCAGCTCACCCTGTAAGTGGAGTTGGAACATCTTGCATGTTCTGACTGTTCTTCTTGAGCATAGACACTGTGTTCTTTGGGATCAGTTCGATAATTGATGGATTCAGTTTCCATGCCTCTGTAGTGGGTGGGCATATACAGCTAGTTATACTCACTTAGCCAACAAAAGTAAGTGGATCCTTTCATTGGAGGGGAAAATGTACTGCAGTAATGCACTACGGTTAGTAGCAACCACGTCTGATCAGGAGGTGCATTGTAATAGCAAAGAGCTACACTACTGCATTTCTGAGATAAGGAATCTTGCACTGCTAGTTTGCCAGGTAAAGCAGGCATAATCAGAATGTCATAGTGTATCTACATTAAGAAAATACCTTAGCATGCTCAAAGTCGGCATTTGTGTAACTAGCAAAAAAATTACAAAATGGCTGTTTTGAAAACAGCAAGAATCAGGATGCTTTCAGCATGTAAGTACATATATCAATACCATCTTCTGATAATTTAGCCTTGTGGATATTCCTTTTGTTTCGAGCACACTGAAATAACCGTCTTTCAATGGCCGACCTTACCTCCGTCAACTTGGACTGGAATACATTTCTGTGTTGTCAGTTTGACGTGAGTACACTGTGCTATCCTCTCTCCACGGGCCAGTCTGGCTTGTAACTTGGGCTGCAGAAGGTGTGGCATGCATGTAAAAACACTAGTATTGAGTTCCTCATACGGGGACAGGGCTTTGTAACATCAGTACATGCACACATGTAGATATCTACGTGTGCAAATGTAACACAATATACCTGAGTGTCAAGTATAATCAAGCACATATACACTGTACCTGTACACAGTGTGCCAATCAGGGAAATTTGGCTAAAATTATTACTTATACTACAGAATTTAAGAAAGCTGCTATTGCTGTACATGAGCAGGCATTGGTGAGCACTCATATTATCAATGCAACTCCATTATTGATTTAAGAATGTCCGTTAATTTTTGGCAGGGGTTGGCATGCCCACAGATGAGGAATACTTATCTAGAGGGAGGCCACCCAAAAAAAAAAGTGAAATGGAAGGGCTATCTGACACGACATGGGTGGCTAAACACCATTTGGGAATTGCTGCATTAATGCCATCTTTACAACATGACCTTAATGTACCCAATTAAAACTCAATAATTAACCTAGCTGGATAAATATTAAAGCATTATTATAAAAATCATCAGCTGCTATAGTTTTCTTTTCGCTAATAATTCACCTTATAGGGTAGTACAAACACATAGTTCTAATGGGGATAAAAGTTATTATACAATTTAAACAATGGAATCAAGATTAAATGACCACCATTTTAATACATGAATTCATAATGATAATATTGTAGTTGATTTTTCTTGATTGTGGCACCCGAGACACAGAGGAGGATGACATAACATCTCACTTGGGTTAATGCAGACATTCCGATGATCTCAATTATCCCATCATCATATCTTTGAGGACCCTAGGACAACAGATGCACAAAAACATATACTCATAATAGTGTATTACAGACACAATGCAAGTGTCAAGTTAACAAGGAGAAGGACATAGCCACAAAAGATACCCTGGGGTAGCACTCACGTGGGCAGATCGGCTAGAGGGACTTCCCCAGGGGTCAGTGCCAGATCCATAGGATGGTATGTTGAGGAAGAGGATGGTCTCTGACTTCAGCTCACGAATCCTCTCTGTTAGGTCTTCACCATCAGCCTAGGGGATGACAACTGTTTTGGTTACGACACTATAACAAGCAAACATGTTTGCTATGCATAAGTACTTTCATTTTGGATACATAATCATTATGGTCATTATGGATAACATTTTATGAGTGGCCATTCATACTTGGCACTACATTTTAAAGCCCACATTTAATAACACTCAGACAGTGGTTGAAGGCTGTTCCAAGTGCCACTCATGTGTCTGGAAGTACTCAAACTTGGTTTAATAGGTTTTTTAAAATTAGCACCCTTTTGAAACCAACTTGTGTCAAAGTCACATACCAACAGTTTTAAGTGTATTACAGATGTTTCTCAGCCAGAATCCAGATACCAATATCTTTCCAGTTGTCAATCCAGTTCAATTACTTACCTTGGATGAATCTGCACACGCTATGTCATATTCCTGCCTAGTGTTCCAACCCAGCTTTTCTTGTTTTCTTTTTTTTTTTGCAATTGGTTGCTTCACAAAAGCTCAGTTGAAGCAATGACCAATTATTCAGCAGTTTCCCCATGTATTTAAAAGCTGTGTGTGTGTGTGTGTGTGTGTGTGTGTGTGTGCGTGTGTGTGTGTGTGTTACCCCATAGGAACATAGGGGTAGAGGCTTGAACTGGCCTTTGAACACCTATTATCTTACAAAGTAATTAAGTATAGGAAGCAGATTCATCTATTATGGTAAAATAATTAACCACAGTACGGTCAGGCTATCTACTTCTGTGTCCTAGTATATAAGTGCTAGCAAAGGAAAGTCATAAAGATTTGGAAAACGCAACTCAATACGCTTGACTGGTAAACACATTCTAACCATTTGCTGGTCTCAAAAGGCCAACCACATTAAATTGATTACATCAGGAAAAAAATGGACCGGTTAAAACTGGCAGCACTGGTTCAGTGCAAATGAGCTGTTGATGCTCATTTCCATCAACTCCGAAGGTGTAATGAATTACCTCATTGGAAAGGCGGCTCCCCCACCTCTTTATGGGGATGCCTATGTTACTCAATGTTGCTTACTTTCGATGCAGCGTCCACATAGCATGGCACTTGCTTAACTTACCACGCATCACTGCTAAGTTGCAACTTGAAGTCCCCTACTAATGGCAACAACTAAATGTCTTCTGAATAATAGTGTTTGCAAGAGAAGGCCTTCCCCCCCCCCCCCCCCTCAAAGGCTTGTGAGGCATTAACATTATCAGGTTTAGCTCCTGATACTTGGAATCTTCTGTAAGCTAAGCATCTGGATGGACCAGTTCCTGTTTCCCTGCCACTAAGGACCCTACCACCTCAGTGATTGAGGACCCTACCACCTCACCCTGACATCCCTAACTATTGATTTTGACATCCAGAGTAACATTTCCCAAAGGCACAATCCCCCTGGTCCTTCCAGCCCCCTGGTAACTCCAGCCCCCTGATCCTTCCAGCCCCCTGGTCCTTCCAGCCCCCTGATCCTTCCAGCCCCCTGATCCTTCCAGCCCCCCTGATCCTTCCAGGCCCCTGGTCCTTCCAGCCCCCCGGTCCTTCCAGCACCCCGGTCCTTCCAGCCCCCCGGTCCTTCCAACCCCCCGGTCCTTCCAGCCCCCCGGTCCTTCCAGCCCCCCCAGTCCTTCCAGCCCCCCGGTCCTTCCAGCCCCCTGGTCCTTCCAGCCCCTTGGTCCTTCCAGCCCCTTGGTCCTTCCAGTACATAAAGAATTCAACATCGCCCTGTGCCCAGGTCTATCAGTTGTTTATTGTGATTCAACCTTCTTGCGGCTGGCTAGGCCTATAAGGAGTTGCTTGTTTCCCAGCAGGTGCCCCTTTGCATCCAAAGCTTGGACTACTAGCCAGCAACAGGTACAGCACAGTCGTGCGTACATTCAATGTACGGGCTACAACTGGCAGCAACATTCTCTGTCATACTGATTGCAGGTATCATAATGAAGTTATGATCATGATAAGTACATGTAAGTATTCATACTTGGACCACAACTACATGTACATCTGCCAAGGAAGCATTATAAATAACCTTATATACACACACAAAACTATATGGGGCAGTGCAAGAGAAATTCGGGCTTATGTAGGATTTTGCGAAAATTCCAAGACAACTAAAAGAAAGTAATGCTTGCCATTGAAATGTATGGCTAATTAAACATTCAGCGCTTTGTAGCTCTATGATACACTGTCCAATTTTGAATGCGTAAGAACTGTTTTGTAGAGAGCGCTATCCTGTATCCAAAAACTGTTAAATTTGAAAACTTGAAAAAAATTGCAAAAGCTCAATTTTCTCTTGCACTGCCCCAAATATATATATATACATCCACCCCTATCTCAGACATGCATAAACATATATACATGTATCAAAGGCCCCAACAACCTACCATAAGTGATATGTGGTCAGTCAAATTAGCAAACTTCCTCTGCATAATGCTTTTGCCACCCAGCTAGGAAGAAGAGATCAGATCGTTGTGACACAGCCATCATAAAAAACCCTGTCCCCCAAGGCAATCTTAGGACATAGTAGACACACATAGTTCAGCATACTGTTGCGTAGAACAGCTTGTTCTTTAGCTTGCTATTGAACTTCTCTCGATTAGTCTCTGTAGGAATAACGGCAAAAAGGTGGCGTGGTTTAGTGGTATAAATACATGTAGCTTATACCAAGTATGTTGAAGCTCAGTTCTACATTTGTGGTCTGCTATGATGCAGGGAAGGCTGACTTTGGGTGGTATCAGGCATCTATCCCCAAGGGGTGTGTTATCTACACTGTAGGCATGTACCCCAAAGGGGGTCTTTTATCTACAGTGTAGGCATGTACCCCAAAGGGGGTCTATTATCTACAGTGTAGGCATGTACCCCAAAGGGGGTCTATTATCTACAGTGTAGGCATGTACCTCTTTCCAGGTTGAACTCCAAGGCCACTGATGCATCAGCTCCAATGCTGAAGTAGTTGTTGACCACATGATGTGGAATGTCGTTCACAGCTCCTTGTTCTACTGGCTATATACAGTAGCAACCCACCATATAAATTAACTCATATGTATGCATGCTACATCCATGCACCCATCCATGCACCATACATGCATACATACATACACATCCACCCATCCATCCATCTCTTATAAATGCACGGATAGTATGTCTGTCTGTCTGTCTGTCTGTCTGTCTGTCTGTCTGTCTGTCTGTCTGTCTGTCTGTCTGTCTGTCTGTCTGTCTGTCTGTCTGTCTGTCTGTCTGTCCGTCCGTCCGTCTGTCTGTCTGTCTGTCTGTCTGTCTGTCTGTCTGTCTGTCCGTCCGTCCATCCATCCGTATGTGTTCATTTTTTGAGAGTTTGGCTGGGCTACTTTTTTGAATTTTACACCATTTTCTCTCTATGTTCCTGTTCCTGCTGTTAAATTGCGCACATTCAAGTATTTAATATGTAACATTTAATTATCCGTGTTGCGTTGTAACTATGGCCATACTCTAATATCTATGCTATGGCCTGTGGGTGTAAAAGAAATGAGTCAAAATCACATCCGAGTTCTAACGCTAAAAGATTTGCACCAGCACCTAATTATAAATGTATTGTCTATCCGTCGTTGTTGTTTCTTTGACGTCTGGCTAGGCCGTTTTTGAGAAGAAAAAAAAAAGTTCGAACTTCGATTCTTTTTCTACGATGCGCAAACAGTGACAGGCTTACTTTTTTCAAGTTCACACATTATTCTTTCTGCATGTTGCGCGCATTCAAGTATTATTACAACTATGTACATGTAAACCAGAGATAATATATATTATCTCTGATGTAAACCAAAATGTCATTGTAATAGTAATGGTGATATAGTCATATCAAAAATGCATGCAGAGCTGCAACGGGCCACTAGTACATACAAACACACACACACACACACACACACACACACACACACACACACACACACACCAGGGTTCATACAGCAAAGCTATCTAAAAATTCCTGAACCTTTCATGAACTTATTACTAACTTTTATATCCTTTTCAAGACACTATGTGATCGAGCTTATAAATCTCTTCAGTGGCAGATCAGATGTTGTAATATTGTGATGAACACTGACTGATGTTAAAGATACAAAGTTGCATGGATGAAATCTGAATCAAATGTTCAGTCATAGAGAGTTGCCAAAAGCTCCTTATCTTCACGTCTCAAAGCATTGAGCTTTATCATGGAGCATAAAGATGATGTTCACCCCAACTAAATCTTGCAGCAATCTCACTGTCAGGGAACATTTGCTTGAATATGTCAGTAGCATTATAACAATAAACTTCTAAAAGAGTAGTGTTTCTCAATCACGTTTAAAATCTCAGCATTTGATTAACTTTTTCCACGCTTGAATCAGAACTGGTAGCAAAACTCTTTAGTTCATGTACATCATCATCATTGTTAAGAAATTCAGTTAGCTTTTAAGAAGTCGTTTATGCTTTGCCCATTGGTTAAGACTATGCATGTTTTTTTTAAATCCCTAGAAACCCATTGTTTAAATTGAACATGCATTGAACGAATAAATGCCTGGCATACGATTGTCAAAAACGAAGCAGAATATCAGCACACCTAAATGTACTAACCCCTCATGTGAAAGGTACATGAATATTCACGCGCAAGCCTACAAGCGTGGTAGTCTCGTATCCAGCCTGATATGCATACCACTTTTCACGTAGCGGTGATGGAATCCATCCGCTACTGCCATATGTGGGTCTGGGAACGAGATTACAACTTTAGCATATTCGATACCCACGTTTAATAACTATTAGTAAATAATCCTTGATTTACGTGTGTTATTAGCATTATTGCGGCTCAAGTGGAAAGCAAGCGTTAAATTTGTACAGTCGATACCAAAACACAACTGCTACCTGCAGCACACACAAACTGATACCTTTGAGCTCATAGCTAAGCTCTGAAAGACTGAACAAATTTCCAATTAGCACCAATTCGATTCGAAATGCAACACTGCGCACGCAACATAATTGTTACTGATCAACATTCCAATTGACGGCGATTTTAGAAGGTACTTTGCTTACAGCAGCCAGTTAGCTGGGCTAACTATTGGGAGATTCACAGTGCGCATAAAAATAAAATAAAAACTTTTCATATTGTGCCGTATTCTCTAACTTTTCCGGGCCCTTGAAATCATAAAATGCATATCCATAACTTTTCCAGGATTCCAAAGCCCGCACGAACCCTAACACACACACACACGCACACACGCACACACACACACACACACACATACACACATATACACATACACACATCCATATATATACAAGTACACATACCGAACAATTCATTAGGCCTACAATGCATACAAAATTAAACTCAGGGTGTGACCATCCCTAACTTCCTCATCTTCCCCATACACTGTACTTACTACTGATCAATGTACCATACAAGCCAGTCGCACTATAATGTGCTGTGCACCCAAATCCCAGACATACCATTATAGGAGCATCTTCATTAGGAAATATGTTCAGCTGCCATCTGTCAAAATTTACAATGGATCCAGTCTCTACTTGATACAAAATTCTTTCCAGAGGTTCATCACTATAACCCTATAAGCAAAGAGCAAGTACAGATACAACAGTAATACATTCACACTACATGTAATGTATACTCTGTCAGGGTCACTCCTCTTGTTACATGTGGTTCCATTTTTATTAGTTTCCTTGACGATATTAATTTTTTAAAAACAACTACTACTTATTCTCGGGTATAGGGTATGCAGGTATGGAATTCAATCTAGAATTACATGTACACAAGAGTTAATGTTTAGTAAACAAACATGCCTGACTCAAGATAAAACTGGCCCAGTATAATGAAACTTAAACCATAGAAACTCTGCACCCCAAATATGAATACTTCATGATTTTCAATGTAGATGTACATGTATGTAGAATAATATAAATATGCAAGGATGAGGGTGAGAAGTAGGTAGGAGCATTGGGGTAAAGAAGGTGGTAGTTAGGTGAGACTAGGTGCTGTACATGTAGGTGGATTAAATGAACAATTACAAAATTAAACAGCTAGAAAAAAACACCACCAGTGAACTAGAGCACCCAGTTTACATTAGATGATCCAAGCATCATTACCCCTCCTCCCTATCCAAACATCCTACCCCTCCTCCCCATCCAAACATCTTACCCCTCTTCCCCACCCTAACATCCTTACCCCTCCTCCCCATCCAAACATCTTACCCCTCCTCCCCATCCAAACATCTTACCCCTCTTCCCCACCCTAACATCCTTACCCCTCTCCCCCATCCAAATATCCTTACCCCTACTCCCATCCAAACATCCTTACCCCTCCCCATCCAAGCACTCTGGCCAGATCATTGCCTGTTCCTAGAGGTAGTACTGCCACTGGAGGTCTGACCCTTGCATTACCACCCTGATGTGTGGTACTCTGGTCCAGGACCTCATCCAGTACTGAATGAACCCATCCAACTGTTCCAACTCCTCCACACACCAGTATACGAAGGTTGGGAACATGGAGGAACAGCTTCAGTCTGTAATGGAGGTGTGGCACAGGGTAATTCGTGTACCATGACAGAGAGCAATGCATGTATGTACATAAGCACATGCACATATGTGTACTTCATTTATACAATGCATAGTGTAACGTCACACACACAAACAAACACATGCATGCACACACACTCACACTACTCACACTACTCGCACTACTCACCCAAACATTGGTCCTCCCTTAGTCAGATCAAACACCTGTCTTGGATTAAGCAGTGATTGAAATGTCTGCATCACTCTAAATCCTTGGTTACTCCCGCTCTTTGGGTTCACAAACACAAGGAGAGGTTGTATGTCATCTTGAATGACAGGCCTCATCTAATGGGGGGAGGGAGGGAGGGAGGGGGGGATTAAAGGGAGACATGTACTTTGTGCATGCTAGTGTGAGATAGATGTAGCACATGTGGGAGATGTGAGATCTACACATGTACAGCACAGTATATATGTGCTCCATATTATCCAGGTGTTCCAGTACTAACTACAAGTATAGCTGGCAAGTTGAATAAATGTACTTGTAAATGTAGTCAGTAAATCTGTGCAAGAGTACATTATCCTGGTTAATTATTCTGGTTAATTATTAAAAAATTAACCAGATTTTTAAAAAATCTCAAAAATGATATCACATCACTCACTCTTATGCCCAATACATGTACAAGCATGTACATGTTGTTATCAGAGCTGATGAGAAGTGGGTTTAATTAGATTCAAACATAATATTTAGTCTTGACTTAACATGATTCAATGTTTGTGGTGCAGTCAAGGCAAACTCACAATGAAGGACTTAGACACTATGTTGTCGTCCTTTATGGACTCCTCGCGATGTGCTCTCTTCCCCTTATGAATATAGCCCTCTGTCCTGGCCCTAACAGAGGGCAGGGAGGAGGGCTTCAGAGGAGAGGACATATCAAAGCTGCTTGTGTTGTCAGAGGCTGGTGTGGAAGGCTCGGAATATCTGGCCTGTTCCTTTAGAAGTAAATGGCAACATCCAATAACAGGGAATGAAGGTAATGATTGACACACACTTCATTCTCCTCCCTGGGATACTAATTCTCTCCACACACACACACACACACATACACACACACACACACACACACACACACACAACCACCCTCATCTTACAGTACAAAAATTCAGTGTATATGGATGTAAGTATTTGAACTTGTGAGCTTTGTGTGTGGTGTGATGTGGGTGTGATGTGGTGTGGTATGATGTGTGAGCTGTGCATAATCAGCAAATTTGGTGTCTAATGTGTGGCTTCAAAAGGAAGTTGCATCATCCTTGATCTAAACCTTTTCTATACAACGGCAGATTTTTCTACTTCTCATCAATAGAATCAATTGCACTGTGAAGATATATGTACTACACCTTCATGGCGTTGTCTGAGCTACATGTACATGTAAGTACATACACCTGTAAGTATAAAGTGTATCCATGTGTACACATACCTATATACACATACAATACATGTGCATATTAGTGGGTCAACCCGCTCCCTTCTTTACCAATGCAACATGCATCATGTGTTTTGCCAGGTCCCAGAGTCCTGGGGGGTTTTCCATTTTAATAGGAAATGAACTCTTTTAGCTTCAGGAAGGGACTTGTCTCATTCAGGTACACACACACACACACACACACACACACATACACACACACACATACACACACACATACACACACATACACAGGATTACTATTTGCTATCGTGAAAGGGACCTAATTTTCACCTCAAGATTAAATACATATTCTCGTAGACTGATATGTCCTCTACAATATAACTCTTACACACTGGTAATTGGACTACCTATCTGTAAATGAAACAGTCCCTCCAATCAACTTGGAGACTGCAACATAGTTGTGCAATTGATAAAAAGGCACGTGAACTACTGCAAGTTGCATCTAGAATCACCAGTGTGTTAGGATTGGTGATATTCACATTCCAGTATTTTTGGGTGCATCCCTGCTGCAAGGTATATACTGAAATGTAGATATCTTTAAAGCTAACAGTTATGAAGTGACTGTGTTAATAACTTGCCCTGTTATCAGGCTGTGCCCTTTGTGCATGCTCAGTAACCCTACATACATACGTGTAGCTCTACATTGTACCAGTCATGTACCTGGGTACTCTCCACCACTGAAGTTCGAACAATCCAAGATGGTGGAACGATGCTACGTCGAAGGGGTCCAAGGTGACAGGGAAACTGTCGAAAATCCTCCTTGAAGCAGGCCATGTGATATGAGTCTCCACACCACGAGCAGCTATAGGCCAACAGCTCCTTATGGGTGTGGGCACGTGTCATGTAGGTGTGCATAGAAGATACATGTATCACATGTGCGTGTATGTGTGTGCTCGATAGGAGATATCACCACTGTTACTATTCAAGTACTCAGGACAAATGAAGGGTCATACACCACTCTACATGTTGATGACAATTGATGTCTTGTGATGTTGGTACATTTGTACATACACAGAAGGTCAACTTATTGCACACTGTTACTTCAATTTGACACCTTATCAGGACAGCTCCTGCCATATAGACCTGTGTTTGTTCTGAACACCTCTTACTTGTAGATAATAAGCTTCATGTGTAAATGTGGTTACAACCAATGTGTGATGCCATAACAGACTGATGCCATCACACATTGACACCACATCCTCGTACTGAAAGCGGGTTTACAAATGAAGTTAGCCCAATGCAACATCAAGGTAGCATTTTAAGCAAACGTTGGATTAAAAGTCTAGTCTATTTCAACGTAAACGTAATGTCACTTACGTTGATATTGATGTAATGTTTACATTGGAATAGACAAAACTTCTAATCCAATGTCTTGGTGTAAAACATGTCAGGCTAACGTCATATTGTAATCCTACCTTGACACCATACCTCAATTTGACACCACGTCTTACAACGACACCGTCCCTCACACTGACACCATGTCGCACACCGACACCGTCCCTCACACTGACACCACGTCGCACACCGACACCGTACCTCACACTGACACCACGTCTCACAATGACACCGTACCTCACTGACACCACGTCTCACAATGACACCATACCTCACACTGACACCATACCTCACACACTGAAACCACGTCTCACACTGACACCATACCTCACCCACTGACACACACTAAAAGGTTCCATATCTCACACTGACCCTACTCATCTAATGTACATGTCCTCACATTGTGGTCAACTACACTGATTGCAAAGTATAGAACTGGCTGGAGCGTGCACATGTACATGTATATAGTAAAACTCTTACCCTTCCATGGTTCCAGTTTTTGTACCCTTTCAAACACAATTTGCATTTGCCACTAGCCTTGTGGCGAGCCAAGAAATGATGCTGGACTGTGATCTGCCAGATATCAAGGGGTACAGTAGATCTATGTCCACGCATATTAGGGCACAAATTGGGTTGACTTACAACATTTTTCACTGTTTCTTTTTGTTTAATTTCCCTAAAGGTTTCTTTACAGTGCATATTTCCATTATCTGACAAGTGTCCAAAACATTTCACATGGATCACAAGATTGCATGCTGTGTGGAGTAGGCAAGCACACATACACTCACACATGTACACATGTAGGCAAGCATACATACACTCACACATGTACACATGTAGGCAAGCACATACACTCACACATGTACACACATGTAGGCAAGCATACATACACTCACACATGTACACATGTAGGCAAGCATACATACACTCACACATGTACACATGTAGGCAAGCATACACACACTCACACATGTACACATGTAGGCAAGCATACACACACTCACACATGTGCACATTTGGACTCTTATCTACAACAAGTAAATAAAAACATTCTCTCTGAGTAAGTTGGTGGGATATAGGTTTTGCAGGCAAATAGTATACTGGTGTAAAAAGCAAGGAAACAAGTTTTATCAGAAGGGAAAATGTAATAGTCCTATATTTAGCACATTTCGACTAAGGCATATGCTGTTTCTGTGCTAAATATAGGACTATTACATTTTCCCTTCTAATAAAACTTGTTTCCTTGCTTTTTACACCAGTATACTATTTGCCTGCAAAACCTATATCCCACCAACTTACTCAGAGAGAATGTTTTTATTTACTTGTTTCCTTAATTTTTTTAACAACCAATCACTGTTGCATCGCAGGTTTCCCCCTTTCATTTAACCTCAATCCAGACGTATTGTGAAAATTGTTAGGTACTTTTGCTTAATTAGAATTGATAAGACCGTATATAGGCTTTTAGGCTTTTGTGTATCAAAGCGTAACATCGACTAAGGCGAGTCCTCCAGCAAATTCTAAAGCTATTGGTGCAATTTTCATTGCTTAAAAGTGTTCCTGTCCCGAGTTATGAGTTCTCAAGAAGAAGAAGAAGAAGCAGAAGCAGACGACCCGCCCATTATTTTTGGAAGGGGAACGAGGACAGTAGTATTTTTTGTTCTCGACAACCACGCAGTTCTACGACGTGAAACAAAAACGAAACTACTCAGTTTTGACTTCTAGATCGATTGCCGCAATAGGTTAGACGATCCGATCGTCGGGAGCGAAGCTACGGTAGGGTCGCGGGATTTTAATTAAATTCATAGTCGGGGTCAAAACCTATATGGAAGTCTCTAGCGAGACTTCCGATATTCCACTGAGTGCAGCAATAGTAACAAGTACATGTACATTTACAATGCCTTCCACTTGTTAGCTGCTAACTTGTGGATGACATTCGGTTCACCATGGTTCATACTGGTTTCAATATATCATTATCCCTGACTTTCCATGACTTCTCATGCCATGCTAATTTTATTTTCCCTGACTTGTCTTAAACTATAACATTACAAACTGAAACAAAACTTTCACTTATACCGTATTACACAGCATGCACAGAATCAGTAATTGAACAAGAAGTGTTAGCCTGGATAAGGTATAGTATATTCATTGTTTGTATTTCTCAATCTTTGCATCTAGCTCTTCATTCACCTTCTTCAGCTCTTCTTCCTTTTCATCAGCTGTTCTTCTTAAGCTGTTTGACTTAGCAATGTAAGTGAGATCACCAGTTGTTTCACACTTGTCAGCATATATCTTAACACCCACATGGAGAGCATCGATGTCTGATTTCAATCTTTTTGTTTTCATCCTTAGTTCTTCAATTACTTCAAGTTCAGCTTTACGTTTCATCTGTGCACGTTATTTTACTTCGCCTTCCTTTATGTCTGCCAATTACTGGTGATATCTAGATCTTGCACTCCTAACAGAAATCTTCATCTTTTTAGTGATGTTCACCTGTAAAATTCCACCAGCCTGAATGATGTGATCCTTGATTAACCGTCTAGCTATAAGACTCTTGGTTTGTTGGTTTTCAACAATAACCTCCTTGTTAACAGAAAACCCCCTTTCTATTGTGGCTTGCCCATGTGAAAGTAGTAGAGCCATTCTAACAGCCATCCACAGCCTTGGATAAGGAGTACACATTTTATCATGCAAGTAAATATCTAGCCTTTCTTGTCCAGGCTTGAATTGAAGCAATCCACTAGTCAAAACTGACTGCATGAAGTGTTCAAACTATTGTACAATGTCATCACATACACTTGCTTGTAGCCTTTTAGCATTGACTAGACTTTTCAACATTCTTGTTAACAGGGTCTTACATGCATCAGGTGACTCAGCAATGAAATGAGGATCAAGGCATGATACACTACGAGCAAGTGGATAGCGCATTGGTGATTTTTCCAATACTTTTTCAGTGAATGCGATAAGTGCTGCCTTTGCCGATATCCTTATACCCAAAACATCCTTCTCACTAACCCTCATCTTCCTGAACTCAGCACTCTGTAAGTACATCTCTGCAGCAAATCCTAGATCTACCAGCTTATGATGGCCCCGATCTCGCAAATCTACTTTGCTGAGTTGCGTACATGTTTTAAGTTGTGCAGCAAACTCTACTGTGAGGAATCTTGAAATGATGCTTTTGAGCATATCCAGCAAATCTGAAACTAAGAATGGCAGTAATGGATTATCGCTTTGGTACTTTGTCAAAAATGGTTTTACTTGCTTTGCTAAAGTTAAAGAAAAATGTAACTTTGCTTCTGCAAGGAGATCTTCGCATCCACTTTTTACAGTGTCAAAAGACTTAGTATGAGGGTCTGAAAGTTTCTTCTCCATCACAAAAAGGGTATACTTCCTCAAGTCAGGAAGGACCTCCAAAAATCTTTCCAGTACACAAACATTTTCAACCCACCTATGAACTACAAACTTCAAAGGAAATAAATGATTTGTTGCTATACTGGAGAAGTCCTCTCTCCTTGCAGGAGAATCTTTGAACAGGCAATATGCACTTGTCAGAAGAGTTTCTATGTCCCACCCAGTCTCTGACATAGCACTTCTAAATGCTCCATGTATGACATGCAGCCCACATGAACCAACATTTAGAAGATTTTTTCCATTCTCTAACTGAATTTCACTCTGAAGGTCCTCAAATACCTTCCAATTAACATTAGGCCCATCCATGCTTAGCTGGAGAAGGTTTGCTTTTTGCAGGGATTGTATAGCTTTTTTCAGGTCTTCCTCAATATCTACAGCCCTAGCATGGCGCATAAAAATGGATGTAAAATATCTGCTTTGGACTTCATTCCCATTCCAAAAGCGAAGGTAGATATCTAACTGCTTTTGTTGCACTTTCTTATTCAAAGATTCATCAAAAAGTAGAACAAAATAGTCATCTTTAACCTTATCCATCAGTACATCTAACAGGTAAGGTGCCAACCCGAAAGTGGCCATGTATCTGGCCTTAGATTCTGAACACGAAAAATTCTTCGCAACTTCACTGTCTGGGAACATTGCTTGCAACAGCAACGGTACGCACTCCGCGGAATTAAATGAGTAATTATTCGCAATAATTTTGAGCACCCATAAAATCTCTGCACGTGTACGCGTATCATCGTTAAAAACGCCAAGGTTGCTTGCTGCAGACGTTGCAGTAATTGACAAATCTGTACTAGAACTTAGAGCGTGTGATTGTGGCTCACCTGCTGGTGCTATCGACAATGGCGAGGGCTGAAGAAAACTTTGAATTGGTGCAGTGGCGACTGCAACCGCCGCTAAACCACGATGCTTTGAATTTGATTCGTGACTCTTGATGGCTTCTATGCCCATGCTGGACAACTTCAAGACCTTCGAGCAAAGCTTGCACCTAAAACATGTACGGTTGTTCCGAACCTGTTGTAACCACAGTCCAAATTTTTCATCTTTCAGCCATAACTCATCAAAGTATGTCTTCTTTGATGTTTTCGGCATAGTTATCGACTGCTAACGCAGTAACGCTCACGTTGACGGTTCAGGTATTGGTACACGCTTGTAAAGGAGTTATTACACCATGCGATAAAAAATCGTGACTCTAATTAATACGCGCGTTATCGATATACATGTAGTCACGTACGTGTGTGTATATACTCGTACGGAGCAGGCAAGTGCAGTTCGCGTGCCATTCAGTTTTATGCTAGTTCATTTTCGCGCACTTTTCCCTGACTTATATAGATTATTCCTGACTATCCAGTGACAAATATCGTTTTCCCTGATATTCCAGTTTTCCATGACTTTCCCTGACCCGTACGAACCCTGAGTTCACATACATGTACATGTAAGGTTGAATGAAACACACATTTACAGTCCAACCTAACAAAAACACGCATCACCAAAGGCACCTATAAACCAACCTGAACATTTAATTTTCTGTCTTTTTGGTGCTTTTGTGTCCTGCACAAGGCAAAAAGGAAGCTGTGATAAAATCAGCAAAAGTTTCTCAGTTGGAACACACAGATGGCATCAAAGAATATGACTTGAACACAAACACACGTGCAAGTACACTGCTGGATTGACAACAATCTGTGTACATACCAAACAAACAGTTTCCCCATTGAAAATGCATGCTTCCCCTGTGTCACATTCCCACCAGAGGTGGGAATCTATAATTGCATTTTCCTGTAAAAAAAAAAAAAAGAAGGTAGTATGTAAAGTAGAAACTAATGCACAGTGTACAGTAACTGTGGAAATGGTCCAGTGGGTACATTGTTGCAGCCACATCTGTGCCGTAGCTACAGTTAGCATAACTACAGAAGAGCAGTCGTTGATAAACATTTTCAATTTTGATTCTACAGCAGCATACCATTAGTAAATGTTCATTCCCTTAATACTACATGTAGCTACCCTGGACTAATGATGGTTCTATTCTAAATGCTTGACAGAGCTGGCTATATGATTCAAGCAAGCAAAGTAATGCACGCGGGAATAGGGGGGGGGGGGGGGGGGGGGGGAGTCCTCAGGCAGGTCCTTCCACTCTTAGCTATATCGGTTTGGATGCAACCTTTTCTGATAGCAATTTTGCGTATGACAATACAATAACAAGCATCAAGTCCAGGGGTACTAGATATCACCATGGCCATTGCATTGGGACTAGTCAATATCTAGTGCTGCTTGGAGTACAGAACAATTGGACAGAAATATGTCTGAACATATTTTGAGGCAAAAAAAAATCTTGGATTGCAAAGGCCCCATGAGTTACTATCAACAGTAACTCCAATCATGTAAACAACTTGTGTGCAAAGTTACATGTAACTTGTCTTACATGTATGGAGGAGAACATGAGCAAGAACAAATGCACCTCAGCTGTACTTAAAACTTAGCCATCTGGGCTATGTATGACCTAGATTACATCAGGGCCTATACCAGAGTACATACAGGATCTGTGTATGGACTAGAACTAGATTACATGTACAAGGGCCTGTGTACTGAGAGGTAAATTACCTCCCATGAAACAGTTAACTGACTGAAGATGGTTTTGATGTCATTCTGTTTCTGCTGCTGCTCCACTGATTCAAGTCTGCATAACAAAATGTTCATATGCAAATAGTTATAGGTGTCCCAGTGCAAAAGGGGAACAAGTGTTACATGTATATGTACAATTAAGAGGGGACAACGAATGTCAGAAATATTGTGTTTGAGAGTTTTCATATTAACACATCATATTACATACACACTATTGCATACATGTAAAGGGGTGACCAAGGGTGACCAAGGGTGGCTTGTATTACTGCATACATGTTGCAAAAGCCTTACCCAAATGAAACAAAAAGAGTGAAGGTATATAGTGTGCATACAATGCATATTCCACCAGTTGCTAATCACCACTATACAATCTACAAAAAAATCATCCCTATGACCTTTTATGCTTGTATATTTACAGAGACATTGAAACAGAGATGGTTTTTTTTTTTCTTTCTGTTCCACGATGTTGTTCACTGTCGATGTAATGAAGGGAACACAGTGGCTATGGCATGTGAGGTACTTTATGCCAACACAAAACATACATAATCATAACACATTCCAAAGGGATGCATGCATGTTTACAACAATTCTTCCAAGCAGGTCTGCACAGCCTGGCCAGTACTCCTATCATCTTTATAACCCCCCCCCCCCCCCCCCCCCCAAAAAAAGTTTATTTTCTGTAGCACTGTAATGATGACACACAAAACGTCAGAGGACATAGAATTGCCTCTGATGCGATAGGGCTTGGTCAAAAACTGATCAACCAATCAAATCATGTAAAATATGACAAGATCGTAAATAATTATTCTATTCTCAAGGATGGTAGACCTAGATTAGCAAGGAGGCTATCATAGTTACATGGTATAGGAATAAGATTTATGCAAAGATTGCCTTATACGTGGTGTAGTTTGATGATCCACATACGCAAAGTACAGTTTGGTGTCATAGTAAAGATTTAAATGCCAGCAAGAAATAAAACATGGTTGGTAAGGTCCTTAATATATACCAGAAACAATAAAGGCCCAAGAACTGGTCCTTATCATCTCAGACCTAATCAGATCCCTGAGGTACAGTAGATCTTTAAGGTACATGTATTCAATTTATGTACATATATTGTGTGCAATCATTCAAAAAGGCTTTAATCCACTCAAGTAAGGCTAATTTGAAGATGTGAGCCTCTACTTAAGTACAGAGTTGAATGGTGGCTTTATCCTCTCTGCATGGTAGGAGGTTCTGTTGACAACCATTGTGTACATAATCACAGCACACATCTACATATACACACACCCATACTCATATACACATATACACATATACATATCTGCTTATGATTATGTATGAACTTTGACTCAATGTTAAAAATGACCTAACGAGGAGTGGTAGGGACTTATCTTTCACCGGCAGCAAAGGAACACTAGTGTATCTTGTTCCATAAGTACAAACATACTAAGCTTCCGCTTAAGTCCCCATAAAAAGTGAAGCGCTCATGTGCATCCTGTACAAATTAATTGCTCCCGAATCTGTTATTAAAATCACGTTGGAGTACCATTTCTTTCCTTTTAAGTAGTAAAATGATACGCAAAGCATTAATGGTTAAGGAGATACTTTTATCTAAACATGAGCCATTTTTTCACACCAATCAACGGTACTTTGCAATACCCACGTGGGTGAGTTATTCTAAGTGGAGTGCTGACATTTGGTCGGAGTTGAATGTAAGTAGCTTAGTAGGCTCTGTAGTGTGTGTTAAAACAGTCATCAACAATGTAACTTAAACTTTGAATGAGAAGTGTAAAAGCCCTATAATGTGTAATTGACAGGTCAACCTGTCAAAATCCTCATCACTATAGATTAAAGCACTTGCCTCTTCCGTGATTCCAACATTCCTATCGCCTCTGTTATATCCAACATATCAGAATCGGAGTTGCATTGGTTACTTGGGGTAGTGGCAGGAGGGGCGGCCAATGGGATGGTGGGTTCACATGGCACCAGCTTCACCGGAGCCTTGTGTGGCTGGGAGGAGGAGAAGAGGGGAAGGCCCTTGGGGTGGGCTGTAGTAGTGGTGCTGGAAGTAAACAGAAAAGGTGGGGAGGAGGTATAAAAGAAAACAAGAATTCAACCAGACACACATACACACACACAAACATATATACAGACACACTCTCCTAAACAGAAGAATATCCCGTATGTTTACGTTTCATAACATCCTGATATTTTAACAGCCACACACACTCACACACGTTCGATGCATGTACATGTACATGCCCACGTCTCCGCCTTAGACATTCAATGTATGGGTGGCGAGTGCCTAATTCATTGGCGCGAATCTAGTGGGAAACCGTGGACGCACTTTGCACAGCTACATCTCCGTAACGGTGAAGTAAAATTTAATAGAAAAAATCAATAGTGTAGGACCCTTCTATGTACATACTGAATTTGAAGCTATTTGAGCGCTCCTACCTGAAGATGTGGTGGCCACATGGAGCCCATTGAAGTACTAGACCTCCTAATGTCGGTACCCCACTTGTGCAAGACCCCAAATTATATTTTTGCACATAGAAATGGAGTGGTATGCACAGTGGTTTACAGCTATGGGTGACCAGGACATTCCCAAATTGCTGTGCAAGGTTATAACCAAATGATTTGAAACTTTATCAGTAGTTGATTTGTACTCTATAAATTTATTATGATTTATTAATAAAATCAAATCAAAACAAAGGGGCAATGCTGCCTCCATCCTAGGAACACTTTTTTCACCTTATACTACTGATTTTTAAGGTTATTATAATAGTGATAATAAATGTGCATTTATTACTGTTTATGTATTGTTTTATACAGTATTATTACTTTTATAATCAAAATAATATAAATTTTTAGAATCTCTTCAACTACCAAGATGTAATTACATAGATTAGTAATAGATAACACTGGTTAGAAATTAAGTTAATAAACCTTTCAAATTATTCAAGCCATGAACAAAAAATTTGATTTTGAACATGTCAGCTGTGGCAAAAACAAATTATGTTCTTTGCCACTGAAGTAAATTACACATGTTAGAGTGAATTTAAGAGTTGATATAACTTACAGTAAAGAACTACATTGCACATCAGCTAAGGATAATATAAAGACTTACAGCTCTATTTCTGCAGACCCTTCATAATTGAATTTTCTCATCTCTTCGCTCTGTTTAGAGATCATTGCATTCTGCTTAGTGATAACTTCAGCCTTTTCTCTAAGCTCATAATCCTTGTCTTTCAATTGGCTCTGAAGCCTCTCCAATGTTTTTTCTGCAGCAGACTTCACACTCACATAGCGATCACTCCTCTGCAATTCCAACATGTAGCGGCACGTATCCTGAGCAGTTGGCCGATCCTGTTCCTCGCCGCTCAGACATTCAAGGGCATGCTTTAGCAATGGATCGGCAGGGTCAATCAGGCCTATGTCAGCCTTTCGACGTTCTGTCTCCGGCACTGGTACTTCAAACGTCGGTACTGGATATCTCTGATCAACTATCTTTTTTCGTGGAGATCCTGGAGATGGAAACTTGCAAGTGAGTATTTGTATGACCAATACTCCAAAAGAAAATATGTCCAATTTGTTTGAGTATTTTGGTGTGTATTGGAGGGCCTCTGGTGACATATAAACAGGACATCCAGGAGCACTTGTGAGAGTGGAGAGGTGCTTATCATCCATCAGTTTGAACATTCCAAAGTCAGTGACCTTTGCCCTCTTGTCTCCAGTTAGGAGAACATTGTTACTAGAGAGGTCACGGTGAATGATGTCATTAGAATGGAGATAGGCTAAGGCCAGACATATATCATGGCAGAGGTTGACCTGGGTGTGGAAGGGAAGGGGAGGAGTGGACTTCTCCAAGAAAGTGGTGAGGCTCTGCTCCATCAGCTCCATGAGAAGGATCTGACAGCCTGGTCCATCACTGTGGATGCCAAGGTATTGTATGATGTTTGGATGCTTCAGGGCTCTCATCACCATACACTCCTGGTGGAACTTCTGGATGTTCCGTTCACAGGCTAGTACAGGATGAAGGAGCTTGGCAGCACACAGCAGTTCATCACACAGGGCCTTGCACACCATTCCATAGGACCCCCTGCCTAGCTCTTGGTCCTTCAATATTTGAACTTTCTTGAAATGGTAGCCACCCAGAAGTTGAGCCATTCCTATTCAATTGTTGTTTTTAAAAGCAGTGCAATCACTGATGAGTTCACATTATTATCGATATCACACCCAAAATACCCCAAAATAATATGGCCGCCAATGTTTTGGAATGACACAGCAAGGAATACCAGAATAAAAATAATAAATGGATCAATTAGCTTCAGTAGGATCTAATTTTGTGCACTGAATACATCAAGGTTGAAAATAAAAAATTTGTCTATATGCATGCACATCAATAATTTTGAAGCTCAGGGAGTGAAAGACTCATAAGTTACATGTCCTGATGTTATAAATGATAGATGACAATGTGTTGAACATTTTAGGTATTGTTGTAAATAGTAGAGTAGAGTTTGGGTATATGGCTTGATATGCTGTACATTTAATGCTACAATCAGTTGTGTAGCCGTTAGAAATTCTTTCCTTGACTTCCTAAACCATACTTTCCGCTGACCTTTTGAGTACAAGTATATCCTACTCTATGTGGGATTTCACCAATTAACCAGTCATTCCATTATAGAACACTTGCATGCAGCATCATCCCAGAACAATCAAAACATTGGTGGCCATATGTTATACTGGCGTTAATTCAAATTTTGTGTTTATTTGATAACGTAATCAATACGTATGTATGCTATAGCCCAGTCTACAAGTTTTCCTGACTTACATTATGCAGCAATATGGGTCTGGAGACAAGTCTACAGCATGCATTTGTACTTGATGACATTATCGATATAAACACGAAATTTGAATTAAAACTTGATTTTCCCCCAATATACAATGGCCACCAATGTTCCCGGCATGACACTGCAACACAGCAAATGAGTCATACAAGATCATGCACAATGTATGGTTTCAAGATTTCAGACCATACTATATCATTATATCTATTAACGTATCCAGTTATGTCATTCAAGATAGTGTACGGTATTTCACAAAAATCAATGAATATTGGAATTTGTTTAGCTCATCTAATATTGTTCTTTATATGCTTTTCTTTTTGCTGGGAAGTGGTCTATTGCACATTCATGCCACAAGGTCGGGAACGTGGGATTTGTTAAAACTATAATGTTGAAGGAGCCGTGGACTAATGCAGGTAATGGTGCAAGTGTTGGTGACAAATACCCGGCAATTATGAAGTTCCACCCCCCCCCCCTCCCTCACTTCAGTTATTGATATCAAATACATAACCATACCCCAGCATAATATTTTACAAAGGATACACGTCTCTAATCTGTGCTGCACTACTTGTCTCGTGCCCAGGCCCTAAAATATGTCACAGCTGCGCTCCGTACATATACGACAAATCACGTACAGGCACTAGAGGTGGAACTTTGCAGTGGGGAGTCGCACTTCCAACAAAATAAAAAACCTTCTAAGATAAAAAAGTAAAAGCCATTCTTCTGGGTTGTCTTATAGTATAATGTAACTACATTCCCTATAAAAAAATAACACACAGGGTACCGGCCGAACACCACCTACGCTATCGTGCATGCAATCACAGGAATTCCCCCGACCCCGTTCTAATAATGTTAAATTATTTAACTCTGTCTCAGTACATGTACCTCCCCCCCCCCTCCTCCCTATAATTGGCACCCCTTCCCCTCACCTTTGCCCCCCCCCCCCCCCCCCCTTCTAAGAAAAGCTGGGGCTCAGATGAACAAGGATGATGCCACAAAGGAGTACAGCACTGGATTTGTCTGCAGGGTTTGCTTTTCCACTGTAGTGCTAAGGAAGAAATTTGCTGAGCTCGAGAATAGTCTAGTCACGAAGTTGACCTTTCCATTGATGATAATTAATGGAAGTGGTTTTAGCTTGAAGATTGAGCAATTATCGACGTCACGAAAACACTGCAATTTGATTGGGCACATGAATTCGTGTGCCACAGAACAACTTGTTTCCCAGACCTTTAGACATACATACATTATGCATAATGCCTACGTCAGTAGGGGCTGGGTACGAGACTAATGCAATAGAGAGGATCCGAAGGTCATTTTTTTGGTGTCCCCAGTTCTGTTACAGGTTGACACCAAAAAACATGGCCGCCAATCTTCCCGGGATGACACTGCGTATAACTGAGACAAATACATTTTAAAGTAGCAAACTATACCACTGGTCCGTTCAGTTACTAGTATATGAATTCCGTGCGACCCGACTTTGCTCAACGGCGCTCTCGCATTCGCTAACACTCATGCTAGTCGGGTGTCAACCCTATATACCATTGGAGTGTTACGTAATGTGAAATTAGCTAGGTGAATATTGGGTGTTAGGTACGTGATGGGAGTATCATTATTTCACATCGGGTAACCACTTGAACGCTGCAATCCGATTGGACTGCAATCCCCGTTGCAGCAGAACAAATCTTGGTACATTGTACACCAAACGCAGTACCCTACTACGCTCATGCAAGGATGTATATCGGGTCACACTTTTTGGCTCGATCAAACTACATTCATTAGCATTTTCCTATTTGAGGCCATTAGTATTCATTACCAACGCTAACGGATTCGACAATGCATGCCTAGCATTATGGAATCATTAAACCCGCAAACCTCCCGCCCCCCCTATGAACTGAATCCTAGTTGCAAGAGGGGAAAAAGGCGCCAATTCTTTTACCAGAGCTCAGGCATACCGTAGATAGCTTCAAAAGTTACCAACTAGACGGATCCCCGCACCGGCCACAGCTTTTATCACATCCGAGATTAAAGACCGTGCGGGAATATACGCATGCATGGGCTGCCCAAGGCCGTCCCTTGACACCACGTGCCGCCCAATTATCAATGTAACGGCTACCGGCAGCGCTCAGAATAATATTCTGCCCTCACCTTGCTCTATATGTCTTGGCTGCAAGTCCGGCTGCTCGGCGGATAGATTGAACTACACACCCAACGGATATCAAAAATGGCAACTTTTTTTTTAATGTATCAAATATGCGCTCAAATGTGTCACAGATACGGTTCTGTACAATATATGTGACTGCATATTTGATCCGCGTCTGATTGGCACCGATTCTCGGCGTATGGAACAAATATGTAATGAGCTATTCCATTATTTAATTATACACCCCTACAGATGACAATAAATGGTGTCCAGGGGGGTATAGGGAATATGTCTCGGGGGGTGGTCATTTAATTGCCTGTCCCGATGGGGGGGGGGGGGGGGGGTTAGAAGGCATAACAGAAGCTTGTCCAGGAGGGAGGGGAACAAAATAGATGCTTGTCCAGGGGGCATTTACGAGTCTGTCCCGGGGAGGTGGAGATATAATATAAGCTTGTCCAGGGGTGCTTTTATATATTGTCCCGGGGGGCTACGTTTGCAATTATTGCCATCTGTAGGGGTGTACGGTTAAATAATGGAATAGCCCAATTTATATACTGTACAAATTTGTACTGATCACATATATGATTCAGTGGTGCTTCGCATATTTGTTCCAAAGCTGTCCAGAGGAACGTTTCCAGTTAGGACACAAGGAGTAGCAAATGGCTTATGGTACGTCGTATACAGGCCAGGGCTAATTGTAAGAGTACCAGCAATGAGGCCGCGCATACGAAGGTGGTGAGGTACTGCGCAAGGAGGAAGGTGAATTCGAACGAATTATTTGCACGGGGTGTGTTGGCTCAAACAGAAGAGTTGAAACGTCTATTGCATGATATATAGTATTCAGATCTTTTGCCTTGCCACCCAGGGGCCTCAAACTGCCATTCATATATGCCATGACCATGACCACAAAGGCCACTCTCTTCTCACTCATGTTGGTGTGAAGGGCAACTACCCACCCACATCATGTTGGGGAAACCTCCCCAGGTGTAACTACTACCAATATCTCGGGCATGGAACAAAGCAGAAACAAGCAGCTGTATGATCGTGAGATAGAAGGGAGATAGGATGTGGTTGTATTGTCCTGCTGTATCCCAGGGGCATTCTAAGGAGCTTCAAAAAGTGTATGTGTGTGTGTGGGGGGGGGGGGAGGGGCAGATCAATAAGTGGGTGGAACAATTTATGTGGATGTATCATTATTGCATGATGAAATCCGCACCGCCCTGTTGTATGGTGGGAGGGCTATGGCCACGTATGATAGCTGGTGTGTAAGAAAGTTACTTTAAAATGTACCTGTGTGAATAAATACCAAGAGCCGCCTTCAGAAGTAGGGCCAGGGGGTGGTGGTACATTTTTCCTCCCTATTTACATACAATTGTGAAGGTTTATGACAAATGTGTGTATCTGGTTAAATGGAGTCTTCCTCCACACAAGCAACAGGTACATGTGTAGGCACTCAGGAGGACAACAAATAGAGGCTGGATGACACATTAGACATGTAGACATGTCTGTGTATGGAGGGAGTGATGTAACAGCCTGAAAAAAACTGATATGCATGCCCAACAAGAGTTACTACCAGTCTGTGTTTGACTGCTCATGTCGTTACTATGAACCATAATGTATCCATTTTACCTTGTATACAGCACAGGTGCATATCGGGTGTATTACCTTTGGGTACACATGACCATTCGTTTAGTTTAATAAATGAGGGTTGACCATGAGATTAGGGCAGTCATCCCCTGGCCTACATGTACAGGAACCTGCCGGGCAGTCACTGGTATGATTCATCCTTTTTGTGGTCCATGTGTATCTCCTTGTGATTTCATGAATTCAACTTTCCCAGGCATTGTGTTGTTCTTTGGGTGGGAAGCTTACACTGGAGATACAGCCGCTATAGATTCAAGCTGTACCTGCCTGATCTTTAAGAGGACAACAGCCTCAGTTTTCTGTCTATGTGATGAATTGGGATTTTAAGTGAGATGACCTAGCTCAAATAGTGTACATTGTAAAGGTACAAAAGACTTAGTCTAAAATGAAATAAAAAGCAGCACTATGTATCTTATACGTAGAGTACCATTTTAAAGTAATATGATAATAATAATGTACAACACTGCAATAGAATCGAGTTTGCAATTCTGTTCAGTAGTTATCAAGTTCTGAACTGATCCCAGTCGCAATATAGCTGTTGGTTAGAGAGCACCTAACCTATGTTGTCTCAAGAGGTCGCCATGGACCAAACAATGAACGGTGGGTAACTATATAGTGGTAAAAAGTATACGAAGCTTTAATTATAACTGACTTACATAGCTGTAGTCCTGCTATTCGCACACTGTTTAAAACTACTGAAGCGCTACAGTTCATGAATGGGTACACACCCAAGACTCACAGACATGAAGAATTTGGGAAACTTGTATATATCATGCATTGATATGGTATACAATGGCCGTCTCCTGAAGGCATCACGGAAGCTCCAAAAGCTATCTGATGTGCTCATATGTTGTACAGATGGTGGTTGGGCATTAGCCACACAGCATCTCCTGAGGGTAATCCTCTAGTTTGTCCTCTTTGTCCTGACAAAGCATTGGACACTTTAGGCCATCACTGTACAACCTGCAAGTGTGGAGGGGATGTAACAAACAGGCACAACATGCTTCGAAATGCATTGTTCAACACATTTCGCCATGCATCTTTATCAGCTCACCTTGATGGACAAGTCAAATACTAGACCAGCTGATATCTTAGTCTCCAACTGGGATGGCAGTGCCTCTGCAGCATTTGACATCAGTGTGACATCCCCGCTAAATTCATCATTAGTTGTGGAAGCGGGCATGTCACCTGGTGTGGCTGCTAGAGCTGCAGAGAAAAGGAAGCACTTGCAAAATGATGCTAAGTGCAAACAGTTAGGCTGGCGGTGCATTCCTTTAGTGGTGGAAACCTATGGTGCATGGGGAGCTGAAGCCATTGAGGTGTTTTCAACTGTGGCATCACAACTGGCTATCCAGACTAATTCCACCAAGTCAAGAGCTCTGGCCACCCTCTATGGTCGTCTCAGCATGATTTTGGTACGGGCCAATGCTGGAGCTATTCTGATGCGATCATACCTGCCATCATCTGCGTTTAATGACATTATTTTGGACTTGTGATAGTAACGTTAGTGTTATAGCTGTAGTTTAGTGGTGTTATGTTAGTCTATGTGCATTTATTCCACAGCAGTGAGTGCAGATATAGGTTTGAGATGTTGGTACATCAATAAGACCCTCACATGAGGCGCAGTACCACATATCATGCTACCCAAAAGTCAGACTCAATATCATCGTATACTCCAGCACACCACAAGTATTGCAGGGATGCAGGTCTTCCATTGCTGCATGGAACAGCCACTGTAGGGAAAGAAAAGAAAAAGCACACATGTAACGTTTTAGAGCATGCATGCACCCTTATACCAAGACATTTTGATGTTTATCAGTATGCGGTCTCACGTGTTTAGATAGATTATCCAATATCTACCAGTTGTTTGGTAGATAATTCCGGCATGGGTAAACTAAAAGGCCTATCACTAACCGAGATGTCGATGTAGAATTTGCATGAATATTATTAGGGCTGCATGGGAAAGTTCGTGATCCACACAATACAGCCACATGTACATGGAAATGTGCATGCATGCTTAACGCCGTGATATGTATAAATATGAACTCACCCACCGCGGCCTCAAGCGAACAGCACCCCCCCCCCCCCCCCCCTTTTGGAAAATCCTGTATCCGCCCCTGCCTGGAGATCAACAAAGACCTTCCGCTTACCCCATTGCTCTTCTATATGTATCAGTACACTAATATGATCAACTTCGCCGCCAAGAACGTCGCAGAATGCTGTCTGAATCACTTTGTCAATGGGCAGGCACTTGACGATTCTCCTATTGTCTCCCAAACACACTAGAACACTTTTCCTTTGCGCCATATTACAATACAAGTACACAACCAATTCTTGAAACGCCGTGACGTGAGCGGTACCCAACTTTGGCGTGACGTTAGCGTATACGGGCCCGTAACAGTGCAAGTAAATGAATAATGATATGTTATTCATTTAACAGGGCTATTACGGTCCCGTATACGCTAACGTTACGCCAAAGTTGGGTACCGCTCACGTTACGGGCGGGATAAGAATTGGTTGTGTACATGTACAATAGTTAGGCGTGGCTATAATGTCAAATCCCCCTATCATGTCAAACCGCCCCTACCTAAACACGTCACGCCGGTCAAATATTGTCAAATCCCCTCCTAATCCCGGCATCGCCCGATAAGTGCATTAATGGCAGCTGAATTGTCCTCGTATTTCTGCCTTTTAGCAGCGCGGTTTCCCTCGAGGTCCTCTTCATATCGCCGCCTTTTAGCAGCACGGTTCTCCTCAAGGTCCTCTTCATATCGCGGCCTTTTAGCAGCACGGTTCTCCTCGACGTCGTATCGCCACCTTTTAGCAGATCGCTTAGATTCAATATCGGCCTTGTAGCTGTCGCGTACAGAGGCCTTCTTCCTTTCGGGATCGGCCTTGTAGCCGTCGCGTAATCTCAAACCACCCTCTAAAGTTGCAAAAAGATCATCTGGTTTGGGCAACGGATATTTATCTACATCCAACACTGCATAATTTTACTGTGACCTTAAAATCCCCACAGATCCTAACCTTTCCGTCTTTCTTAGGAACAACAACAATGGGTGCTGCCCATGCACTGTGTGTAACTTTCTTCAGGATACCTAACGCCTCCAATCGATCTAGCTCTTAGGCCTTCTTCTTTTCGGGATCGGCCTTGTAGCTGTCGCGTACAGAGGCCTTCTTCTTTTCGGGATCGACCTTGTAGCTGTCGCGTACAGAGGCCTTCTTCGATCTTTTCGGGGTCAGCCTTGTAGCTGTCGCGTACAGAGGCCTTCTTTTTTTCGGGATTGGCCTTGTAGAGCGCTCGGGCTTTAGCTTTGTTCTCGTCTTGCTTTTGGAGGTATTCCGCTCGTTGCTTAGATCTCTTCTTTTGATTACGCGAAGGCATTTTTAGAAAAACAACTTCACTAGCCAAAGTAACAACTATAAAGATAGGAACACCAAATAAATTTAGTGCGAATTAGAGTGCCTAAAATTATTAATAAAAATCTATTATATGTCATTATTGTATAGAACTTGCCAGATGTGACATGTGTCTATATGACATGTAAGGATAACGTGCCGGTAAATTTCGAAGCGATTGGTACTATTGCCGTTCTTCAAAACCATTCGTAGCTCGAGTTATACCTTCCTAAGAAGAAGAAGAAGAAGACGATGACGACGACGACCAAGAATGATTTTAGGACTGGGCACTAGAAACAGGAAATTGTTTCTCTATAACCACACCGTTTTATGACACAGAACCAACGTAGAACTGTAGATCGTCTCTAAACTATCTACGGCTTCAGAATTGGCCTACTGTGATCAATAGCACTTTGTGAGAGTGTCGCATGAACCACGTTCACCGTGCGGTCTTCAAACGCAAAGTTGGAGGCTTGTAAGACATATTCTAACGTTGAGACGTTCGCGACTGATGGTCCATCCAACACTAATATTGATTCGCAGCGAGAGGTATAAGTAAGTTAGTTCTTAGCTCGTTGGTGAATGCTGTTTCCTTGTTGCATAGGATGATGTATTGTATACGAAACTGATGCGTTCCAAAAAAGCGGAGTCCTTCGAAACAAGAAACCACAATGTGAGGCCCTGTTGGAACTTGAAACAGGTGAGCTAATTGACAGCATATCATTATACTATCATAATGGTGTGTGGTTATAGACAATGAAGTATGGTTGGAGGCTTGCTGTCATTCAGTACACTGCTATATCCCATTTCCAAGTAATGTTCGCTCTTCTTTTTCTTCAGTCCTTGTTCAGTGCTATGGATATATGTATGTGTAAATGTTTCGTAGTGCAAGGGTTGAAGTACCAAGCCTCCGTCAGGTTCAATCAATTTCAAGCCCAGATTTTTTTCACCCAAAAAGAGTATGGTTTTTAAAAAGCTATATTACAGTAACTAAACACAGTCTTTTTCCAGGTTCTGTCTCCTGCCAATACGACATCTTGTCAATTTCCTCTACAGCTTCTCACTGCCTTAGAAGCAGCAAGTTATCTCTGTTATGCAGTACTATATATACATGTGTAAGTTCGCCTAGTAGTATGCACTTTTCTTGTGTTGAATTTTTTTATTTTTGGTAGATGTGGCAGCAGACTAAGTGAGCTTTATGGCAGTTGAACAATTCTTCAACACTGTCCCATGAAGGTTTTTAGTAATGCAAAGAGAATTTGTCACTCGGGCTGTGGAAAAAAGGTTAATTTGTTGAACTTGAAGTCATGCATGGGGCACACTCATAACCCTTCACAGGTTTCCAAAAAGGTACATGTTTCTTTGACTCTTGTCATCCATAATTGACCCACGGCCAGCTCCTCATAATGAATCAAAAACTCGGCCTGTGTACATTATCAGACAGTTGTGCAGTTCTTACAGAGCGGTGGTTTCTTAACAACAATGTGTCGCCCACTCAGGTGATAGCTACATCCTGTGAACAAGGTACAACTGTACAATAATCAGTACTCCGTGTATTTTATCTACCACTAGGGTCAACTCCACACTACACTCCTGATAACATATCTAGTGGTGCAACTTTGTGCTTATAGCGCGAGGGTTCAAAGCAATGGCTCCGGCTGATGGGAACACCACTTTTGAACGAGTTTGACTGTCCTTTATTCTCATTGCTACGAACCATTCTCTCTGTGGATAGCACCAACATACTAACTTGCAGCAGTCTCTTCGTCCATAAAGAACCATTGTGGAAAGAAATGTACAGCTCACAACAAGAAAGAAAGAAGAAACATTTGCAAGCTTGTTTTCGAACATAACTAGGTAGTATGTTTTTCTGTAACAACCTTTTTTGTGCACAATAAAATCCGACAAGTCAAGTTAAAGAAATATAAATATTAAGCGATTACGAACCAGCGCAGCCCACGCAGCAATATAATACTACCCGATATCAGCCTTTATACGCCCTCGGTACGATCTGTTTACGGCACGGAGAAAACCCGATAGTTACGATGCACTTACAATCCTGGCACCCGACGCAACCGTATAGGCATTAATTCGCCATCTTTACAGTATGTATGGTATATGCCTATAACAACCACGATAACATACCGTAACAGCGGTACCGGTAAAGGGCAAAAATTTTTGGTTGTGTATATTTTTTTGTGCCAAATATGTGTACGTATATTTGATACATATATGGCACATTTTGATATCCGTTAACAAATTTATGTGTACGACCACGTGAGATTTATGTTAGCGTATTAAAGAGCGCCGAGAGAGCTCTAGAGCAAGGTGAGGGCAGAATATTACTCTGAGCGCTGCCGGTAGCCGTTACATTGATAATTGGGCGGCACGTGGTGTCAAGGGACGGCCTTGGGCAGCCCATGCATGCGTATATTCCCGCATAGATTAAAGACGGTCTTTAATCTCGGATGTGATAAAAGCTGTGGCCGGTGCGGAGATCCGTCTAGTTGGTAACTTTTGGAGCTATCTACGGTATGCCTGAGCTCTGGTAAAAGAATTGGCGCGCTTTTTCCCTCTTGCAACTATAGGCCTATTCAGGACTTAGGGGGAGGGGGGGGGGGGGGAGGGTTGCGGGTTTAATGATTTCATAATGCTCGAATCCGTAGCGTTGGTAATGAAACTAATGACAGAAACTCAAATAGGAAAATGCCCATTTATTCCCATGCTTAATCCTACTTTTTATAGATTAGCAGCACTAACCGTTGCTCCAAAACTTATAATCGCATATTACACTGCTGTTTGCGGCTGGACACAATTCAGATAATTGGCTAATACGGTATACTTTTGAATAGTGTAAAATAATTTACTTTTAGAGCTCATTATAAATCGTACTTTTTGTGACCCACATTTTGTGCTTTTTTCAAGTCATAGCTTTGAGATGATTTGATCCTTCGTATTCCCTATCATCGCACTAAGGAAAATCTCCAACGCGCACAGCCTAAAATGTTACTCGAATCGTTGCGCATCGTTTTTATACGCCCATATGATGGAAGCGGTAACTGAGAGGAGGTACTTTTGATCGTGTGTAGCAAAGACAGCGACAATAGGATTTAGGTCAGCGAGTTATGACATTAACATGACAGATCAAGAAGCATATTTATAACAATTAGAACAAGCCAGTTTTGTTTTACCAACCTACGCGGCGTGTAATAATCTGTGCGGCTTGAATGGAGCATCACTTCATTAACAAAGGTCAGGAGCGATGCAGGGTGTGTGGTCGCTTGCTTGTGGCACCTGATAATAAACCAAAGCGTTCAAATCAATGCACAGAGTTTGCAGCAGATTTACACTTGGTATTCTATTAACAACATCCACCCATGCACTCAAGTTCTGTCATCAATGCAAACAAGTTATGAGGGTGGTATTAATAGCTGAGATGAGGGTACAGGTGGCTCAGATGAGACTGGTACTGGTGGCTGAGATGAGACTCGTACTGGTGGCTGAGATGAGACTGGCACTGGTGGCTGAGATGACAAGTGGCTGAGATGAGGCTGGTACGAGGATGTTGCTGTCTGCTTTTGGCCAATTCAACCAGCGGGGGGGAGGGGGGGGGTGCTATCCACTTTTGGCTGGTTCAACCAGTGGCAGCGCGGGGGGGGGGGGGGGGGGGGGGGGCTGTCCGCTTTCGGCTGATTCAACCAGTGGGGTGGGGGTGCTGTCTGTCTGCTTTCGGCTGATTCAACCAGCAAGGGAGGGGGGGGGGGGGGGGGGGGGGGGGGTGCTGTCTGTCTGATTTCGGCCGATTTAACCAGCGAAGGGGGGGAGGGGGGGGGGGGGTGTTGCTGTCCGCTTTCAGCTGATTCAACCAGCGGGGTGGGGGTGCTGTCTGTCTGCTTTTGGCTGATTCAACCAGCAAGGGGGGGGGGGGGGGGTGCTGTCTGTCTGCTTTTGGCCGATCTAACCAGCGAAGGGGGGGAGGGGGGGGGTGTTGCTGTCCACTTTCGGCTGATTCAACCAGCGGGGTGGGGGGTGCTGTCTGTCTGCTTTTGGCTGATTCAACCAGCGAAGGGGGGAGGGGGGGGGGGTGTTGCTGTCTGCTTCGGCTGATTCAACCAGCGGGGTGGGGGGTGCTGTCTGTCTGCTTTTGGCTTTTGGCTGATTCAACCAGCGAGGGAGGGGGGGGGGGGGGGGGGGGGGGGATGCTGTCTGTCTGATTTCGGCTGATTCAACCAGCGAAGGGGGGGAGGGGGGGGGGGGTGTTGCTGTCCGCTTTCGGCTGATTCAACCAGTGGGGTGGGGGGTGCTGTCTGTCTGCTTTCGGCTGATTCAACCAGCGAGGAGGGGGGGTCATTCAGTCCCAAAGGGGGGAGGGGGCCCATGGATACAGGGTGCCTGAGATGAGGCTGGTACTGGTGGCTGAGATGAGACTGGTACAGGTGGCTGAGATGAGACTGGTACTGGTGGCTGAGATGAGGCTGGTACTGATGGCTAAGATGAGGCTGGTACTGGTGGCCAAGATGAGATGGTAGTAAGACATAAGTAAGATCCAACAGTTGCTCTGAACTATGAAAGAACAACAGCTGTTCATAGCCCTGCATAACGCGCCGCCAATCCCATATCAGGACCTACTAGTAACCAAACATATTAACGATACTCCCGGTACTTCTTGCTAACTTTTAGTACATTTGTTCGCTGTCAGAAAAAAACTGTGGCTACAAACCATTGCAAATATCTATTAGTACCTTTAGTTCCCTACGAACCAACCTTTATTTCAGATTTCCTATTGTCGCAGGTGTGGAGAATCGCTTCTGCGTCGAAGAGGTATGCAAAGACTAACCCGCTTTCAGGGTCCGTAGCTTGCTGTAACAAGTTGACTACGCCTCGTGGTTTGCGACACAAATAGAAAAAAGGTGTTCCTTTCCTTGTACCGTGTTAAAATGGCGATTAGTCCATCGGTGTTTTTGAGTGATCTCACGTTCGAAAGGTCTTCGGTTGTCAAGGTCGTTGTTAAGGGCATGACATAATCATTTCAATTTTTCGGAAAACGGATCTAGTGTCCACAAAACATTGGGCCGCAAACACCAGTGATTAGAGAACTGTAATGGTAATTAACTGCATTAATAAATATAGTTGGTTTTTCAGAATTACCAAATAAACGGTTATAGTCTTTGAAAAGTTTGGAGCAACGCTAATCTATAAAAAGTATGATTGAGCATGGAACTTAGGATGTATATCGGGTCACGCTTTTTAGCTTGATCAAACTACATTCATTTCATGCTTAATCATACTTTTTACTTACTAGTATAGATGATTTCGGCGAATTATTAAAAGGGGGGCGAGCCCACCATATAAGGACATGTTGCCAATCAATTACAAATTCAAAGCTAATTACCGTACGGTACAATTGCGTACAGCTACGGTACAGCTAGCAAGCCCCCGCTTTATAATTCGCCGAAATCATCAATAGACCGATCAGTGAATGTCGAGCAAGTTGGGTCGCACGAATTCATATAACTGATCATTTGAATGGACCAGCGGGATTCCCGCTACTTAAAATTTGTCTCTAAAACTTATTGCACCACTTAAAAAATGGTCGATATCGGTACTGTGTCGGTGAAATAATGCAACGGGGTTTAACTGGTTAATTGGTGCCATATATACTCGTACTCAAAAAGGGTCTCAGCGGAAATATGGTTTAGGAAGTCAAGGAAAGAATTCCTAACGGCTAAATAACTGATGTAAAGCATATCAAGCCAGTCGTCATCTATCACTTATAACACATACCAGGACATGTATGAACTTGAGTCTTTCACTCCCTTCAAAATTGTATGAACAAATTTATTATTTTCAACCTTGTTATATTCAGTATAAATTTTTTGAGTAGGAATGGCTCAACTTCTGGGTGGCTACCATTTCAAGAAAATTCAAATATTGAAGGACCAAGAGCTAGGCAGGGGGTCCTATGGAATGGTGTGCAAGGCCCTGTGTGATGAACTGCTGTGTGCTGCCAAGCTCCTTCACCCTGTACTGGTCAGTGAACGGTACAACCAGAAGTTCCACCAGGAGTGTATGGTGATGAGTGCCCTGAAGCATCCAAACATCATACAATACCTTGGCCTCCACAGTGATGGACCAGGCTGTCAGATCCTTCTCATGGAGCTGATGGAGCAGAGCCTCACCACTTTCTTGGAGAAGTCCACTCCTCCCCTTCCCTTCCACACCCAGGTCAACCTCTGCCATGATATATGTCTGGCCTTAGCCTATCTCCATTCTAATGACATCATTCACCGTGACCTCTCTAGCAACAATGTTCTCCTAACTGGAGACAAGAGGGCAAAGGTCACTGACTTTGGAATGTTCAAATTGATAGATGATAAGCACCTTTCCACTCTCACAAGTGCTCCTGGATGTCCTTTTTATATGTCACCAGAGGCCCTCCAGCACACACCAAAATACTCAAACAAATTGGACATATTTTCTTTTGGAGTATTGGTCATACAAATACTCACTTGCAAGTTTCCATCTCCAGGATCTCCACGAAAAAAGATAGTTGATCAGAGATATCCAGTACCGATTGAAGTACCAGTGCTGGAGACAGAACGTCGAGAGGCTGACATAGGCCTGATTGACCCTGCCCATCCATTGCTAAAGCATGCCCTTGTATGTCTGAGCTACAAGGAACAGGATCGACCAACTGCTCAGGATATGTGCCACTACATGTTGGAATTGCAGAGGAGTGATCGCTATGTGAGTGTGAAGTCTGCTGCAGAAAAAACATTGGAAAGGCTTCAGAGCCAATTGAAAGTCAAGGAAGATGAGCTTAACAAAAAGTCTGAAGTTATCACCAAGCAGAACGAAATGATCTCTAAACAGAACGAAGAGATTGACAGCATGAGAAAATTATTAAGCAATTATGAAGAGTTAGCAGAAATAGAGTTGTAAGTCTTTATATATTATCCTTAGCTGATGTGCAATGTAGTTCTTTACTGTAAGTTATAACAACTCTTAAATTCACTCTAACATGTGAGAAATAATAATTTACTTCAGTGGCAAAGAACATAATTGCTTTTTGCCACAGCTAACACAAGTAATTGGTGTGTCATACTTCATAATACTAGTCAATAGATTGTGTACTAAATAATTATAATAGTATGGAGAAAACATGAACAGGAATACAAGATGCAGCAGAATACACTAATCAGAATAAATGCACTAAATAACGAATGCTATTATTAATACATACATACATATCCAGACACACTGAGACACACTGGCTATGAAAGTGACAATGAGGAACTATCCCCCTCCTGAAGGGAACAGCCACATCTTAAGAGGAGGGCTCGGGCATTGGCTCGCACAAGAGTCAAATTAAGGCGGCCATACAAGCTGCAGACAACCTTGGACTTGGGGGAGTTGGTCCTTGTGGCAAGGTATGATGCAAGCCGTGAAAAAGCTTGCATCGCTTCGTTGCCTCAGACTCCATATGACTCGGCCACAAGGGGAATACATGTCCACCCTAGCTCGGAACACTTGGCATCATTGGCAGAGTGCTTCCTTAGCTCAGTAGCAACTGCTGCTGACCCTGCTGTGCGACCCGCTTCAGAGATAAGAGTAGGGTTAAGCGGAGACACCACAGTAAGGTCAAAGGCAGCAGGCTTGCCACAGAGCCAATTGGAAGCTAGGATGTCAGCAGGGCGTGTGTTCCGAAGCTCATGTCCTAGTCCACTACCGGCCTCTGCCTTGGCGCTGATGCAGGCATGATGGCAGGTTTGAAGCACTACATCCCTGAGCTTGTTGTGCCTGGATACAGCATCACCACCTCTCTTACATGTTATTGCATGGTGACCTAGGGGATCCAAGGGATGTTCTGGACACAACGCACAGGGAGGTGAGCCAGGTGAGGTGTTTAGCCCCAGCCACCACTTGATGGCCATTTGGTGCTCGTTGGGGTCTAAGCTTAGACCCAGGCCTGGAGATGGTACTACAGAGAGCCAAGCAGAGGCATGGGGAGAGGAGATAGACAGGAGACGAGCCTTGTCAGCCACAGAGCTCTGGGATAGAAGAGAGTTAAATTGAATGTTTTCTAATGCAGCTGATAGAGTGTGTTGTCGGCAAGGAGAAGATGCAAGACTGTTGATATTAATTGCACTCTCAGGGGGAACACACCTATTGTAGGAATTGACCGCATCAGCCAGGAAATTATCTGATGGTGTGGCAAGGCCTGCAGTACTGATGGAGGCGATAAAGGCTGCATTAGAGTGATGAGCTAGTGAACGAAGCCCCAGGCCACCTCTGCTTAAGCTCAACTGGGCCTGCATCCAAGAACTGTCAGTAGTGTCAATAGCTTGGCACTCTGTGAAGGTGCACCTAACCTGCTCATCAAAGGCATGCAACTCATCCAATGCCAGGGATGGGGGAGTGGAACGTGCAATATGGACCAATTTGGTAAATCCACCACACATGCGAAGTAGAATGAGAGCAATCTGAGGATCACATGACCCGAGCTTAACCAGGGAGGATAGCAAAATGGAGGCAGCAGCACGTTTAGAGGCAATAAATGATGAACAAAATGCAACATCCCCTATGGGGGCTCCAAGGATGATGAGATTGGGAGTACAAGATTTGTTCATCTGAGAAGGGAATACACTGAGGTCACCTTGGCCAAAAAGCTCACATTTAGATGGATTTAGATGGAGCCCCAATGAGGGACCTAAATCTTGAAGTAGACATACAACATGCTGATGTAAATTGTTAGTTTTATTTGTAGTATGTGAAGTTATGACACACCAATTATTATGTAAATTACAGGAGAACAAAGAATGGCTGCCTGCTTTTTGAAGTGAGGTTATATCTAACCCAGTTAGATAATTGCATGGATAAGTTGGGGATATTAATATTTTTTGCAGCATAAAATCTCATTATGAACTGTTAACTGTTTAAAATTTTTATTCCTTTTTTGTGTATCTGCATAACAACTATGTTTTGGTGGTAATTGATATTAATATAAACTATGCAGGGCCAAATTTATGCCCAACCGAATGGAATAAGGTCACTGAAATTTTTAGGCATTCAACAGCAGCTCATAACCTTACAACTTTGGGTATGCAAATGTATAGCAATTGGTTTATTTTCATGGCAACAATATAAAATTATCGGAACCTACGGGAGTACATTCCATATTGGAATCCAGCAGTATGATGGAGTCATTAAAAAAACATCACTCACGTCTAGCAGGACAGCCAAGAGTCGGGTCACTTCGCTATTAGTGGCAATCAAGCAATATCAAAAAGGAGAACAGTTCTGCGTTGTTTCAGTGCCATAAAACAGTGCGCTTTTAGAGAACAAAAATACTCGTCCCCATTGTCCGTACCCCGTCCCATCTAAAATTTCTCTGTCGTCATTGTTGTGGTCATTGTCTTCTTTTCTTTTCCTCCTCTTCCTCCCTTCCTTCCTTCCTTCCTCCCTCCCTCTCTCCCTCCTTCCCTCCCTCCCTTCCTTCCCTCCCTCCCTCCCTCACTAACTCACTCACTCACTCACTCACTCACTCACTCACGACAGGAACATTTGTAAAGAATACCAAGTGTACCAATCGCTTCATGATGTGTACGCATGTTATCTTCAGGTCTGTTAGACACCTAATTGTTCAGGCAATTAACTAAAGCGAGTAGTACCTTATGTGGTATAAAAATAGCCAATTACATCAGCTAGCTATTTTCTAATGTAATATTAATCACATGTTGTGGGCGTGATTAAAATTCTTAATATTGAATCTAAGAGCATCTGAGGCCCTTTTGATGATTTCAGGGTCCATAGAGCTCCGTGTGTACATGTCTGACCATATTGCCAAACAGTTGAGATAATGGAATGGAGCAGTGATATACGATGACTTTAAAGGAAACCTCATGACAAAATCCGACACTATTGCATGTATTAGTTTTGACCATTTCTACTATAGCTTCTTATATAAGGTTAGACACTTTTGAATTCCGTTGGTGGAACTGCATACTATGGGAAGTCAGTGCTTTACAGCCTACAGCAGATATATGAGAAGCAAGAGGCTCCAATGAGGTGTGTCCCCCCCCCCCCCCCCCCCCCCCACAGAAATGGAACCTGGCAATAGCGAACCACTCATACACCTACAGTCTGCAGAAGGAAAAGTTCATTACACATCAGTTGCCTCCAGTCCATGCAGAGGACCAAACTAAAGCAGTTGGCAAACAAACTGTTTACGTGTGGTCCATGCAACGGTGCACGATTATTAAAACGAAAGTTGTATTCAAGTATTCACCTTCTGGATATGTTCTGATCAGATAGTGTGTGTGATCAAAACTCTGTACACTACCATGATAACGTTCTAACCACAGTAATTACTTTTCTGATACTATTCCATTTCATGGTATGAAAATAAAATGTTACTGAAGCACGAGAATAAATTTAATGAAACAAGGGGGGGGGGGGGGGGGGCAACGAAATCTTTATGGACCCCATCATCCAATACTGTAGAGCTTGAAGAGAGGATTACGAATCTCCTTTTAAAATAAAAATCTGACTTAAGAGAAAAAGGATACGAGGGATTTAAAAACGAGGGCGTAGGGGTTACCACCCTACGCCCCTTACATTTTATCGCATTTTCGTATCTTTTTTGTTTCACTTCAGATTCACGTGGGAGTCACACCGATCGATTCCTCGCAGTGAAAGTAACATATTAGCACCCAAGTACAATCTGTAGACCCTCGCTAGAACCTAGAGCGATGTAGTTAACATTTTAACCCGGCCGTTGATACGTGTGGTAGGTTTAATTAACATGCTCAAGGTTTTAGTGAGGGTTTACAAGTTGTACTTGAGTCCTAACTAGCTACTTTCACTGCGAGGAATCGATCGGTGTGAATCCCATGTGAATCTGAAGCAAAAAAAAAGGATAATAAAATGTAAGGGGCGTAGGGTGGTACCCCTACGCCCTCTTTTAAAATCCCCCCGTATCTTTTTTTCTCTTAAGTCAGATTTTTACTTTAAAAGCAGATTCGTAATTCTCTCTTCAAGCTCTACAGTATTGGACGATGGGGTCCATACAGATTTCTTTGCCTACCCCCCCCCCCCCCCCTCCCAATGATGCATTAGGAGGTGTGGTAACACTTGTTTTTTATGTGATGATTTTATATTGTTCTAAACTGAACTACTTGGATTGTGATTAATAGCCCATTCTGTATCATACCTATTATCTGGATGGAAATTATTTTTAATGGATTTGAGAATACAGAGCTATCTTGTGCAGCTGTTTCATAGACCCTTGTGTTATTTCACTTTCATTCCTCTCCATTACCCTAGCCCTGGGGTAACCCTTGCATTCTTTCACTTTCATTCCTCTCCAGTACCCTAACCCTGGGGGAGTGGCCTTTTTCATTCCTCTCCATTACCCTAACCCTGGGGGAGTGGACCTTGTGTTATTTCACTTTCATTCCTCTCCATTACCCTAGCCCTGGGGGAGTGGCCCTTGTGTTCATTCCTCTCCATTACCCCTAGCACTGCTGGGGTTTCCATCCTTGCTGAAAGCAATGAGTTGATCTCCAAAGATGGCAATCATTCATCATCAAATTTTGCAAACCACGAGCCTGGTATCGTTCCCATTCAGAATTCCTTTGTGCTCATTGAGAACCCAGGTGCCAAAGCTCCCCTCTCACCCTCGGCACTGAGTCATAAGATCTACCTAAGGGACTTTCCAGCCTACTTCCAGGCCATGCACAATGACACTGGTTTCAAGTTCTCTGAAGAATACGAGGTAAGCTGTGCGTATGTGTTGGCATACCAACCAAGTTTTTCATCATTGTGCCCATAAAATATCCAAGCATTTTGCCAATAAAATATCCAAGCATTTTGCCAATAAAATATCCAAGCATTGTGCCCATAAAATATCCAAGCATTGTGCCCATAAAATATCCAAGCATTGTGCCCATAATATATCCAAGCATTGTGCCCATAAAATATCCAAGCATTGTGCCCATAAAATATCCAAGCATTTTGCCAATAAAATATCCAAGCATTTTGCCAATAAAATATCCAAGCATTGTGCCCATAAAATATCCAAGCATTGTGCCCATAAAATATCCAAGCATTGTGCCCATGGGATGGCAGGTTTGGGGGTACACATTAACTAATATTTTAGTTTTGGATGATGTAATTTGTTTATTTTTTTGTTGGCTGATTTTTTAAAATTTTTTTAAAAATTCTGTGACATTATTATTGTGATGTCAGTACCAGCTTCACTATGTCCTCTTGTGTACTGCTTCAAAGAATATTTCGTTCACACACAGAAAGTAACAGAGGTTGGAGTGGAGCATGCCAAGGAATCATCACTGCTTCCAGGCAACAGAGCAAAGAACCGCTACACAAACATTCTGTCCTACGACCACTCTCGTGTGAAGTTGTCCATGATTGACGACGACCCTTGCTCTGACTACATCAATGCCTGCTATATCCCGGTACAGATGTGCGGTGTTTATTTTATTACTCTATTTCACATCAGCGTATTGTTAGAATACATGTAGTTCATACACATTCAAGGGGGTTGGTCCCATAAATGGTATTATGTACATGTAAGTATGCATGCATACCAGCTTTCTGTACCCTTGTATATTTGGCCTAAGTTGAACTGAATGAACTCAAGAGACATGGCTTGTACATATATACCCCAATATCCTACCCCCCCAAAGTTGAAAGTGATTTTGTTGCAAGTCAGTTTATTCTTCATTCCTTCTTTCTCCCCCCCCCCGCCCCTCCCCTACCCCAATATTTATTTAGGGCCATAAGCAGAGGCGTGCCTACATAGCCACACAGGGTCCCCTTCCAGCCACCTTTGACGACTTCTGGAGGATGGTTTGGGAGCAAGACGTTCATACTGTAGTTATGCTTACAGAGCTGGTAGAGAAAGGAAGGGTGAGTGTTGGGTGAACTTTTGAGTCAAGATATGAGCAAAATTATGCAACCATGTAGTCACAGGTGCCCCCCATCAAATGCCTTTTTTGAATTCAAGTGTACATGTGTATTTACAGAGGGGAGGAGTTACATATCATAGGCACTCTCAAAACCCACACTCCAATTCTCCCATCACTCACACACATCCACAGACAAAGTGTCACCGCTATTGGCCTGAACCTGGTGAGTCTGTGATGTACGGAGATATTTCTGTGCAACCAGTGAGCGAAAAGGCCAAAGAAGATTGGACTGTCAGGGAATTCAAAGTGTCGCAGGTATAATATACACATCTAAATATCTGGTATGTGCTCTTTAACTGCAGTACTAGACCATTCAAGCAGTACCTAAGTCACTTAGAGTTTATTCATAGTTATGTATTTTATACCTACGTATGCTCTGTACTATTTCATGGAAAAATCGGACAATGTTCCACTTGCAGTACACTTCATGGCCAGACCATGGGGTGCCTGAAACAGCCGTCACAAACCTCAACTTTGTAAGGGCAGTCAGGAGCTACGTGGAGCCAGACCATGGTCCTATAGTGGTTAGCCTCGTCCCCAGGCCGTCAATTAAAGTTTGGGAAAAAAGACGGCCTGGTCTCCATTGCAACTCCGTTAGTGCGCATGCGCTGGCCATTACCAGAAAAAGTGGTAATCGTATATTTTGCTTGTAAACCTTTCCGTAAACTAACTTGTTACCGGTCTGCCTTGTTCTAAGTGCCAGGCTTTTTCAATTAAAAACACATCGCGCACGTGCACAAAATACATAGCTACGCGTAGTATGGCAACGACGTCAAAGTCTTGCAGGATTAGTGGCAGTGTTGTGTCTCCTACACATTGTATTGCACATACTACTCATAGCTATGTATTTTGTGCACGTGCGCGATGTGTTTTTAATTGAAAAAGCCTGGCACTTAGAACAAGGCAGACCGGTAACAAGTTAGTTTACGGAAAGGTTTACAAGCAAAATATACGATTACCACTTTTTCTGGTAATGGCCAGCGCATGCGCACTAACGGAGTTGCAATGGAGACCAGGCCGTCTTTTTTCCCAAACTTTAATTGACGGCCTGGGGACGAGGCTATATAGTGGTGCACTGCAGGTAAACCGATGGTCACTTGTGTGCACATGGGACGTTGGGTGGTCACTTGTGTGCACATGGGACGTTGGGTGGTCACTTGTGTGCACATGGGACGTTGGGTGGTCACTTGTGTGCACATGGGACGTTGGGTGGTCACTTGTGTGCACATGGGACGTTGGGTGGTCACTTGTGTGCACATGGGACGTTGGGTGGTCACTTGTGTGCACATGGGACGTTGGGTGGTCACTTGTGTGCACATGGGACATTGGTGGTCACTTGTGTGCACATGGGACGTTGGGTGGTCACTTGTGTACACATGGGACGTTGGGTGGTCACTTGTGTGCACATGGGACGTTGGGTGGTCACTTGTGTACACATAGGACGTTGGGTGGTCACTTGTGTGCACATGGGACGTTGGGTGGTCACTTGTGTGCACATGGGACGTTGGGTGGTCACTTGTGTGCACATGGGACATTGGTGGTCACTTGTGTGCACATGGGACGTTGGGTGGTCACTTGTGTACACATGGGACGTTGGGTGGTCACTTGTGTGCACATGGGACGTTGGATGGTCACTTGTGTACACATGGGACGTTGGGTGGTCACTTGTGTGCACATGGGACGTTGGGTGGTCACTTGTGTACACATGGGACGTTGGGTGGTCACTTGTGTGCACATGGGACGTTGGGTGGTCACTTGTGTACACATAGGACGTTGGGTGGTCACTTGTGTGCACATGGGACGTTGGGTGGTCACTTGTGTGCACATGGGACGTTGGGTGGTCACTTGTGTGCACATGGGACGTTGGGTGGTCACTTGTGTACACATGGGACGTTGGGTGGTCACTTGTGTACGTATTCTTCACTGTGGACCTGTACATAACCTTATCCTCCCTTCTCTTGACAGCTCTGGTGTAGGGCGAACAAGCACCTTCATAGCTTTAGATATCCTCCTCCAGCACATCAAGGAAAGTGAGTGGGTCGACATCTTTGGACTGGCCTGTGATATGAGACAACACAGAAATCACATGATACAGACTGAAGTGTGTTGACAGGGTGGGGGTGGGGGGGCGGAACTTGGGATTGGTAACGATATGGTCTGTTTCCATGGATTGTGTGCTACAAGATCTGTTCTGGTACAATTTAGCATACAGTAACATGTGAGGTCATTTTGTTTTGTGTGCAAATATTTTATGCAGAGTACAAGGTCCAGTAAGACTGCAATGCCATCAAACTGACTGCTGTACAAACACCCTCACTGACTGCTGTCCAATGTCAGTGAGGGTGTTTGTACAGCAGTCTAATTAATGGCCTGGTATTTTGATTTTTAAATAGAATAGCAATTTTTTCACTAGCAATTAGACAATTGATATTTTGCAGCGATGAATTCTTAGCTTGAATGTTTTGATGAAGGTGGTATTAAAACTGTAGATTGTTAAATCTGAGTATATGGAATCGAGGCAGCAAAAAGGGACATTACCCATATTTTCATATGATCTCATATTCTAACAGAAACCTATGTCCTCTACAAATTCTTTCTTACACACTGGAAATTAGTCTGTCCATCATGGAGTTACAGCCTGAATTTATTTTTACATTTTAATTGCATGCATCAACTTTGATGCTCCATACTGGAAAATTTTATGATATGGCTTTTGCTGCCTTGACCCCATATATTGCCCTGACACCTTGTGCTCATAAGAGGATACGTGCGTAATCTGCCACTTTTATTTCAGGCCCAATATATATTTATTCATAAAGCCATAGCTGAAGTGATCGAGGAAGAATTTCCCACACCAGGAAATGAAGACGGCCCGATATATGCCAACAGTAAGTGCATATAGCTGTGCTGCATTTTTGTGCTAATGTTCTTTAGTCAGTTCCTAATATGCATCCTATCGAGCTGTTCCGTTGTGGATATGCACGTCAATTCTGTTACCTCACATATGGTTCTCTCCTTCCTAACGCACACGCTCTCTCCAATCTAATCCAGCGGGTGTGAATGGGAATGGTGGTACTCAAATGAGTGATAAAGGGTGCAAGAATATCTAAAAGGTGAATGCTTATTTACACTCTCACTATAAGTCTGATCATATCTCTCTTTCTCTCCTTATTAGTGCTTATGAAGCCGTAAGATGAAGACAAGCAGTCCATAAACGATTATTTTTTAACCAAGAAGTATTTTTAAAAACCATGATGTTCTATTGATGACCCCCCACGTTTGTCATTAAATTATCCATCAGTTTTTTTTTTTTTCAGGTCTGTGAGACTGGGTTATTTAGCTCCAGTACACAGACTGCAGAGTCAGTTGAAGGTCAAACTTGTGCAGAATGATGCCAGCAATTAAATGGATAAATATGAAATGTGCCACTTGGTCCATTGCCAGTAACAAAAGAATTGAATTGTAATTGATCCTTTTAAACTCTGCAAGTCCATTAAGTTCTAACTGCATTTGACTCCTGTCGAGGAGGTATTAAGTCACTGGATTTTTAATCAGGTGTAAAGTGTCACAATACTTCTGATTGTTGGAAAGTAGTCAGTACAAATGAGCAGCCTAGCTCTATCCACACAGTTGGCTCAATTTTTAAATGGTAAATTCAATATTTTAGACACAATTTGGTACCGCATGAATTTTTTATTGTAATCAGTTTCTATAACAATTTCCTCATCTTTTTTCTGCTTTCCATTCTCAAACTGCACGTTTCTTAAGTCTTTGCCCTTTTTACATGGCTTGTGTCAACATGCAGTAGCAAAAACAACAATGAAATATGAAATAATTAAAGTAGCTCATGTTTTGTTAGCCTATACATCCCACTTCATAGAAAATGGCTATTTCAAGTGAGTTCTCACTGGAAATAGTCATTTTCTCATGAACGGGGCAGTTATTAAGCAACTCAAATTATTCATTGCTGTCTTTTGATATCACATGTTGCAAAACTTAAGAAATGTGCAGTTTGAGAATGGAAAGCAGAAAAAAGATGTGGAAAGTTGTTATGGATGCCTAAAATACCATAGAAACCGATTACAGTGAAAAAAAAAAATCAACGCACACACCAAACTGAGTCTAAACTATTGAATTTAAATAAGTTACCATGTTTTAACTTGAAAATTTGAAGCTCTAAACAGTGATAAAATTAAATCAGAGAAAAGCTTTATCTCAATATTGCAGATAAACTGCATGGACCATATTTTTGCTTAATTTGACCGTGACATTGCGCAATATACTTCCTCAATGCTGTCCCCCAGTATTATATTGTCCATTTCCAATGTGCATAATACTATTACTGCCTGTAGCAGACATACGGTTACCAATATAATGTGCACAGACCCATTAATAAATGATCTAAGCCTAAATGAAATAGTGCAAACTGGAGACATGGAGCTCATCAGACAAACACACCCAATTCACACAGCGATTACAAATCACACACTGATGGTCTTAAAAATGTTGAACCCACTGAGTGCTGTGGTGACAACACAACCAGGCACCTGAGAGCAGTGGAGCTCCTTGATGTCCGTCTGTCCCTGGTGAATGAAGAGTAGCTGTGGGGGAATGTCCAGGTGCTCTTGGTCAGGCTCCGCCTCAGTGTCAACCTCCACAGCCAAGTCCCACTGTACAACCTGTGTAATGGGTGTAATGTCACGTAAATCTAGTCTGGGGACTTGTAGCTGACACCAATAATTATGTTCTAAATATATGTGCTTGGCGGGACAACTACTGCTGTACAGCTGGTTTGAAAGACTGATCCGTTTTCCGGACCTCTTCGTAATAATAGCAAAACAATACTATTGGACGGATCCATCCAGAACACAACGTCTAAGACTATTTAAACAGTGATTGTGTGTATCGATGTATGTACTGTGTGGGTATATTCTTGACTGAGTTAAGCCATCAAGTTTGAGTTGAACTAGGGTATTACACGGGCAACACTAAGTTACGGAATCCTCACCAATCCTTCGCAATTTGTGGCACAACCTTGTCTCAAATTTTCCCTGAAGTTTGTGTGTGTGTGTGTGTAAAATGAGAAAAGGACTGACCTGGTCATCTGATCCTGCTGATGCAAACACAGTGCCATCATCAGGATGCCATTCCACAGACGATATAGGCGCAGTATGGTGTTTGAACGTAGCAGCAGGTGTTGCACTGGTAGAAAGACCACACCCCACAAACTTACCACTATCTCTTCCCCATCCCTCTCTCTTTACCTCTTTAATCTCTTCCCCATCCCTCTCCCTTTACCTCTTTAATCTCTTCCCCATCCCTCTCCCTTTACCTCTTTAATCTCTTCCCCATCCCTCTCCCTTTACCTCTTTAATCTCTTCCCCATCCCTCTCCCTTTACCTCTTTAATCTCTTCCCCATCCCTCTCCCTTTACCTTTTTAATCTCTTCCCCATCCCTCTCCCTTTACCTCTTTAATCTCTCTTTAATCTCTTCCCCATCCTTACCTCTTGAATTGTTTAAGATCCCATATTTTCAATGTTCCATCGTCACCACCAGACACCAGCAATGGTTCTCTCCTATAAAAAGAACCCCAACATAATGTGAGCGTATGTCACTTCCTTTGCCCCTTGCCACACCCATTCCAGGAGATGACATTGGCGTCTGTGCCGTGGGCATGTGTTGTCAACATGCAGGCCTTTGCAGGATTAGCTCGGCAATCCCATATACGGACAGTCTGGTCCACAGAACACGAGGCCAGCACCTTTTTATAAATAAATAGACAACAGGTTTACTGCCATGACAACTGCTTTAAATGCTCATGGTAATTTATCTGAAGCAGTAAACATTTTTGATACACAATTACATGAATAAATTATGAACAAGACAACGTTTTAAAAACAAGGCAATAGCTTGCCCATGTTTGCAAGCACTTACTTTAATGAGCTACACGTACAGATGAGATTTATCCTCACTTATATGTGGCTTACACTTGACTCCATTGAATGTCTTCCACAGAATTTGTGTGACCGCACAGGGGTCTCTGATCCACCAGCCACATTCCCTGCGAGGGGTTCCATATGCTGTTCACTTTCACCGGCCACCAGGTGATGGTGGTGGTGGTGGTGGTGGTGTCATGATGCTCATTGCCTTGCTTAAAACAGGTTGAAGAATAATGGTCCGAAACTGTTTCCGGGAGGCTTGCGACAGGCGACTGTACAAAGAACATACAAGGTGCTTCTTTGTGGCCTTTCAGGTTCTTTCCAGAGGGACCCCCAGCAGAAAGGGCATCCAAAAGCAAGACATGCTTTGAGCAGTCCCAGATGCCTACCACCCCTCTGTCAGACCATGTGGCCACAAGATGGTGGCATTATGTTACATAACCAGGGTACAGAGGAGGTGGGGTGTAACCAGGGTATAGAGGAGGTGGGGTGTAACCAGGGTATAGAGGAGGTGGGGTGTAACCAGGGTATAGAGAAGGTGGGGTGTAACCAGGGTATAGAGGAGGTGGGGTGTAACCAGGGTATAGGGGAGGTGGGGTGTAACCAGGGTATAGGGGAGGTGGGGTGTAACCAGGGTATAGGGGAGGTGGGGTGTAACTATGGTATAGGGGAGGTGGGGTGTAACTAGGGTATAGAGGAGGTGGGGTGTAACTAGGGTATAGGGGAGGTGGGGTGTAACCAGGGTATAGGGGAGGTGGGGTGTACTGTGTGGTAGGTAATAGAGGCATTGCTGGAGGGGAGGGGAGGGGAGGTGGAGATAGGAAGGGGTGGGGTCTTTGAGAAGGACATCCCTCTGTACACTGCTTTTGAACTGTACATAGAGCAGCTCAAAGGTAACGTTTACATGTACACTCATACACACTTAAATATGTGTACATGTGTGTACATAAATGTACACACATACACATTATGTACACACATTATGTATGTACACTGTATACACATACATTCTTATGCACAAGAAATCTGTAGATTTATAATACCTTATACCAGCATCCAAAACATTAAGGTGGTTAATTAATTATCTGCAGACACTATTAGACATGACACAGTCTTTCAATGAATAATGTTACTTGCATAATATAAGGAGTGTTACAAAACACAGGTGTTAATCTAAAACACCTTACATATTGAGGCCAGTTAACCCTTTTTCTTCTGTAGTGTAGCAGAAGGGGTAGGTGCCCATTGTCCGATAGAATTATGCACTCATCAGTTGAACTCCTTTTCTTTTTTACCCTCTTCTCCCCCCCCCCCCCCCCCCCCCCCACTCCAACCTTCCCTCCATAGACCCAGAACAGTTGAAGGATAATAGCAACATGCAGGTCTACATTCGGCACTGGCACCCTTCAACCTACACTGTGAGCCCCACAGATGAGGTCATTGTCACAGAGAGCCATCCAAATCACCTGAAGAAAAAGGTACTGTTTGTGTGCAAGCTGTGGGGTAGGGAGGGGAGGGAGGGGGACCATGTGTGTTCACTGGTGCCTTTTCTACCACAGATCTCTCTTGTCTCTGGCATCCCATGGGAAAGGATTGCTATTGCAAAGGTTTGGTTTGTTCAGTGTGTGTGTGTGTGTGTGTGTGTGTGTGTGTGTGTGTGTGTGTGTGTGTGTGTATGTGTGTGTATGTGTGTGTATGTGTGCACATGTGTATGTGTGTGCACATGTGTGTGTATGTGTGTGTGCACATGTGTGTATGTATATGCACATGTTTGTTTGTGTGTGCACGTGTGTGTGTATGTGTGTGTTCTTCACAGCAGTATCACCTTTACTTTGTAGCAAGTATGGGGGTTCAGCCCACCCAAGTCTCGTGAGGGGAGGGTGTGTTACACTGTTCAACTGCTAATTCAACTACATGCATAAATTTATTTATTTATTTATCTAAATCTCTCTGGTACCCTCTGGTTTGTACAGAGTTGTGGGACGTTTCCCTGTGAAATATTGGCCCTGGAAATTGAGGAAGAATTAGAATGGAATCCTAATGTCTCAACTCTCAACTCCATACCTCTTTCTATCTATGACGATGGAAGTATCGTCTACTTCAAGTGAGCATCAATTGGGATTATTTATTGACTAGTTCATGCTTTTTTTTCTTGTCTCTTTTTAAAAATTAAATTAAACTCTTTCCAGAGACTCTGCTGAGAAGTTAGCTGAGTTAACTGTAGAAAAGCAAAACAAACTCCAAAAACTTGAGAATACAAGGTGATTGACGCTATTTTCAGAGTATTTTTTAAAAGCATTTGTCCTGTTTAATACTAGGCTCAGCAAATACAATGTCCAGGGGACCTCCTCCACCTCATACAGGGCAAAAGAGATGGCTCTCAAATACGGATGTGGAAGTCTGATCAAGAGGGAAAAGCCTTTTATATGTGGGATAGCTTTATATATGTCGTATCACAACCTGTTTCTTATGTGTTGGAGTAATTTCTGTATATGGCTAAATGCGTGAGTGCAACTATAAAAATGTGGGAAGGTTGTGTTGTGTTTGTGTTGATTATGCGATATTTTAAGGAGTTTCAAACCACCTCTGCATCTACGCTCTGCATGTACGCTACTGTGGGTCTGGGCACGAGATTAATGAGCAAGGTAGTTGGTGGGATATATGGTTATTGACTGTATTAAAAATACAGTCAATAATCATATATCCCACCTTTTATTTACTCATTTAATACTAGCTTGCTCATTAAATTTTACACCGGACCACCATTGCGGTCACCAACTTTCTTGTTATACTACCTGCAATAATTATTTATTAACGAGCCTTTATATATTTATCAAGAGGAGTTAGTATTAAAGAGTTAGTATTTTCACTCAAATCCCAGCGGACATTTCAGAGGCGGATTCAGGGCGGGGGGGGGGGGGGGGGGGGGGGGGGGGGGGAAACGCGCTCCGCACCCACCCCCCTCACTCGTGAGGAATGTAATATGGCGGCGAAACCAGCTATTATTAACAAGTAAAGAAAAACATTCTCTGACGAGAAAGTATATAGGCAAGGCAAAGGTGGTGTAAAAAGGAGGGGAACAAGGTTTTGAGGAAAGGGTAATGAGACAAAAATCCTATATTTAGCACATGTAAATGTAACAGAACCAATAGAAGTGCTAAATATAGGATTTTTGTCTCATTATCCTTTCCTCAAAACCTTGTTCCCCTCCTTTTTACACCTCCAATTCCTATATCCCACCAACTTTCTCGTCAGAGAATGTTATTCTTTACTTGTTTCCTCTATTTTTTTATTATCATTTTTTATTTATTGTCGATTATTAATACTGGCAAGTGCCCCCCCCCCCCCCCCCCCCCGCTTCAAAAACTGTCACGAGGAGACGCCCGCTTTTGTTTGGGATCCTGTACGGAACGCGGGAGAATTCTAACTCGTCGTCTCGACTTTGGAGGTATTCCGCTCGTTGTTTAGCTCTCCTCTGTTGTTGACGCGAAGGTATTTTGAAGAAAACAACTTCGCTTGCCAAAACTGGTGAACAAAACTGCTCAACAAAACTGTTTATAACGCTGCAAAAATTATACAACGTGAATGTCGCCATGGGAACGGTTAAATATAGCACTCCATATATTACGTAATGATTACGTATTCAGTTTTATGCTTCATTCATATATCTGATACCTGAAGATGTCCTTCCAGGAGATTCTGATTCTAAAGCGATTGGTATAACTTGCGCTCTTTAAAACCATTCCTATACCGATGTACTCGGGCGAAAAGAATTAGACGCGACGACGACGACGACGGAGAGAACTGGTCTGGGGACGAGTACAAACACGAGCTTTTTTGTTCTCTTAAAGCAAACAGTTTGAAGACTGAAGCAAAACATTAAAATGACGATCTTTGCTTATCTGAATCGATAGGAACAAAGAGCTACGCTATCCGTTTCTTCATAGATTGAATACCTTACGGTACCGTAAGGTATTCAATCTATGGTTTCTTGTTACGCGAGTTATACGCGGGTAGCGTTTTTAAAACGATATTCACGACCGGATCAATTCCTATATAGGAACTACTACCGTAGTTCGTGATAGTGCTGAGTGTATATCCAAGATGGGTGGCCAAGTTGCGGTGCCGCAAGCGCTTGCAGACCTGACAGGCAAAGTAGCTGTGGTAACAGGCGGGAACGCGGGAATCGGATTCGAGACGGCCAAGGCCTTGGCCGGGATGGGGGCGCGCACCTTCATTGCCTGCAGGTCGGAGACCAGAGCTACGGAGGTACTAGTAATTAAACGTTGGTACGGGGAGGGGGGGTTACAGCGTAGTTGGGCGTAGCCCGACCTTCGCGTTTTGGCTACCAAGATTTGTATCCATCCGATACAGTCAGTGAGTGCCTGCTCGCACATCAAGATTTTTAACACCTCGCACATGAAAAAAATATGCCCTATTCGTTGAGATCTACACAAACTGAAGACTCGGCACACACGGGGCGATATCTCGCTGGCGATTCCTGCATTTTGTCCGTAATTTGTTCGTAGTCTAATAAATGCCAGCGATATAATTGGCGATATCGCTCCCATGTGTGTCGGGCCTTAGCGTTACCCTATCGACCGTCGCCACATTGTATACATGTAGGCTTGATACCCGACCTTCCGCCAAAACACGACGGTCGGGCTACGCCCAACTTGGTACAGCGTTGATAGCGGCACCTTATATATTATCCCTGGCGGCACCAAGATCGGCTTCACCATGGTGCATAACCAGACGTTTTATCTACTGGAAAACTATGAATGTTTTTGGAACGGTATTTCGCGGCAACACTGCATGCTGCTTTCTACTCCAATCAGGAGTATACCCACAGATCAGAGCAAATATCTATCTGAACAAGCGTGTGCTGATGACAATTAAGCATACACTAATGACAACCACTTTCATTAACTTAACTATTGAGTGAAGCTCATCACTGATAGCTCGTATAATGATCTCCGTAAATGGTAAAACTCTTCTGAGTTATTGATGAGTGGATACAAGCTTTGGATATAAGATTCTTAGAACTAAAACTTCTGCATTCGGATTTCTAAAGAAATGGCACTCGCTATTAAACTTTACCACTCATGCTCTCTTGTTCATCCAACACTTTTTGAGCCATTTAACTTGCAAAAATATCATACTTGATTTCTGTGATGTCCAGCATTGACCCAATCATTCAAAAACTACTTCTGAAAACCCAACTTCTCCTACCCCCAAGGTGTAAGCCCACTAAGTTGACAAACTTACCTCTCTGACTCTGAATGCGGGGCTGCTCCCTTTCATTCTGCTTGCTGCCTTCCATCTCCTACCTATGCCCTCTCTGCTATAATCTAGTCATGACTTACTTTGTCCTAGACCCTTCCAGTCTTTCTCTAGTATATACTCTGATCTTAGTTCTTTCATATCCTTTGCACATGTATATTAGCAAATCTTCCTTTCAAACATGTTTTCTGTAATTGTGGAGTAACATGAAGTTTATTCTTCTATACTTCCTCCCCAGGCCATCCAAAGGATGAGGGAGGAAGTGGAGAGGGAGTCACCAGGGAAGCAGCTGAACATAGAGTACATGTCACTGGACCTCAGCTCTTTGCTATCTACAAAACAGTTTGCAGCTGCCTTCAAAGAGAGGCACCTTCCACTGCACATCCTTGTCAACAATGCTGGGATAGGCTTATCCCCAACACGTAAGTCACACACAAGTTTCTTCATTGTACCACTTAGAACATATCTCTTTTGGTCACCACTTGTAGCCAATTCAGATGATGGATATAACATACACTACCAGGTTTGTTTGACGTTATTTTATTGGTATGTGACTTATGTGCACACATGCACCATGTATGCATACGTGTTGTTTGCACACACACACACAACACACACACACACACACACACATACACACACACACAAACAAACATGCATACAATACATTAATACACGTTTAAAGGTCAACCATCTGGGTCACTTCCTGCTGACCCTGGAGCTACTACCTGTGATTGTGGAGACTGCTGGTGCCAGTGGTGATGTGAGGATCGTGTTTGTGTCTTCCAGATTGCATAGCAGAGGTGTTTTTAACCCTGCCAATATGAACATGGAGGCTGGGTACTCCCAGACCCAATCCTATGCAAACTCAAAGGTTTATAATGTAAGAAAGGGTGGGGCAGTGTTCTCGCTGATTTGTGTGTGTAGTTGTGTTGCAATGTTTGTTGTGTGTGTCCCTCTACCAGGTGATGACCTCCATAGCCCTTCAAAGGAGATTGAAAAGTGTTGGAGTGACTGTTTCTGCAGTTCATCCAGGAGCGGTATGGAAATATGGTGGATGCAAAGTGTGTTCTAATCAGAACAATTATTTGGTTGTTAATAGGTGATGACAGAGATATACAATCCTTCCACCCCTATCAAGATGCTTGTTAGCGCTGGCAACTACTTACATATAGGTGATGAGTTTTGCTGTGTAGGTAGTAATATCAGTAGGCAGTTACCTCCATTCTGCAATACAGTAAAGTCCCCTCCAAGAGGGGCACTCTCTTCCATCAACTGTGCAGCCAACCCCTCACTCAACTCTCAGCAGGCATTCTACTATAATGCTGATGGAAATCAAGTCCTTCCTTCTGAAGTGGCAAGGTTTGTAGCACACAGCAAGGTGTTTATAGCAATACAATACAAATAGTACCTTTTAGCTGCAGTCTTATGATCTAATTATGCAAGAGGGGACAGTGGCTACCAGTTCATATTTTTTTAGTGTGGAAAAGAGACTATGTTGTGAGGTGCTGGTGAGGGTGGCTAGTGTGGATGAGCTATTTGTGAGGGGTAAGGGGTGATACAGATGAAACTGTTTATCATAAAATACATTTACTAGGAATGAATTCTTCCAAGAACATCTATGGGAGATCAGCGTGGACGCAGTAAGGACACACCTCTCTCCAGAGGTACTGCAGATGTATGGAGAGGCCCAGAGGACCACCCAATCAGCAACAGTGGAAGGAGGAAGTGGTGGGAATGAACCCGTTGAGCAACAGGAGTAATAGCTTCTAATTCCCAATGTTTTTGCATCCTTGCATAAATTACAAGAAGCTGTTTGCAATTATCCAATGAAATTAATACTTTGATTTTGAATATCTGACTGGCATTATTCACAACACTGGGTTAGGTGACTTGCAAAACAAAACTTTATTTTCTTACCTTTAGATTATGGGGAAGAACAATTTGGATGCATGTGTGCACTAAATGTGAAGCTCTGAACCACCATAAACTAACAACTCTGTGTGCAGGGATGGTACAGGACTGTGTAGCAAACCCCACATTGATTTATGGTGTTCCAATTGCATTAAATGGATGGGGTACAGCATCAAGGAAGTATATCGCAATGTGATGGTGAAATTGATGTCTATTGTCCTGAATGTTCACCTGGGGGTACAATTGTTCACCGAGGTGAACAGCTAAAAAAGTTTTTGCCGTTTGGTCTACAAAGGGACCTAATGACATTGAATGCTACAGACACGTAGTGCAAGTCCTTTTAGGCTTGGGCCGAGATATCTACGCCTAAAATCCTTATGATACTTATATACCAAGCCGTGAAAGTGGACCTATCTATTACCTTCTGTGCGGTACATTGAACGTGCCACAAAAGGTAAAGTACGCCATCTTAGCTATATCAGCAGAAGGCTGTCAAGTTAACCTTCACAAGTTAATACTAAGTCCTTAAAACAGCTATTTGCCATGACCTTAGCTAAAAAGGCGTAATTTAAACCTTCAGAACCTTTTGTGGCACGTTCAGTGTACCGCGCACTTTCAAGGCTTAGTGTACAAAAGTATCATAAGGATTTAATTGCGTAGATATCTCAGCCCAAGCCTAAAAGAACTTGCACTATGTGTCTGTAGCATTCAATGTTATTAGGTAATAACATTGAATGCTACAGACACATAGGTCCCTTCGTAGACTGAACAGCAAAAACTTTTTTAGCTGTGCACCCGGGTGTACAATTATACCTCCCCCCCCCCCCCCCACCCCCCGGGTGTACAATTAAATTTGAATTTGAAAGATAGAAGGTAGCTATAAATGCCAGCTGTGCATGTAAATAAAAAGGTCACAAAGATAGAAAAGGATAATAGTCATTGTTTACATAAGTGGTTAGAATTGTGGTCAACTCATAACGCATGAAATCATTGAAGTCAATAATTGAAGTCAATAATCATTGAAGTTAATAATTATATTCTTACGTATGTTAGTATGTTTAGTTCGTGGATATATTTTGTTTCTGAAACTCAGACACATGTGTGATGGATTGGTTAAGATTGACCCTACATGTAGGGACAAATTTTTATCTTATTTTAGCACAGTTTAGAGCCTCAAAATTTAATTTAAATTTAATATTTTAGACTCAATTTGGTACCGCATTGATTTTTTACCGTAATCGGTTTCTATGATATTTTAGGCATCCGTAATCACTTTCTGCATCTTTTTTCTGTGTTCCATTCTCAAACTGCATGTTTCTTGAGTCTTTGCCCTTTTTACATGGTTTGTGTCAACATGCAGTAGCAAAAACAATGAATAAATGAAATAATTAAAGTAGCTCATGTTTCGTTAGCCTATACATCCCACTTCATAGAAAATGGCTATTTCAAGTGAGTTCTCACTGGAAATCGTCATTTTCTCTTAAATGGGCAGTTGTTAAATTATTCATTGCTGTCTTTGATATCGCATGTTGACATAAAGCCATGCAAAAGGTTAAAAACTTAAGAATCATGCAGTTTGAGAATGGAACACAGAAAAAAGATGCGGAAAGTTGCTTTGGATGCCTCAAATCCCATAGAACCGACTACAGTGAAAAAAGATCAAACGGTACCGAACTGAGTTTAAAATATTGATTTTAAATAATTTACCATGTTTTTACTTGAAAATTTGAAGCTCTAAACAGTGATAAAATAAAATCAGAGAAAAGCTTTAATATCGCAGATAAAGAAAGTTATCTGCTGCATGGACCATATTTTCGCTTAATTTGACCGTGACATTGCGCAATATACTTCCTCAATGCTGTCCCCCAATATAATATTGTCCATTTCCAATGTGCATAATACTATTACTGCCTGTAGCAGACATACGGTTACCAATATAATGTGCACAGACCCATTAATAAATTACCTAAGCCTAAATGCAAACTGGAGACATGGAGCTCATCAGACAAACACACCCAATTCACACAGCGATTACAAATCACACACTGATGGTCTTAAAAATGTTGAACCCACTGAGCGCCGTGGTGACAACAACACCAGGCACCTGAGGGTGCCAGTGGAGCTCCTTGATGTCCGTCTGTCCCTGGTGAATGAAGAGCAGCTGCGGGGGGATATCCAAGTGCTCTTGGTCAGGCTCCGCCTCCGTGTCAACCTCCACAGCCAAGTCCCACTGTACAACCTGTGTAATGGGCAACACTAAGTTATGGAATCTCCTCACCAGTCCTTCACAATTTGTAGCACAACCTCGTCTCAAATTTTTCCCGGTGTTTGTGTATGTGTGTGTGTGTGTGTGTGTGTGTGTGTGTGTGTGTGTGTGTGTGTGTGTGTGTGTGTGTGTGTGCGCGTGTGTGTGTGTGTGTGTGTAAAATGAGAATCAGGACTGACCTGGTCATCTGATCCTGCTGATGCAAACACAGTGCCATCATCAGGATGCCATTCCACAGACGATATAGGCGCAGTATGGTGTTTGAACGTTGCAGCAGGTGTTGCACTGATAGGAAGACCACACCCCACAAACTTAACAGTTGGTACAACTGGAGGAAAGCCACCAACTCTTCCCCATCCCTCTCCCTTTACCTCTTTAATCTCTTCCCCATCCCTCTCCCTTTATCTCTTTAATCTCTTCCCCATCCCTCTCTCCCTCTTTACCTCTTTAATCTCTTCCCCATCCCTCTCCCTTTACCTCTTTAATCTCTTCCCCATCCCTCTCCTCTACCTCTTTAATCTCTTCCCCATCCCTCTCCCTTTACCTCTTTAATCTCTTCCCCATCCCTCTCCCTTTACCTCTTTAATCTCTTCCCCATCCCTCTCCCTTTACCTCTTTAATCTCTTCCCCATCCCTCTCCTCTACCTCTTTAATCTCTTCCCCATCCCTCTCCCTTTACCTCTTTAATCTCTTCCCCATCCCTCTCCTTTACATCTTTAATCTCTTCCCCATCCCTCTCCCTTTACCTCTTTAATCTTTCCCCCATCCCTCTGCCTTTAGCTCTTTAATCTCTTCCACATCCTTACCTCTTGAATTGTCTAAGATCCCATATTTTCAATGTTCCATCGTCACCACCAGACACCAGCAATGGTTCTCTCCTATAAAAAGAACCCCAACATAATGTGAGCGTATGTCACTTCCTTTGCCCCTTGCCACACCCATTCCAGGAGATGACATTGACGTCTGTGTCGTGGGCATGTGTTGTCAACATGCAGGCCTTTGCAGGATTGGCTCGGCAATCCCATATACGGACAGTCTGGTCCACAGAACACGAGGCCAGCACCTTTTGATAAATAAATAGTAAATGACTACAAGTTTACTGCCATGACAATTGCTTTAAATGCTCATGGTAATTTATCGGAAGCATTTAACATTTTTATAATTACAAAATAAATGATGAACAAGATGTTTTAAAAACAAGACAATAGCTTGCCCATGTTTGCAAGCACTTACTTTACATGTACAGATGAGATTTATCCTCACTTATATGTGGCTTACACTTTGTTCATTTGGACTCCATTGAATGTCTTCCACAGAATTTGTGTGACCGCACAGGGGTCTCTGATCCACCAGCCACGTTCCCTGCGAGGGGTTCCATATGTGTATGTTCTTTGTACAGTCGCCTGTCGCAAGCCTCCCGGAAACAGTTTCGGACCAATCCAATGCATATCCTTCAACCTGTTAGGCAAGGCATGAGCATCATGACCCCACCACCACCACCACCATCACCTGGTGGCCGGTGAAAGTGAACAGAGGTGCTTCTTTGTGGCCTTTCAGGTTCTTTCCGGAGGGACCCCCAGCAGAAGGGGCATCCAAAAGCAAGACATGCTTTGAGCAGTCCCAGATGCCTACCACTCCTCTGTCAGACCATGTGGCCACAAGGTGACGATCCTCCAGTGACAATGCCTATAGTGAATGGTTGGATGATGCAGCAGCTATACAGAAACTATACCAAATCAATATGCTAAACACGTTGTTACAAACTATATACCAGAACATTCTTTTCTTTTCTTCTTTCCCATAACGTCTTGATAACATGGATCAAGTAGGAAAACCTAAGTACTACCCCCCCCCTCCCCCCTCAGTATTGAGATATATTTGGAAAGCCTGCAAAAAGTTGGCCCCATACTAAGACCCTAATCCCTATATGTATTTACGTTTGTCATACAATAGCAAAAATAGAACAATGTACTCCTCCCTTCACTCACCCTAAGCCTATTGATAACCCCTTCATGCTGAATCATAATGGTGTCCAGCTGTGGAGTGTCTTCATCGTCTAATGCCTCATCATCCTCACCTGCATAGCAGTGTTACATCAGAATGCAAAGGTGACCCTTAGCAGTGTTACATCAGAATGCAAAGGTGACCCATAGCAGTGTTACATCAGAATGCAAAGGTGACCCATAGCAGTGTTACATCAGAATGCAAGGTGACCCTTAGCAGTGTTACTGACCCATATGTTGTATCACAAAAACCATTGCACATTAGTCCTTTGTAAACTGCAGCATCATTTTCAAAACTTACTGTCTCCTTCATTTTCAGATGTTCTCTGCAGATCTGACATCTTTATCAGAACAATGAAGTTGGGTTTTGAATCCTCTGCTTGTGTCCCCGCAGCCAAATACACTGTCATTGGGTACTGCAAAGAAACAAAGTGTATAACACCATTGTTTTCTTGACTTGGTGATGCTGCTATTTTGCTTATAGCAAGTGTATTCACTGGCAGAGGTCTAATCGGTTCATACGTACTTCTGTCCTGTTCGCTCCAAGCGAGTCTCGAAGTATATCAAAGCTCAAACATGGCGCACCAGTCTGTGCCTGCGTGTGCGCAATGGTGGAAGGAAAAAGGTAACACACTTGACCTTAACGCTGCTTTTACCTCGTGGTACATATGGTAGGCAGTGTGGTCATAGACCAGCTCTTCCCCTTCCTCCAGAGCCTGTCCAGGTAAATACACCTGCTGTGTGCAACCAAAGGCAGCCGTTTGTTGTAAGTTGAGAATAAGCAAACGCGAATTAGTTACCTTGGGACCCTCGTCGGTGGTGTCTTTCTCATTTTCATCCTCTTCTATGTCTTCTTCATCCTCCTCTTCCTCTGCATCCTCCATTTCATCGTCTAAGTAACGTACATGTATCGGTTAAATGTTCTGCGGGGGGTGGGGGGAGACGAGCGCCTGCATACATACTATCTGACAGTGACTGTTTTTCCTCGTCTATCTCCATTTATGCTATTGAGACAATTATTACAATACAAGTTGCGTTTGCGGCGCACCATGTGCAGCAGGCAAAGGGTTAAATCTATTAATACTGGTCGACCGGAATATAATGGGTCGTCTACGTAGGAAACGTGTGCACAAGGAGAGCAAAGACATTAAAAAGAAGTACAGGACGCGGAGACGAACCAAGGATCTTGACCAGATTCACTTGGACCTCTTGCCCGAGCGGGCTACCCAATTGCTAGCGCAGGCAGTGGATAACGACCTTCCTGGAGACGGACAGTATTACTGCTTGCATTGCGCGTAAGTGATTATCATTATTAATTTATTTTTGTTTGCATGGCTGAAGTTATCCTCTTTTGATTCCGTAAGGAGGTACTTTAATAGCGAAGTAACGTTACAAGAACACTTGAAAACCAAGCTACACAAGCGGAGGCTAGTTTCATACATAAACATAACCTCAAGCGTATTTGTTAATATTCATTACTTAACAGGATCAAGGCGCTTAAAGAGCCAGTCTATACGCAGAAGGAGGCAGAGATGGCTGCTGGGATGGGAAACTATGTCCTTCCTCCACCCAACCCTGCTATGTCAGATACAGCCATGGTTGATGCCGTGCAAACAACGTAAAGAAGAATTTTTTTTTTATCTTTAGGTTGAAACATTTACACATGGTGAATCGCGCACTGCCAAGTGTGCATACAATACATTTTTAAAAATCCAGTATAACACAAATATAGCACACCTTGGCTACTATAATCAACCACTGAAATTGCAGATGTTCATACCTGTATAAGAAATCTAGGTAGGGGGAGAAAAAAAAAATATGATTCACTCAAACTGGAGGCTATTCTAGCTTCTGCTTCTTAGGAGGGGATGTTTCATCATTTCCTTGGCACGTTACTACATCACTTCTAGTGAAAGGGAGAGGTGATGGAAAAGGCAAAGCAGAGTTTGGCGAAGAGCGGGTAGGGGTAGAGCGAGATAGTGGAACCATGTTGACATACATGGAGCTTTTTGGTGTGAGGTTGTTCTCTGAGTGCGTTCTTTCCTCTGCACTCAAGAATTCCTCTGTGCTTACGAACGACGTGCTGGCAGTAGGAGTGCCAAGTTTGGGAGGGGCGGGGCTAGTGTCCCTTTCCATGTGGGGGATAGTGGTATTATGCTCAGGTGATCCACCTGCGGCGGTTGGTGTGCTGGAACAATTAAGGCTTGGGTTTGCAAACAGATTATCCACAATAGAAGACACACTGTTAGAATCGGGAGCCTGCTTAGGTAGGATCATGCGACCAACAGAAGCAGCCTGTTCCAATGTGCTTTTGTACCTGTGGATGAACTCCTGAAAAACTGACGCTAGTAAGAGATGAAAAAAAAAAAAAAGTTAAGGAATGAAAGCAAAATGGAAACTGATGAGGAAAACACCTCTATTTATTTTGTGACCAAACAAAGCAAGTTATTTATTTAATTGAGAAGGATATCATGAGGGTAGCGGTCTGAATGTTTCTGCACTTCAGCTTCAAATTCCTTCACTTCATTCATGTATTCAAGCTGCTTGGTTCCCACTGCCAAGAGAGAATATAAATTTAACTATCTTTTACAAAGAAGATTTCTTACATGGTCTCACTGTAACACAACTGGGTCTGTTCTGAGTTGGAGTTGCACCAAAGGACAGACTTCGTTTGAAACCTTTCTTATCAGTAGGCACACAGAGTGCTGAGCTATAGGGCTGCTGGACACCTGAAAACAGAAGGTGTGTAAAGTTAACAATATTCACAGTTCTTGCTGACCAGTAGTTGTACAAACCTTTGACTTCATATTGATGAAGAAATGGCCTTCCACCCCCTGGTCCATAAGAAGCTCTGCGAGATAGGGAGGGTCCTTTTAGCTTTGATGCAGGTTGCTCATGTTTGCGATGCACAGCTTTTGGGACATGTATATAGGTGTTATACAAAGAAAGTGAAAGGGTATGTGACTTACGAATAGCATCTATGTCCTTCATAGAAGCACCACACCACGAATAACCTGGGCGTTTAGTATGAGCAGGCCCAATAAATGTCTTTTTCCTGATCAACCCAAGGCTCATCAAAATGTTAGCTATGTCATACAGTCTGCGAACTTTTGCTGCACAGCAAGACAAATAGAAAAACCAACGTAGAATGAGAGAAAAAATGCTTAGTATTGACAACGTACTTTTTGGGTTAGAGGAAGGATGCATGGTGGCAAAAGGGTTAGGTTCATCAATGCCATCTGGAACAAGAAGGGTCCCAGCAGCATCTAGTGTGATCTCATTACTCTAAAATGAATACAAACAAGGAGCGTAAGTTAAAGTTAATACACTGGACTGGTTTAATGGTGATGCTGACCGGAGAGATGAGGAACAGCATGACAAACTTCTGACACAGAACTCCAAGAGACTTGTCAAGCCTGATGGATCTTGTACCAGAGGTATCTGTTGATGGCAGAATAACCATATATGTGCCCTGCTCTACAGGAAACGAACAAAAAGTGCTGGAGTGTTACCTGGATCATACAGAATGACATCTTCTCTGCAAATCAGGGAAGAATCTCCACGATCACCACAGAATGAGTCATCCTCTGATTCTGGCGAGCTCTTGAAGCAGCTATCATTGGAGCTTGTGGAGTTTGCATTGACTGGACCTTCATTCTCTTTGTTCTCAAATAAGGGTTGGAAGTCAGGGTCATCTACTGCCATTGCCTACCAACCAAAATTCACCAACCATAGATTGGTGGAGTCAAAGATAGGCAACCTACTCACCTTCAGTTTAGCAAGAGTGGCAACCAAGTTGGTACGACCCAGCCAGATATACCAGTTCTTCGATTGCTTAGAGATCATCTCCAGCGCCTCAAGAACATTGATGATGTCATAGATACGTCGCCGATTAATAGCTAAAGAGGGTCATCCATAATCCACACAAATACCCTCCCACACACACACACCTAATGACTGTGCCATTGTTTCCAAACTGAACTCCTTTCCAGCGCCAATCTCTCCTTCCACAATAGCTAAAAACCTATTTCAATACAAAATGTAGATGACGACTACATTGAATTTGTACATGCTATCTATGAAGCAATACCCACTTGTTACATAGCATTGCAAGAGATTTCATTTTCCTCCCACTAGACTTATCTTCAACCTCCTCCTCCACCACCCCTAGGTCCTCTCTAGTGCTGCTATCCGCAATATTTCCCTCCTCAGCACTTGCAGCAGCTGCTGCTATTAGCACCTTTAAGTTGGCTGTAGGAGTCAGTGGAGTGTCTGAAATTCATAACCAACCAAGGAATAAAATATGACACGTATACACAAGCATAAACCACACCACACACACACACACACACACACACACACACACACACACACACTGCATACTTGGAGCATAGGCGTCAGTACTTGAAGGTGTCGTGTTTCCCACTTCTCTGAAATACTGTTTGCGTTCAGGTGTTTGGATACCAGAGGAATCTAGCTCGTCCTTATCAATGTGCTGGTCACCAGATATGCAAGCTATGCGCAAGGCGGTTGCCTGTTGGCGGGCTATATCTGTTTCGGCTACGTGTTCAGCCATTGTGCTGAATGCGGAAAAGAACAACACGGTTGGGATACTCGCGTATTTCTAAGCAGCAGCTACAACTCAGCCTACTGGTATGGCAAAAAAAAAAAATGCTGGTCTTCATTCTTTCAACGTACCCTTTCATTGGGAGTAACTTATACGCGACTTTTCGTGCTCGTTAACTGCTTTTATGATATACTTTTCTGATCCACCAGCTACACTCTCTTATTCGCGCGCTCTCCGCTAAGGGCCCGCCAACATTCAACTGGCGCTTGTGTGGTTTCTATTTGGACCAATCAGACGATAGTGCGCCAAAAGCCTCATGCGTGAGCGCGGGCCGCGACATTCGTAATTCTACTAAAAATTCGTTTTGGCGCCCACTAAGTAAGTTGACGATATAGAAAACTGTTATATCTGTAAAAGTATTAGTGATTAGAATACCAGCAGTGCTAAATAAGAGATTAAATACATCTGTACAGCATCTCCGGGTCCGACAATGCCAGGTCTGTGGGCCCCCTTCAAGGAGCTGGCATGCGTCATAACTGCAGCTATCGGCCAGAAACGTCCAGAAGTGTTTTACATTTTGGACTCTATGCTTAAGAAGCACAAGCCTGATTTCATCTCCTTGCTGCAGAACCCTGTGAGTTGCCTTGACTCCCTCCCTCCCTCCATTAGTAGGACGTTTAATCAAATTCCCGCTCTGTTTGGTATCGCTTCAGGCCAAGAACCCTGCCCATAGAGCGGCGCTGCAGAAGGCTCCCACCGATGGCATCGCCATACCGTCCCTACCCAACGTTCACATCCTACCTCAGGATTTTGTGGACGAGGCTCTTATTATAAGCGACATCCTCGACCTCAATGAATTGTCAGCAGCGGAGTTGCTCCTGGCCGGAGAGCAGCAACTGCCCAGGTTCCCCGGTCTCACCCGGGGCCTCGTCGCGGTGTTGCTCTATCACGACGGGCGGCGAAACCTCGTTAGTTCTCTCCGTAGTCTCGTCCAGGCAAGGGAAGGCGTGTCGTGGACGCTCGAACTCAGCCCGACCGTTTCTACCTTGGTGATGACCTTCACCGACCAGCTCTTCGAGGAAAACTTGGCAAATAAGATACTGGGTCTCCTCAACTCCATCTCCGTGGATAAAGAGCTGGAAAAGTTGGACCGGGGAAGAGCAATTGGCAAACCTTGGCATCGCCAGCAGCTGGTGAACATGATAGAGGAACAGAGGTTGTGTCTGGCCGAGTGTCTCTTCTACTGGGCCTGTCAGAACCCACTTCCGAAGGACGTCGTCATGACCATTATCCAGCACATGAAAGGGATCAAGCGGCCAGATGAGAAGAAGCCTTTGGACCCGGTCACCCTGGCTGTCTTCTTCTCATTGGTCAGCTCTTTCTCAATAGGGTGTGATGTGACCACTGAGGCTGTGCTGGATGCTGAGCATTACCCTTTGGTGAGCGACCACACCTTCCTGCCCACTGTCTACAGGGAACTGCAGAAGGAATCGGAGTGGGCTTGTCCTCAGATGCTGGCTGCTCTGAGATTTGTGTGGGGGGTCTTGCTCAGGGAGTGTACCTTCACAGCAGAGTTTGAGGGTATGTTGTGTGTGTGTGTGTGTGTGTGTGTGTGTATGTGTGGTCAATTGATGTGCACCTTAGGAACACCTGAACTGGAGGAGGATGAGACCTTTGTGGATCTCGCGCTGCGGACAGGTGCCCTTACTTTCCTTCAAGTGTGCGTGGTAGAATCCAAGTCATTCCACCAGGAGGCAAGCTCTGTCTTTGTTAAGATGATGTCAGTGTATCACGTCTCGCCTCACCTCCTTTCCCTTTTCCAAATAATGCACGTGGGCACATGCAGGAGTACTATGTCCGTCGTATGCACTGGTTAGTGGCCAGCTTCATATCCAACATGGCACAGAAGGTGAGGGAGCTGAGGAACCAAGCGGATGAGGTTGCCAGGGAAACCTTGGTGAGGCTCAGCGAGGGTGAACCGCCCCTCGTGAATGCGAGGAAAGATTTTGAGGAATTGATGAGGCTGGTAAGCTGGCTGGGTGGGGGTGGCTGGTAAGCTGGCTGGGTGGGGGGGGGGGGTGGTAAGCTGGCTGGAGGGGGGTTGGCTGGTAAGCTGGCTGGGTGGGGGTGGCTGGTAAGCTGGCTGGGTGGGGGGGGGGGGGTGGTAAGCTGGCTGGAGGGGGGTTGGCTGGTAAGCTGGCTGGGTGGGGGTGGCTGGTAAGCTAGCTGGGTGGGGGTGGCTGGTGAATGATGATGT